>CM060916.1:330522496-331122496 GCA_030737875.1 Allium sativum
TTTGTATCTATATGCTTCAGGATCCAGAAATTAGGAATCAACAAAACAAAACCATTAATTCTTATCAATTTAACCCGTCAAAAATTTAAAGTTGCCCCAAAAAATGTTCTTTATTCCGTCGTTCCATCTCTATTTAGATTCATACATTCATTATTTTAAATAAATAAAAACATAATAAATAATAAGTAGTAGACAAATAAAAATTTTTAGAGTGAGTAAATGGAGCTTCTTTTTCTATTATTTAATTAACTTCCACTTTTAATTTCTATTATTTATTTTTCAATATTGCCAAAAATTAAATTGTTTGGTTGAAAAGCAGTGCGGATTAGAATCTACTGGGTATTTTAGTGATGGGTTCTATAGGAATTGGACGATCCTGTTTGGTCAAAAACCTAGCGGCAATCTCCTATGTTTCTTTCAATACGGTATTTCTGAAAAAATTCCTGGAGGTATCTGATATATTCATACCTAATGATTTTCTACATAGTGGTTAGGAAATCATCATATAATAATCGAGAAATTGAAATAGAAAAGAAAAAGGGAGGTTTGTGATGATTTTAAAATCTTTTCAATTAGGTAATCTATTATCCTTATGACCCTAGTTTCATGAAAAAAGCCCTTCATTGGATTTGAACCTTTATCTTTGGAAGCTCAAGAGGAGGCCCTCTTACTTATATTTTCTCATATGAATCTTTTGTCTCCAGCTATTAGGTATCCCATTTCCGTACCAAGTCAAGGTATGATTATCGGACTCTATTAAACACTTATTCGAAATCTCACTTATCAGAGTCCATTGTGGAAGAATCCTCTGAGGAATTGGCCATCCATCCATGGATTGAGTGAAATCCAATCCATAAATCAGAAAGTAAAAGAATAGAAAAAGCTTTTATTGTGTCACTTAAGTTATAGAAGAATTCCTGAATCCTAGTATTTCCGGCGATTACAATGGCTTCTTTATTTCTTCATGTACAAAGAAATAAGATTGTCTAGACCTGATGGGGCCAACCAGATATTGTTTTGGTATAGATATTTGTTTAGTGTAATGCGGTATGATATATGCCCTTTTTTCGATGAAACCTAGAAACCAATCACTGATCCAATTTGAGTATCTCAGACCTCAACGGAAAACTGTTGAGTAACGGCAACAAGTTATTGAGTTCAGTAGTTCCTCATAGAAAATTATTGACTCTAGAGATATGTGCGTTACATATATAATAAACTACGAAAAAATGGAAGAAAAATTAAAAAAAAGATTTTATAGTAGTTAATATGTTGGGTCCCAATTCATGGATCTCTCGGTTCGAGAAATAAGAAGATCAAACCATTTATTCTGAGTCTCTTTCAAATTTAATGAATGTTGGTTGATGCTCCACTGTTATTTGCTACATTCAAAAGGGTCTGGGGTTGAATCATATCATTTTTATTTGAATTTATTATTTCAATGCAAAGAAGGAGGAAAAAGAAGAAATAGATTACCACGACATAATAGATCAGTGACTCAACGTTTGTAGAAATGGAGTGATTCTCAATTATGGAAAAATCGATAAAGAAAAAAGCCGGCTATCGGACTCGAACCGATGACCATCGCATTACGGTAATGTATAAAGCATTAATTTTATATTGTTTTGATATTTATTGTTTAATATTGTATCAATTGATATATAAATAATAAATGATATATAAATAATAAAGAGCTTCCGGTTAATAGAAATTGAGGAGATTGACTCAAAAATAGATTTTGTTGAGAGATCCATTGCAGAGTTCAGGCCTAATGGAGAGTTGTATGCTACGTTCGAGAAGGATGAATCACTCCCGAAAAAGAATATATTGATTCTCTCTCAATCGGTTGGATCATAGGTGCGATGATTTACTTCACGGGCGAGGTCTCTGGTTCAAGTTCAGATGGCCCAGTTGCGCCAGGGAAAAGAATAGAAGAAGCATCTGACTCTTTCATGCGTTAATCGTACTCTGGCAACTATACGTAAGGCAGAGTTTGGTTTTTTTGGTGTGATAGTGGAAAAGTTGACAGACAAGTACAGAACCGTCCAGATACAAAGTATGGAAAGGTGTCTACAACTTCTCCCCTCGGACCTATCCCCCAACCTAGAGTAGCTAGGTGCAGAAGTAAAACCAATCCTTGGAAAAAATGTGAGTGAAAGATCCCACTGAATCGAATTTGATCCATGAATCTAAGAAATAGTGAGAATTCTTGATCTAAAGAAGGAAGATTTCATGAGATTCTGCTTGGTAAATGGGTCGATTATTTGGGACGTTCCTTCATTGTCGTCAGTCCTTCACTTTCATTAAATCAATGTGGGTTACCTCGAGAAATAGCAATAGAGTTTTTCCAAACATTTGTAATTCGTTGTCTAATTAGACGGTCGCAGTTGAACAGATCGAACAAGTTCAAATTGACGCAACATAAAACTTATTAGTCCGAAAGCACCATGAAGGGCAACAAATGCCCACAGCCCTTTCTCAATGTCATAAGAGCGATTTCCCAAAAAAATTGAAATAATAGAATCCCCAGTATACTGACAAAAAAAAAAATCCAAAGCCATAAGAGCGAATGGGTTGCAAAAATACTTTTTTTTATCCTCCGTTAATTTATTTAATATTAATTTCCATACATCTACCCTTTCTCAACGTATTTCTTCAGACAAAGACTCCATTTTTTCCTCTTTTCGGATGGTAAATATTTTTCAGAGCTAAGTGCACGGGCTGGAGATAAGCGGACTCGAACCGCTGACATCCGCTATAGGGTAAACCACCGTTTCTTAGGCCTCCCCGGCTCTACCATAGAGGCCACTATATGTATTTGTATTTTAGAACTCCTTATAACAACCTATATCTTCAATTATCATTTCCAATTGGACATTGAATATAATATATTAAATTTCTTTATTCTATCCCTAGCTCTAGAAAAAGGGAAAATAATAATGTTCTGCCTAATATTTTTTATTCTTTTTGGGTATTTTACCCAGAAAGAATAAATTCTAGCGATGAAAAAATAGTGGGTTCCATCGTTTCTATGGTTACTTCGTAAACGGTAAGGTCCTCTCTAACTGATTTCAAAACGAAGATAACTATCAATACAACTATTAATGTGATTACTCCAATAAGATTTAGTATCATACATGTAATGATAATAGTCATGATACGAACAGAATTCAGCCGTTATTTTCAATGGAATACAATAAAAAGTAACCTTTTCTCATATAGAATTCACGAAAAAGATTAGCTTATCAAAGTCGTACAAGTAAAGGGATATGTTCATTGATAAGAAAAAGAAAAAAAATGTGAGTAGTGATTGGATTGATGATAAAATGGAATCCTGGGTCGCAAACAGTGATTCGATTGATGATGAAGAAAGAGAATTCTTGGTTCAGTTCTCCACCTTAATGACAGAAAAAAGGATTGATCAAATTGTATAAAAATTCATGGTCTATTTCCTAAAAGTTCTCAAACATTTGAACATAATGTATATTATTGTGATGAGAAATTTTTATCGTATCCTATTGAGAATTCCTTGACCTTAATTGAAAAATTCGATTTTGAACTTATGCAAGGAATTGATTCAGAAAGTTAAATAAAACATTTGAAAATTTTATTCAATGTAATTACAACTGATCTAAATGATCTACTAAAAATTAGATTTTTTTTTTGTTATTTCTTCTTTTTGGTTTCATATATTTCATATAATAAATAATCAAAAATTATATGCACCTGATAGAAAAAATGAATATTTATTAAAATGCTTAAGAAAAAAGAAATGGGTACCCCTTTCTTTTTAGGGAGAACGCTTAATCCTATTATTTTGGAATGCGTTAAAAGAGTGGGCATTATTGGTGGAGAGGAGGCAATAAATTGGGGTTTATCAGGACCAATGTTACGGGCATTTGGAATAACTAAACTACTTCGGAGTTGAAGAGAAGTATCAAAAAAACATGTCTTATTTTTTCAATAATACATATTTGTAGCAATGAAATACTATTGTTCCTTCTCGATAGGATATATCAGAAATTACAAATATCAATGATATGTTTTCTCTATATGTAGCTAATCATTTATCAAGAAAAATTGAAAAACTCGTACTAGCGAAAGGTCCTCTCAATGCTTTAACGCCCGCACCGGATATGGACCGAACTGTATCATGACATTCTGAACCTAGCTCACGTACCGCTTTAATGGGCGAACAACTCAACCTTGGAACATACTACAGCCCTAGGTGGCGAAGAGCCGACATCGAGGTGTTAATCCTTCCCGTCGATGTTAACTCTTGGGGAAGATCTGCCAGTAATCCCTAAAGTAACTTTTACCCGTTAAGCGACCGCCCTTCCACTCGACACCGTCGGATCGCTAAGACTGACTTTTGTCCCTGCTCGTCGGGTTGGTCTTGCAGTCAAGCTCCCTTATGCCTTTGCACTTGAGGGCCAATCTCCGTCCGGCCCGAGGAAACCTTTGCACGCCTCCGTTACCTTTTGGAAGGCCTACGCTCCATAGAAATTGTCTACCTGATACTGTCCCTTGGCCCGTAGGTCCTGACCCAAGGTTAGAATTCTAGCTCTTCCAGAGTGGGTATTCGTTTGCTCAGTGCGGGACCCTCTATAGCGGTCATATCTATTCTACTAACTTATTTAGTAATTCCTTTTGGATATCACCTTGTTTTGGTCGATCTTAGTATAGGCGTTTTTATGTCATTTTTCAATTATTCAACCATTTCATTTTACCAAGTTCAACATTACCAGATTAGTCAACATTTATATGTTTCGATGCAACAATAAGATGTTATTTGTAACAAGTAGTTTTGTTGGTTGGGTCCGAATAAAATAAAGCGGTAATAAGTTCTAAAAATCAATTGATTAATTCATAGTAAAATCCCTCCGCGATGCATTTTATTCCAATTTTAACGAAGCGGGGGATCAAATGGTATAGTTCATTTGTTGGTAACTTGGAGGACTAAAAATAAGGCGCGCGGTGGATTCACAATCCACTGCCTTGATCCACTTGGTTACATCCGCCCTTATCTAGCTAAAGGATTTTCTCTTTTTTCCATTCATCATTATTGTATTTATTCTTACCTTCACACATAGATCGAGATATTCTATTAAACATAGAATGCCAATCTTTAAAATGTAAAAAAGGAGTAATCAGCTGTGGCACGTTCACTAAACTGAAAGAAAATGTAGTTCTAAGGGGATTATCCCTATCGGTGCCAGATTTAAAATTTTAGTGCCAAGGCAAGACTTTACCTTCTTCACCCATTAGAATCAATTCACGCTTGATTTAATAATTCTTCATTTTGTTCCTATCCCTGGTGTTCATACTAATTTTTTTTATAAATTCCTTCCACCCAACTGTTCTCTCGTCCTTCATTATAGAGAGAAATGCACTTTCACATCTTCTTAACCCAAAACGAAATGGCGGAGGAGAGGTTCCTTTTTTAGGGTACTCCCGGGAACGGATCCAGCAGAAACGGGGTGGGGCTGTAGCCTACATCTAGACGATTCAATATGAATTGACTATTAATATTTCAAGTAAGCCGCTATGGTGAAATTGGTAGACACGCTGCTCTTAGGAAGCAGTGTTAGAGTACTCTTTCTACCATTACGTTAATATTGAAATGGTTTAAAAATGAATAGTTTTTTTTCTGATATATAACACTCATATCAATAAAATCACTTGAACCATTTGCTAGAAAAAAATATCAAATCATCCTATTTATTTAATTTATATTTATTTTTTATAAAAAGGATCTTTCTATGTTTTTTAAGTGTCATTAAAAATGAAAAAGAGTACTTTAGTTCAAACAAAACAAAAGGGTTTAAAAGAACCCTTATTCATTCAATTCCTAAAGGATAACTATATCAGATTCTACAATCTACATCAATGTCTATAAATCCAGCTACAGTTCCTGTATATTTTTCGACGAATTATTCTAGAATCTGACTAAAAAAAGCGAGTGCCGATATATTATTTTATACTTCCACGTTGAAATTCCCAACCAAACGTGTCTCCGCATCCAACGACCACGTAAATCCCCCTATGTAGCATAGGATAGGCCGGTTCGCTTGAGGAGAATTTTTCTATGATCATGTCCGAATTATGTCGTGCATGAATAGGCACCGTAGCAAATACTAGTGTAGCTCATTATTGCCGAGACAATGGTCTACTTCTTCACATCCACCGCGCAATGCATGCAGTTATTGATAGACAGAAAAATCATTCATTTTTTTATTCTAACTATAGTATTTTATTCTTATTATAGTACATTACTTCATTATGGGCGGATAACAGGAATTGAACCCGCATCTTCTCCTTGGCAAATAGAAAATTTACCATTCGACACATTAAGAAAAAAGATATGAAAGTGCCCATAAAATAAAAAATTGAGCGTGAGAGCCAAATGAATCGAAAGATTCATGTTTAGTTCGGAAAGGCTCTTTAGCCGAGTTCCTTAGAGAGAGTTGTCTTGTTCCCCTAGGTATTCTCTACCTACCCACTTGTGTTAGTTTCGGGTACAGGTACCCTTTTGTTGAAGGTCGTTCGAACTTTTCCTGGGAGTATAGCATGGGTTACTTCAGCGACGTAGCGCCTGGTACTCGGACATTGGCTCGAGGCATTTTCTTAGTGTGCATGAAAATAGCAATGGAATTATTCACCAGTCCGAGTCCAAAGCTTTAGCTTAGCCCTGGAGTCCTCTTTACCGTATTCTTCAGAAGAGACCCGCCAACAGTCAAGTTTTTAGTGAACCTATGAAAGATAGATATTTTTTTATAATAATAATAATTTTTTATAATAATAATAATTTTTTTATAATAATAATTAGTTTCCTTTCCCTAGTTTCCTTTCCCTAATTTAAATTTTTTTTTTTACTGTGTCAGCAACAATCTCATTTCTTTCAATGAAGAGGGGGTTCCCCTTCTTATATTTTTACATCTAGGATCCGAACTGTATTATTGATAATAATAGGAACTGAACATTATGGCAAGAAATGTTTGATTCAAAGGGAGAAGCGGCCAAAAATTAGGATACATTCTGGGAAAATGAAACTTTCATTGAAGAGAAGAAAATGAAACGCTTTCATAAAAATTCTCGTGTAATCAAGAATGAAGTTTTCATTCTGTACATGCCAGATCATAAATTAGTAACTGCATCCAATCTTCGAAAAAGTCCTGGCGCAGCTGGGCCATCCTGGACTTGAACCAGAGACCTCGCCCGTGAAGTAAATCATCGCACCTATGATCTAACCAATTAGGAGAGAATCAATAGATTCTTTTTCGGGAGCGATTCATCACCCACTTTGATTTCACGTTTCTGTAAAATATATACACGAATCTTTTCTGGATTATAGCTTTAACCCATCTTTTTCTGGATCCATCTCACATCAATAACTCGACCCATCCATAGCTAAATGGTTAAAACGCCTAACTCATAATTGGCAAATTCGTAGGTTCAATTCCTGCTGGATGTTGATTACTCATTTTTTTTACATTTTAAAGATTGGCATTCTATGTCCAATAGAATATCTCGATCTAAGTATGAAGGTAAGAATAAATACAATAATGATGAATGGAAAAAAGAGAAAATCCTGAATAGCTTCCTTCAAAAAGGTTTCCATTTCCTCGGTAAATTTCTTGGTAGAAGATACAATTTCTTGAAATTGAGGTTCATTCTTTTTTAAGTAGGTACATTTAGCAGCACCTTATGATGGGATAGCCTTAACATTAATGGCGAGGTTCAAACGAGGAAAGGCTTACGATGGATACCTAGGCACCCAGAGACGAGGAAGGGTGTAGCAAGCAATGAAATGCTTCGGGGAGTTGAAAATAAGCATAGATCCAGAGATTCCCGAATAGGTCAACCTTTCGAACTGCTGCTGAATCCATGGGTAGGCAAGAGACAACATGGCGAACTGAAACATCTTAGTAGCCCGAGGAAAAGAAAGCAAAGTGCCCCAAAAATAAACCAAAAAGAAAATGAAGTCTTTTCTTGAAAAAAGTAATTTTTGCTAAATTTTTTTGTAATGTAATAATAATAAGAAAAACAAGATTCTGATTCCTTCATTACCAAATTTTTTTGGTATTTTTGGTCATATCCATTATTTGATGTTGTGGGGTCTTTAGAAAGCCAATCCTCTTGATAGTACGGTAGTAGCATCTAAATGTGCAAATGTCGTGGCAGGAGCAAGGTCGGTCAAATCATCTACAAGCGAAGCAAGGGGTCAACTACTTCAAATATACAACATGGATTCTGGAAATGCAATGCGGTTGGACCCTCATGTCGATTCGAATGAATCAGTCTTTCCACAGAGGTAAATCTTTGCCTGTTAGGCAAGAGGGCAGGAAGTTACAAATTCTGTCTCGACAGGACAAGTATTTTCTATTACTATGAAATTCATAAATGAAAATGAAGTAGTTAGCGGTGGGGTTACCATTATTCTTTTTCTTGTATGTGTTCCTAATAAAAGGAATTTGCCTATAATAGTGCGAAAAGAAGGCTCGGCTCCAAGTTGTTCAGGAATAGTGGCATTGAGTTTCTCAACCGTTTGCCTTAGGATTAATTAGTTCTATTTCTTGATGGGGCCGGGAAGGGATATAACTCAGCAATAGAGTGTCAACTTGACGTGGTGGAATTCATCAATTCGAGCATGATTATCCCAAAACCCAATAGGAATTTTTCTATTTTGACTTGTTCCCCCTTTCGTGTATAACCCTACATAATCTCGAATGTTATCAGTTCCGGTACGTAGACCAAATGATACAATGCGAGCAAAAGTTCCTAGATTCATGGAGATATAGAACAGGTAATAAAAAAAATGAAAACAAAAGAAAAATACAAAAATAGATAAGATGAAATTCGCCCACCTCCCACATATTTTATTCCTTCACATCGGTTCGAGTCCGATAGCCTGCTTTTTTCTCTACTGATTTTTCCATAATTGAGAATCTCTCCATTTCTACAAACGTTAAGTCACTAATCTATTATGTCGTGGAAATTATAAAAAAAAGTTGATAGGTATTAGTGAACTCTTTAGAAGAGTTATCTATCGGAACAATACTCTTACTGATCTATTAGTAACAAGTAGGTCTATGCCAGGAGAACTAGCAATGTGTCAGGAAAAATTAGTACAAGAGGCTGTGGATACACTTCTTGATAATGAGATACGTGGACAACCAATGAGGTATCCCTTCCCGGGCCCATCGAGAAATAGAACTAACCAATCCTAAGGCAAACGGTCGAGAAACTCAACACCACTATTCCTGAACAACTTGGAGTGGGGCCTTCTTTTCGGTGTTCTTCGACTAACTGGTACTCTCGATAGTGAAGATGTTATTGATTGTGAACCTATATTGGGTTAGAGGGATGGAAAAAATAGCAAAAAATCGAACAATTTTACAATATTTGCCTTATGTAACACAATGGGATTATTTAGCCACTATGTTCACAGAAGCAATAACAGTAAATGCACCAGAACAGTTAGAAAGCGTTCAAGTACCTAAAAGAGCTAGTTACATTAGAGTAATTATGCTAGAACGGAGTCGTATAGCTTCTCATTTATTATGGCTTGGACCTTTTATGGTGGATATCAGTGCACAGATCCAACAATAAAGAAAAGAACTCTTGCATTTTTTATTCTTCGAATTCATAAAGTTTAATTTGATTCAATGACCAGAGTTAGACGAGGATATATAGCTCGGATATGTCAAACAAAAATTCGTTTATTTGTGAGCAAAATTTCTTTCTACACAACAGAAAAACCATATTTTGACTATGACTCAACTATATCAACTATACTTGAACTGTTAGATAATCATAGTCGATAATAACATTACTGTGCATATCGCTATTTCAAAACCATACATGAGACCTCTTCTAGTATATTTAAAGAAAAGGATCCTTTCTCTTTTTCTAGCCTCGCATACAAGTATTTGAGCAATCCTTCCTGTTTCTTTTACAGAACGAAGAAGTGATTTCAAATCCAGAGGTTAATCGTACTCTGGATCTTTCCCCGGAGTAGAACATGAACCTAAAAGAATTCAAAGGGCCCATTCAGGAACAAGAAAATGACATCATGATTTAAATCTCGATGAAACATAAATTTTGTTTAGAATAATTAACCGAAGAAATCAAAGAATTCTTTTGATATATTCTAGTAATTAAATGTTTTACGAGTGATAAACTAGATTTATTATGATAACCAAAAATTTCTACGGGTTCACAAAAAATCAAACCATTTAAACCATGATCATGAGAAAGTGCATAAATATACTCCTGAAAGAGTAAACTACTCAGATTTCGTGAAACCCTCACAAAGGTTTATGTACAAAGAATAGGTAACCCTTTATGGGTTATATCCGAAGATATGGAGAGAGATGTTTTTATGTCAGCAACAGAAGCCTAAGCTCATGGCTTTTTGACTATTGCATGGGAACAGATTCATTTTAGAAGTATTTTTCCTTTCCAATAATTTTCTATTAGAGCTTCCCTTATTCCGTTTATTAAGCATAATGATGCGGGTCAGGCTTTAATGAGTTCTAATATGCAGCGCCAAGTAGTTCCTCGATAGCCTCGGACCAATCAATTGAATATTGACTCATACGTGATCGATCAAACACTACTTGAAAAAAGTTCTTCTGTTTAGAAACAAAATGTTCTAGATGTTCCTGTAAATTCTTGCTCCCATTGGACCATTTGTATCATCCATAGATCCTTTACTTATATTTATTAATATTAATTGGAAGATTTGATCCAATTTTTTTTATTATGCTTCGTGACTCTATAACCCCATTCCAACAAAAATACTTGTATGCATCAAAAACCTCAGGTTCAGCAGGGTAAATGTATAAAAAAGGGCAAATTTTAGCAGATGAGGCGACTACAGTTGGTGGGGACTCATGAAAAAACTGCACTTTTAAAAAAATCATAAAAATCCGAAGGTTCTTTTTGATGGAATTTTTTTGATAAATTTGGAATTAATGATCAATTCTTTCTAAATAATTCTTTCTTTAGAGTTATTGATAAAACCTAATTTATTGATATAACGAGTATTTTATTTAAAGATTAAGTAATTACCGAAAAAAGATAAATTAAAATTTCAATGGAAAAGAGAACTCTTGGTTCAAAATGAAAACATAATTGGTTGAGATAAATGCATGAGTGATCAAATGGCGGACAAAAATGGATCCTTGATTTCAAAATCTGATTCCCATATTGTTTTGTTGTTTTATTTCAGCAATGCAAATGGATAACGAAAGCGAGAAAAGGGCCTTCTATTTGATTCCTAATTGTGATTGTCTTATTAGCAAGATCTTTTATTTTTGTTTTGATGATCTCGCGAAAGTCAAAGTCGGCGCAAATTCTCCCAATTTGTGACAATTTGTAAACCTCCTATTTGCCAATATAAATGTTGGCCTACTTCTACACCTGATATATCATAGAATCCTTTGAGTGTTTTAATGGAACATGGTATAACATTCATATTGCCCATCATCGTATCACATTCTGTTTTACGATATTTGAGAATCACCATCAATACCTCGGTGTAGATCCAAGGTAATCCCTTGTAAATAACAGGAGGTCAATCGAGAAAAAATGCTATTCAGCCGTGTTTTGTTAAGTTTTTTTTATTATGATTCAAAATAAAATAAATGGAATCACGCTCTGTAGGATTTGAACCTACGACGTCGGGTTTAGGAGACCCGCATTCTACCGAACTGAACTAAGAGCACTTTCTTATGACAAGAACTACAATTGTAAAAAAAGTATTTTTTTACGCGCAGTTCATCAACAATTGACAGAAAAAATGAAAAAAAAAGATGGTTTTTTTCTGAGTGAATTTGAAACTTTTTTTCCAGTTATTTGAATAGTAGGTCTAAGAGTAACAATCACGACTATTACCATTACATATATGATACTAAATCTGGTTGGAGTAATCACATTAATAATAATACGTATTTGTAGCAATGAAATATTGTTGTTCCTTCCCGATAGGATATATCAGAAACTATAAATATCTATGATCTGTTTTCTCTATAAAATAACTCAAATAAATAGCTGAATGGGAGATAGGGAAAGAAGGAAACTAATTATTATTATAAAAAAATTGAGTGATTTTCTCGCCTACTACAGATCCCATACTACCCCCAAAAACTGAAAATCCATAACCCCCAATTGCTATGGGAATACCATTTAATTGACCTATGATTGCCTAGAAGAAGACACTCTTGAAAGAGTGTGTAATAGCTCACTGATCGAGTGCTCTTGCGCCGAAGATGAATAGGGCTAAGCGATCTACCAAAGCTATGGGATGTCAAAATGCATTAGTAGGGGAGTGTTTCTCCTTAGAGGGAAGCACCCGCGCAAGCAGGTGTGGACGAAGCGGAAGCGAGAATGTCGGCTTGAGTAATAATTCACAAATCTAACATTGTTCTCTGATAGCACCTGCTCCTGTAGAGATTTCTCGGTTTCAAAATGTCTCAAAACCTTGGGTTGTTTCATTTCTTCTGGAACAATCACAAAAACTTTTTTGATTATGGATCTGCTACCAGAAATTCCATGCGTATTCTCATCATTCAATGTGTATTCCTGAATAATCTCATTTTTCATTTATTCAAGCATTTCATTTTACCAAGTTCAACGTTTTTTAGTTATTAATTTTTTAACTAAAATATTATTCATTTTTGAAGTAAAAAAATATTTTTTTATAAAAAGAAGAGTTATGATGTTAATTTTTTTTGCCAAGTTTGGTTTCAAACTCCTATTCGAACAGAGGGAGTACGCCATGCTAATGTGCCTTGGATGATCCACATCTCCGGGTCAGGCGCTGATGAGCAAATTGAACTATACATGTGGCTGAGAGCCGAATTATTTCATTATTTTTTAGTCGGAACCTTAGGTGGTTCTCAAAAAAAGATAGCGAAAAAAATTATCCCTAAAGTCGAGACTAAAAGAAATCACACTCCACCAAAATTTGTATTTTATATTCAATATTTCAATTCGGAAACCCAAGGACTAAATCGTATGGATATGTAAAATACACGATTTCCAATCCTAGTAGGAAAAGGAGGGAAACCGATACTCAATTTAAAGTGTTTCAGTTCGTCAGGTTGTCTCTTGCCTGCACATGGATTCAGCAACAGTTCGAAAGGTTGACCTATTCGGGAGTCTCCAGATCTATGCTTATTTTCAACTCCCCGAAGCATTTCGTTGCTTACTACGCCCTTCCTAGTCTCTGGGTGCCGAGGTATCCAATGTAAGCCTTTCCTCATTTGAACCTTACCATTAATGTTGGTTGTATAATTGACCATCTTTTTTGGGTGCGAGGAACCTATCATCATGAATCCACTGATTTCTGCCGCTTTCGTTATTGCTGCTGGATTGGCCGTAGGGCTTGCTTCTGTTGGTCCTGGAGTTGGTCAAGGTACTGCTGCAGGCCAAGCCGTAGAAGGGCACAGGCGTCTCAGGTAATTCAGTCGTATGGTTCTTCATTATCTGCATATGGTCTTTTTTTCTTAGGTGCTCATTTTGTCTGGGCATTTAGTTTAATGTTTCTATTCAGCGGCCACGATTATTGGCAAGAACTCATTGAATCCATTGTTTGGGCTCATAACAAATTAAAAGTTGCTCCATTCAGGTATCCACTTCAAAAGAAACTTCTCTAAAACTAACTATTGTGGAAGAGGTCGAGTTAATGATGTGAGATGGATCTAGAAAAAGACGGGTTCCAGCTTTAATCCAGAAAATATTCGTGTATATATTTTACAGAAACGTGTAATTAAAGTGGGTGAAAAAGTAGCTGGAACTGATGACTTCCACCACGTCAAGGTGACACTCTACCGCTGAGTTATATCCCTTTCGGACCCCATCGATAAATAGAACTAACTAATCCTAAGGCAAACGGTCGAGAAACTCAACGCCACTATTCTTGAACAACTTGGAGCCGGGCCTTCTTTTCCCATACCTCAGAGCGCACTATCCTTATAGAGAAAAATGCACTTTCACATCTTCTTAACCCGAAACGAAATGGCTGAGGAGAGGTTCATTTTTGAGGGTACTCCCGGGTACATATCCAGTAAAGATGGGGTGGGGCCTGTAGGGTAATGTTGGGGTGAATCAACAAAGTTTAGGTAGAGCCGGATCGAAGTCTTGGATAGGTAAGCGTCCAGTAGTAAGAGGAGTAGTTATGAATCCTGTAGACCATCCCCATGGAGGTGGGGAAGGGAAAATATAAAACATAATATAGAACAAGAAAAGAGAAATCGTGAGTAAATAATTACTACACAAATTTATGCTAGTTACCTTTCTTTTTTCTATTTTTTTATTTATTTTATGAATTCTTGGAAAAATTCTGCTTTCGTTAGCCATCCCTACCCTATCACGTTAATCCCACAAGCCTCTTATCCATTCTCATTCGATCGTTGCAAGGAACAAGTCAAAATAGAAAAAATCATATTGGGTTAGGGATAATCAGGCTCTGAAAAATGTATATTATAAATATAGAGAAATTTATTGCTTTGTCGAGTTATTGGAATAGTTTATATTTTTTTAATAACTGATTTTACTCTGAAATTGGGAAATCCTGGAATTATTATGAAGCTACGCGATCAGAAATTGATCCCTATGATCGAAGTTATATACTTTATAATATAGGCCTTATACACACAAGCAACGGGGATCTTCCTATTACTTAGAAAAAGTGAGCAATCAGTTCAGGTACAAGATACTATCATTACCACCTGGGCAATTAGACATCCTACCCATAATCGCAACGACCAAATTGCAAGAGCAGATCTCTACCAACTGAGCTATATCCCCCCGAGCCAAGTGGAGTATGCATGAAAGAGTCAGATGTTTCTTCTGTTCTTTTTCTTGGCGCAGCTAGGCCATCCTGGACTTGAACCAGAGACCTCGCCCGTGAAGTAAATCATCGCACCTACGATCCGACCAATTGGGAGATAACGGGTGGTTTAGAATTTCGAGATTGTTTGAAATAGTCACTAAATTAATTCATAATAATGGAGTAAATTCTTTATGTATTACTGTTTGTGCTTCTTTTTTATTCCTCGGCGCAGTTGCTAAATCTGTTCAAATCGAATAAAGGGCTTTTTTCATGAAACTCGAGTCTTTGTCTTCGTTTTTCATCGGATCCTGAGCTAAAACTTGGCTAAACCTTGGAAATCTTAATGCATAATGCCTTTCAAATCCTCCTAGCCATTATTATGACTAAATAGAATTTTATTCTAATAATGTAACAGATCTAATAATGTAACAAAAATAAAATATCTGACTAATTTCAATTTTATAATTGAATTCTATATGAAGAAATGATAAAAAAAAATTGTACTAAATTATCATAAATTTTTACTGAGTGTGACATTGGATCTATAAATTCCAGTTTTGAACATAAAAAAATTTTGATCTGGCTATTGCTGAAGCATGGAAGAATTGAAATCTTGGATCAAAACACTATGTATAGATTTTTATAAAGCAAATCGACTTTGATTCTTGAATGATCCACATCACTTCTGGTTCTATTGTAACAAAAGATTCCGTTTTTCTGTGGGTTGATTTCATCACCTTTCTCTATAAAGAAATAACCGAAATACCCAGTTCTTCCTTTTTTTTTTTGTTGTCTGAATATTCAGTTAAGATCATTCTAATGCTCCTTTTCGCCATGCATAAACTGTGTTCTTTTTCTTATTTTTATGTGTGTTTTTATTTTTATTTTTTACTAGTAGGAAATAACATAAACAACCTCTACTTGTGTCCAAGCTCGTCTGATAGCTAGATTCACCTCAATTGCTTGTCTCTTTCCCTGAGCTCCTCTCATGTTAGCTTCAGCTATTTCAAGTAGATCCATACTCAAAAAAGTTTTTGTGATTGTTCCAGAAGAAATGAAACAAAAGATACGGTAGAACTAGGACAGTTATTGTATGAGGTCTACCCAATGTTAGATGCAGAGGCATATAATAGATCGATATGAACATCATGAGTATATAAGTAGTGATTTCAAATCCAGAGGTTAATCGTACTCTGGCAACTTTCCGTAAGGCATAGTTTGGTTTTTTGGGTGTGATAGTGAAAAAGTTGACAGACAAGTCACTCTACAGAACAAGCGTTCCAACCCATTTTAGTGGAGGGGCGCGCTATTTGTTTACATCCATTAGTTTGTACGGGCTTCAATGCAGACTTTGATGGGGACCAAATGGCTGTTCATGTACCTTTATCTTTGGAAGCTCAAGCGGAGGACCGCTTACTTATGTTTCAAATGAATGATTTGAACACCTACTGATTCTAACAACTGATTGCAGGGTTGATCATTCGGATTTTTCAATTCATAGATGTGGATCTCAGACCTATGAATGGGGTACGATTCTGATCTCGAGTATGCTCCTATTCGCTAATTAAAGAAATGACTATAAAAAATGAATTAATCCTTTATTTTTTTTCAAGAGTACCTCCCTTCCTCTGAAAAAGAAGAATAGGACAGGAGCAAAAGAAATATTTCTTATTTATTTTGCCCATTCTTCTTCTGATGGTTGGTCAAATAACAAAAATGTTGTATTTTCTGGTGGAATATATGGACAAAGGTGGATGGAGTGTTGGGGTATTTCTATCGATCTGTCATGTCATATAGGCCCGAATCAGACATCAAATTGCTTCGATTTGAATTATCCGTAGGATACAAAATATTCCTCCCAAAAGTTTGATTTTAGTTCAAAATAATCAATATGTAGAATCTGAACAAGTTACTGCTGAGATTCGTACTGGAACGTCTACTTTTTATTTTAAAGAGAAGGTCTGAAAGCATATTTATTCTACACCATATTCACTTCTTTGGGCTTCTATTGAATTGAGAAATAGGTGGAAATTAGTCACTACCTAAGCCACAGAAGATGCTTTTCGACCAATAGCTACATAAATACAGATTACATTTTCCCCTTTTTGATTGAGAATCGTATCTGTGGCTACTGCTGTTTTGTCGGTCTGTCTATCCCCAATAATTAAAAAAATTTATGACTTAGACTATGATTTAAGTTTTTCTTTTCTTACTTACATAAAAATACTACCCCATTTTAAAATTGGTTTATTCCGCAGCAGCAAACGCTAGTCATAATATGGGTTTGAAAAAATAAGGCGTTAAGAGACCTCCTGGCCCAACCCTAGACTCTTTAATATCCTTTTTCAAACCTGGTCCCATTTCGAGTCAAGAGATAGATAAATAGACACATCCCATTGCAATGATCAGGCTCATAGTGATGAGGAAGACGAAGTGGATTTGGTACATTATTCACACCAATTAGATTTTCGCCGTGGTATAATCAAAGGATCTATGCGTGCTCAAAGACGTAAAACAATTACCTTGAAAATATTTCAAGCAAATGCGCATTCCCCACTTTTTTTGGATCAAATAGACAACACTTTTTTTTTTTGTTTTTTAATATATTTAAAATTAGGAATTGGTTAGGAAGAACCTCAGGATCTCAAATTTATTATTTTGAGAAAGAACATACAAAAGAAAATGAGAAAACAAATAAAGAGAAAACAATAGTAAAATGATTATTCCTTAAATGACTATTCATCTATTATATTTTCATTAAATAGAAGGAGGAGCAGGAAAACTCTATGAAAAAATGGTGGTTAAATTCGATATTGTTTAGGAGGAAGTCAAAACATAAGTGTGAGCTAACTAAATCAATGCTTCACAAATAAATTGTCTAATGCCAATTATTGTGACTGTTTCTTCATAATAATTGTGATGTAAAAAAACCAATTCAAATAAGATGGATTCAAAATGATGGTATTACATAGGTTGGGATTATAAATCCTTCTATTTTCATCTATTAAACAGTATTTAAGTACTTCAAGTACTTCGTTGCCTCAGCTCCTTGTTGTTTGAAGAAATATCCCCTTCAATTGGTCTTTTTTCATGAAAAGCAGACATGAGATAACAAATAAAATCTTGAAACATCTTAGTAGCCAGAGGAAAAGAAAGCAAAAGTGATTCCCGTAGTAGCGGCGAGCGAAATGGGAGTAGCCTAAACCGTGAAAACGGGGTTGTGGGAGAGCAATACAAGCGTCGTGCTGCTAGGAATTTTTTTGCAATTATTGTGGAAATTCCATTTTCCTTGCGATTAGTATCTTATTTAGAAAAAAAAAGAAATACCAAAATATCAAAATTTACGACCAATTCATTCAAATTTTCCTTTTCAACTGTGAAATACCACGATGTAGGTATCTAGGGAATAGTCGCTTCTAAAGTGAATCCTCCCTAGATACATGAATTTTATTATGATCTACTTCGCGAAGATACGAATTATGCGTCGAAGACAAAAAATGAAGTTTTTTTTAATAAAATCTATTTCTATATTCTTTTTTCTAGATCTAAGGACTACATTTTTACAAAAAATTGGGAATAGATCCATAGGTTCGATAGTAAACAAACAATTCGAAATACCTCGACTTTTTCCTTACATTCCCTATAACTGGTGGAGTAACGGCTAGTTTTGGTATGTTGGGAAAAGTTATTATTGCTAAACCTAACGCGTACATTGCTTTCGCAGGTAAAAGAGTAATTGAACAAACATTGAATAAAACAATACCCGACGGTTGCTTCAAAGGGGACTCATTTTATGATAAAGAAATGGAAATATCATTTTGTCAATTTTTGGAAATATTATTTTAAATTTTGGTCTCAACCATACAGGATCCTTGAGGAAAATAGAAATTCACATGATTTGTATCCAAAATTCAATTTTAATTGAATAAATGGAATAATGGATCCAGATCCTAAAAATAATAAAGCTTTCGAATATGCACGAGTGATCAAATGGAATAAAGCAGCCCTATAAGAACCTATACCCAGAGCTAATATAATATAACATAATTGAGACATAGTAGAATAAGCTAAACTTCTTTTAATATCTCTTTGAGCAAGAGCTAAAATAGCCCCGTCCTTGGGCAGATCCAACGTTGGCCCCAAGACGTTAGTCTCTAACTAGAAAAGTAAATGCTTGAGCTTGAGAAGCTTCTGGTCCGGTGGGTCTGTAAAATTCACCAGGATAAGCAGTATTATTGAACCAAACGAAACAACAAGTGATGAAACCAAAGACAGATAAAGCAGCTAAACTATATGACAAGTAGGCCTCTCCAGACCATACAAGTGAAAGAAAATTCATTTACATGATTTCATAATTCCTAAGTAGAGATTTTTTTTCTTTTTTCTTTCTAGTTTTGTTGAATTAAACTAAAAAAATGAAGTAAATAATAAATAGAAATTACAGACTATGTATCAGTGGTCAACCTCGGCAACCAACAATTGGGATAAGCCCGAAAATGAAAGCTTCTGTAAGTACGGATACACCCAATACATCAAAACTCATCGCCCATGGATAAAGAAAGACCGTTTCAACGTTAAAAACAACAAAAATGAGAGAGGGGGTTTCGATTGATCCTTTCTGGGGAATTAGACAGTCTTCTGGAGCAGGCCTTTTATTTGGTAGGTAACATTGACGAAGCTACCGCGAAAGCTATGAACTTAGAATGGGAGAGCAAATTGAAGAAATGTCTGAAACAAAAACAGCAATTGGATCAGAGAATGCGATTGCATTATATGGCCGCAGTTGAGCAGATCGAGCAAGTTCAAATCAGAGCGTACGAAGATCCAGGTTTGATATGTACCTCTTTAGGAATTAAAAAACGATCCACTTTCATGGTCTTATAATAAATAATAAGGCGGACAGAAATGGATCATTGTTCTCAAACAAACCAGGAAGGAAGGGTCACAGCGAAGTTTACGCATGACTAGAACCGAGACAATAGCTAGCCCAATAGCTAAGTGCATGGGCTGGAGATAAGCGGACTCGAACCGCTGACATCCGCCACAGGGTAAACGACCATCTCTCAGACCTCCCCAGCTGATTCTACCATAGAGGCCAACGATAGACAATAAATCCCCACCGAACACAGCTTACAACTTTCATCATACTGTGCTCTCCAAAGAGCAACTCTTCTCAAAATCTCAAAAGGTGATGAGTTGGAATCCGATTCATTTGATGATTCTATCAGTTCACGAAATCATCGAATTTCTCCATTCATTGGAAAAATGAATGTTAGATACTTTTTTTTCTCTAACAAGATTATTAGTTATTCGTTGGATTTCTTCGAGACATTTTCTGGAACGTGGGGGTCGTTTTTATTTAACCAAGGGATTCGAATTAGCCCCCACCAATTGTATCTCTCCCAAGGTGAAAGAAAAGATAGGAAATCTGATTAGCTACTGCACCAGGTGCATTTCCCCAAGGGTGCCCTAAAGTTCCTCCATCGAACTGTAGGATGGAATCATCTTCAAAGATTTCAGCTAGGGCAGGCTTATGCCAATCATGAATACCCCCAGAAGCCACGGGAATAATACCTGGCATAGAAACCCAATCTTGAGTGAAAAAAATACCGCGACTTCGATCTTTTTCAATAAAATCATCACGTAATAAACCAACAGCAGCAACATACCTTTTGTTTTTTGTTATTTCCTTCTATGGAAAGATAATATGAACAATTTTTCCCTTGTAATGTAATATAAAAAATGTTATTTATTTTATTTCAAACTTGTTGGGATTTGAATCCTTCAATTTCAAATTGCTATAAAGGCTAATGAATTAAGTAAGAACTTTCAATTAGAACTGTTTTTTTTTCAATTGATTTTTAGTTACTTTCATATCTGAAAAAATGGAAACTTAGGTAAGTTTTTTAATCACTGTTAACCGCTTTTGGTCCCAAATCTTTGGGGTTGCCTTTTCCAATAAATGGAGCCATTTTCATTGTTACAATACCGGCTATCAAAATTAGGTCTGCTTGCCTAGGGCTCGATCTTGGTACTAATCCATAACGATCAAAGTCGAATCGTGAGCCTATTAATGAAGCAAATTCAATGAAATAACAACTGGCTATTAATGTTAAATAAATTATTAGAGGATAAAAAAAAATATTTTTGCAACCCGATCGCTCTTTTTACTTTGGAATTTTTTTGTCAGTGTACTGTTTCTTCTACACATTATTTTCCAATCCTACATACTTCACAAGCAATACATTTATCAAATTCAAAATGATTTCGACCGCGGAAATGTTCTAGTGTAATCAATTTTTCATAAGGATATTGAATAGTTATAGGTAAACGATTTGTATGAGATAAGTTAATTATGAAACTTTGCCGTGCCTAAGCGCATATCGGTTGAAGTAGATTCTTCTTTTAAAAACTCCTTCCCAAACTGTACAAGCTTCTTCCAAAGCATACGTTCTGTAGAGTGACTTGTCTATCAACTTTTCTACTATCACACTAAAAAACCAAACTCTGCCTGATGTAAAGTTGCCGGGCAGAGGAAAGAGTACTATAAGAAGAAAAAAAGTTATGTTCCTATTCTTAAAAGAATGGACTAACAAGGTCATCTACCTAGCAAACTTTCCTAATTAAATGTCGGCACTGTATGGACTTAATTCACTTCAAATAAGTCGTATCTTGTTCAATCCAATCAATAGAGCTGGAGTTATAGTCGAAGCAGCCAATAAAAAACGAAATAACTAGTTATAGTAGGCACGAAAGAGCTAAATTCACTAGTTATTCCAGATGCTCGCCAAATCTAAAAAAATCGGAGGTTATTTGTATTCCTCGGAAACCACCGCCCACATCACCATTTAATATTTATTGACCTACTGTTGGCCAAACTACTTGAGCACTGGGGTCCACTGTGAGTAGGATCCCGAATTTAATCTCTTTTAGAAATAAGATCTTTTGTCTCATGATATCCTACTCGAGTCCTCTTACGAAACTTTCATTATTGGGTTAACCATACACACGTAGAGGAACCACACCAATCCATCTCGAACTTGGTGGTTAAACTCTACTGTGGTGACGATACTGTAGGGGATGTCTAACGGAAAAATAGCTCGACGCCAGAATGATAAAAAGCTTAACACCTCTTATTTTACTAAAAAATATGAAAAGGTTCCTGTACGGTCCGTTGTTCAATTCTATTTTTTTTTCTTGTTTTGTTCAGTCCTTACTTTAATCCAATTTTTCAAGATAGAAGAACCATTCATGCATGATGTTAGAAGATGGGTCATCAAAATAATTCTATTTTTGGACCTAATAATGAAAGAACTTGAAAAAGTAAAAACTATATTAAAATCTAGTAGGGCTAAACAGTAGTTATGCTAGAAATGAGTCGTATAGCTTCTCATTTATTATGGCTGGGGCCTTTTATGGCAGATATAGGTGCACAAACTCCCTTTTTCTATATTTTCGGGTCCAACTCCATTGCATTGCCAGAATCCATCTTGTATATTTGAAGCAGTTGACCCCTTGCTTCGCTCATGGTACAACCCTCTTCCCGTTGATCTACCTTTCTCCACGGTGAAACGCAAGGACTCAATCGTATGGATATGTAAAATACAGGATTTCCAATCCTGGCAAGAAAAGGAGGGAAACAGATACACAATTTAAAGTGAGTAAACAAAATTACAGCAAAAGCACGAAAAATTGAGCACTTCTTATCACAATCCTTCTTCGTGGCAGAAGTCTTTACTGGTTCTCCAGGGAAATATGTTGGTCTCAGTCCCATCGATTGCGTAAGGCCCGCGATAGCAACGGAATCGCGGAAAATATACAGAAAATCCTAATAAAAAATGTGATATATAAATTGTCATATATTCGTGGCTATATAGATATTTTTTATACTCAGATTTTTTACTGGAAATGTACGAAAATTCCATACATTCACTATTCATAATGGCAAGGAACATTTACCTATTTATATAACAGATCGTATGGTAGGTCACAAATTGGGAGAATTCGCGCTGACTCTGACTTTCGCGAGACATGCATTGCTGCTTATGGTTATTTTGGCCAATTGATCTTCCAATATGCTAGTTTCAACAATTCTCATTCCCTACATTTCTTCTTGAGTTCTAAGAGGAAAGATAGACGATATTATGAAGGATGGGTTAGGGAGATATAAATGTTACTAATGTATCTCCTTAAGAAAGGATTTCTTAGAGTCATTAGGTCTGAATGCAACATGAAGAACGTAAGCCAGATGATGGAACGGGGAGACCTAAGATGTAGAAGATCATACATGAGTGATTCGAAAGATTTGAATAGTTAGGATCTGGATCCATTATTCATTCAATAGAATCCATTGTTGGATATTGATGCCTAGCATTGAATGGGCTGGTATTTACCTTATCAATTAGAAAATCAATGGCAGGTTATATTTATCTCTCCAAACAAGCCCAAGCATACCGTCAAATGTCTCTTCTTTTAAGAAGACCTCTTGGTCATGAAGCTTATCCAGGAGATGCTTTTTATTTGCATTCACGCCTTTTGAAAAGAGCTGCTAAATCAAGTTCCACCCTTACAAACTAATAAGTGTAAACAAATAGTGTTCCCTTCCACTAAAATGGGTTGAAACGCTTGTATACCCAATCTATATAGAGTAGGTGCTCTATTCAACAATACAGGAGGCTGTTCTTTTTAGATTTAGAGTTTATTTGTTCGAGAGGAATTTTTTCCATAATGTAATAGAATGGATTGGCCAGTTCCTATTTGGAAGGTTACAAATATCTGGAGTTTCTTTTTTTATCCTGTACGGATGATCCAATCCGTAAGGACCGTGATTGGGAATTGTTTGATCGTCTTTCTCCGAGGAAGAAGCAAGACATAATCAACTTGAATTCGGGTCAGCTATTCGAAATAAAAAAATGGTTCTAACTTATGATAATAAAAGATCGAAATTACAGAAGGATATTTGGAAAATATTTAAAAGAAAAAATATTCGATTAATACGTAAATCGCATTATTTTATAAAATCCAATCAAATTATTCTCTAGAACAAAATGAAAAATATTCCTTGACTTGAATAAAAATAATCTGAAGTCATGTTATATAAGTGAACATTCGTTTCTTATCATTCAATGGGAATACCTCATTCAAGAATTTTTTTGATCCAACCCGTAGGAATCAATAGAAAAGGCAAATCCCCTATGATACACCAGATCCGGCTTTGTTATAGATAGAGTGAATAGATCTGCCATTTCTTGAAATCTCTCTTCTGATTCAAAATCGTGTTGGTTTCGTAATCAGGAGTATAATAAGTCAATCTGTAATCTTTAACACCAGTTTCAAATCTAACACTTGCTTTAGTTTCTGTTTGTGGTAACATAAGTCCCTCCCTACAACTCATGAATTAAGAATTCTTACAATAACAAGGTCTACTCGATATAGATTAGGCATGAATGAAAACTTTGACAAAAATCTTTCAAAACAATATTCAACTAATTATTTGATTCCATTTTTCTCTTCGTCTTCCCTTTCGTAAAAATAGAGAAATGAATTTCTCTATTCATGAGATCCTAGTTTGGGACTGATGGGGCTCGAACCCACAGCTTCCGCCCTTACAGGGCGGTGCTTTGACCAATTGAACTACAATCCCGGCGAGGTGTATAGCATACATATACTTAGGATTTCATAAGAATATCCTACTCATCATGTTGGAGTCGAAAGAAAAAATTTCTATTTGATAGAACTTCTTCCTATACCTATGAATTCCATTGGACCCAGAAATGAGACATTGGAAGAATCTTTTTGGTCTTCCAATATCAATAGATTGATTGTTTCGCTCCTGTATCTTCCAAAAGAGAAAAAGATTTCTGAGAGTTGTTTCATGGATCCACAACAGAGTACTTGAGTTCTCCCAATAAATAAAAAGCGTATCAGGCCTGAACCGAACCGGGTTAACTTTCTAAATTTTCTATTGATCTACTAAATAACAAAAAATTACGCATAAACAAAGAACAAAAAAGAAGAAAGAAATTATATGGTATTTCATTTCCATATTAATCGAGACTGCGTTGTTGCGCCACATCTTTTCTAAATCTAAGTTTTTTTAAGCACCGATTTGAAATAATTTATTTCATTCTCATTATTCTTTAACAGGAATTGTTGAATATCAAAAATTTATTACGCGTTCCTATTTTTTTGGAACATGCTGAAAGAGTGGGCCAGCCATTCGAAATCTTAGGGAAAGACCTTATTTGTTATCTCATGTCTGCTTTTTGTAAAAAAAGACCAATTGAAGGGGAAGGTTTCTTCAAACAACAAGGAGCTGAGGAAACTATTCGATATGAAGAAATTAATGATACTTCTTTATCTTTTGAGTTGTTCTGCCGGATTGATCGCTCAAGATCTTTGGTCTTCACCCAGTCCCGGCTAAGGTCCAATATTGATATCATTTCAGATATTTTCCCTTACTTTGCCCGTGTCAATAAACAATTCAAAATACCTCGACTTTTTGAAAATAGGTCCGAGTCAAATAGCAATGATTCGAAGCACTTCTTTTTACATTACACTATTTTGGAAACCCAACAAACTGTTTTTATTGGAAATATTCCTCTAATGAATTCGTCCTTCCTCCTGAGCTGGGACCAATCATTCAGATATATTTTCAGTTTTTGGGGGCTAGTATGGGATCTGTAGTAGGAGAGAAAATCAAGGGCCTGGTCACTGCGACCCTCTTTGTGAGGAGGCATCCCTTCTCTCGAAGTTACAGGGCTATTTTGCCGAGTTCCTTAGAGAGAGTTGTCTTGCACCCTAGGTATTCTCTGCCTACCCACCTGTGTCAGTTTTGGGTACAGTTACCCTTTTGTTGAAGGTCGTTCGAGCTTTTCCTGTGAGTATGACATAGGTTACTTTAGCGACGTAGCGCCCGGTACTCGAACATTGGCTCAACGCATTTTCTCTACCCCTTCTTACCCTGCAAAAGCAAATTCACCTTGCGTCCTTGAACCGATAACCATCTTTCGGCTAACCTAGCCTCCTCCGTCCCTCGGGACCAACAAGGAGTAGTACAGGAATATTCACCCGTTGTCCATCGACTACGCCTTTCGGCCTGATCCTAGGCCCTGACTCACCCTCCGTGGACGATCCTTGCGGAGGAACCCTTAGGTTTTTGGGGGCATGAAGAACATAAGAACAAGGGGTATTGCGATACCAGGTAAGAATAGCTAGGATTTACAAAAAAAGATGCCATTCGTTTGATGAGAAATAAAAAGGAATATCGAAAATTCGCATGGCTAAAACTAAAGCAACTACTTTTGAAGTAACAGAAAGAAAAGCTACATACAATAATGTGTTGAACTACTTCAACAAGTCTACGCGTGAGGTATCCAGCATTTGATGTTCATACAGCAGTATCCACGACTCCTTTTTCGAGAAAATTCTTTTGTTTAATTTCGTCCTAGAACGAAAATGTAAAAAAGTGTATTACACACTTTTTCTTATTTTATTAATTCGTTGCAGTTTGCTTCCACTGCTCACAAATATTCATGTTTGATCTAATTTTTTTAATAATTTAATCCATAACAATTTTCGCACTAAACCCATAATTTTTGTATTTTTTATGGTGGTTCATCCTATTTACGACCAAGAGGTACTGGATTCTCTTTCGGATAGGCCCTGGAAAGAGAAGGAAAGCTGGATGCCAACAAGCGTCTGTCTATTCTCTAATTCATCCGACCTTAAGTCATGAATTGAGCAGGCCCTTTTAACTCAGTGGTAGAGTAACGCATATCTTATCTGTTGATACGAAGTATTCCTGCGATCCCCACGGTCCGAGTCCGAGCTGTTGGAATTGGAACAGGTTCAGGAGCAGATCACGAAATCTTTGCGATCTTCTCTATCTAATGAATGATGAGTCCGTTTGGAAATCGTCCGCCCCGCGCCACCCCCGGAGTATATGATTCAATAGGAATCACACACTAGAGATCATTTCGATTCCATTAGAAATGAGGATTCAGAATATCACACATTGACCGATCAAACAGAGATTCAACAACTAAAAGAAAAGGCCAATTTAGAAGCTTTTTGTTTAATTTCTCGTGGACTCAAATTCTCACCAGTACGAGTAGGATTGGAAATCCAGCATTTTACATATCCATACGACTGAGTCCTTGGGTTTCCGAAATAGTGTAATGTAAAATGAAGTGCTTTGAATCATTGCTATTTGACTCGGACCTCCTTTGGCAGATCAAATGTTGGCCCCAAGACGTTGGTCTCTAACTAGAAAAGTAAATGCTTGAGCTTGAGAAGCTTTCGGTCCGGTGGGTCCGTAAAATTCACTAGGAGGTTTTTCCCAGAATTTTCACTACTTTTAATGTGTATAAAATAAAACTGTGGTCGATACTTCCACATATTACGGGTAATGTATAAGACATCTCTATTTCCCCCGGGGGGGGCTTTATAATTACCACTGCTTAGATTTCAATTCGCCTCTGTCCATCAAATTAAATGTGAATAACTTGTCCTTCTCTCAATGAAACAAGGGGCGCTTCCGGTTATGTGCGTGTTTGACATTTGCGTTTTCATTTTCAAAATTGCAGTAGCGCTCAAAATAGTTCTTTCTATTCAATATCCTTATGAGGAAAAGAAGTACCCAAAGAAATAAAAAAACAATTATGGTTTTCAACAATGAATACTAAGGTTTCTTGTTTTTTCAAAAAATGCACTCAGAATCTTTGGTCTTACCCGGACCCAGATCCGATGAAAAAAATAGGATCACTTCTTATGGATTCGTTGAGAATGCTTTTGATCTAGTTCGTGGCCTATTAAAAGTAGAAGGCGCTCTGGTGGGATCCTCACGGACAGAAAAGGATTACAGTCAGTTTGATAATAATCGAGTGACATTACTTCTTCGGTCCGAATACTATTTTGCTTATTATATCCGCGAATGTAGCATTATAGACTGTACTGTTACTCTTGCTCCCATCAAGATAAAGCTAACCCCTTCCCCTGTTCCCACCTACATATATAGGATAATATTTTTTAATGAAAATCAATTTTTTTTCTATTTTCTAAAAAACGGTGGCGGTCCTTAAATGTAAATTTTGTGGTTTAATTCGATGCAAAGCAAAGAAATTTATCAGGGCTTGACATGCCGCAAATCCTCTTGAAAGAGAGGGGTGCCTTCGGGAACGCGGACGCAGGTGGTGCATGACTGTCCCCTGGAAAACCAGTAAATACTTCTGCCACGAAGAAGGGTTGTGATAAGAAGCATTCGGATTTTTATGATTTTTTTAAAAATGCATTTTTTTTAGTAAGTATAGCCTTTTCTGGATTATTTATAGCGTGGTGGGCTTGATTTTACCAAGGATGATGAAAATGTGAACTCGTAGCCTTTTATGCATTGGAGAGACCATTTCTTATTTTGTGTAGAAGGAGGGAGGAAAAAGATCTATTGATTGGACTCAACACAAATAAATAAAGTGCAGCTGGTTGGGTCCAAACTATTCTTGAAATATACAATTCGCGCACACTCCCTTTCCAAAGAAAATCTTTGAAGCAGTTGACCCCTTGCTTTGCTCATGGTACAACCCTCTTCCCGCTGATTCACCTTTCTCCTTGGTCCACAGAGACAAAATGTAGGACTAGTGCCAACAGTTCATCACGGAGGAAGGGACCTACCGAGCCGAGATCACTAACTAATACTAAATGTAGTAGAAAAGAACTATCTTTTCTGTATACTTTCCGGATATTTTATCCGGAAGGAATAAATTCTAGCGATAAAAAAATATGGTGGGTTCCATCGTTTATATGGTTACTTTGTAAATTGTGAGGTCCTCTCTATTCACCGGAGCTTTTTCTTTCATTTAACCAAATGTTATTGTGAACTAGTACAAACCAAAAACTATATTTTTATCCTCACAAACTGGATCTCGTTGCACCGTAAAAATTCCGTCGTACTAACCGAAGGACGGGAAGGAACAAAGCTAGCAAATCCACTAATTCGTCATCCCCAAATTAGTCTTTCCCGGGGTATTGTTCTAACAAATACATAAATGTAGGAATGAAGTAGTGATATAATTCGCAGAAGCAAACCACAATGAATTAATATAAAAAAAGTGTGCGAGCGAATATTGACTCTTTTGTTTTCCTGCCTTATTCATAGGATCAATCGACAACCTCTCTGAGCATAAAAAAAAAGAGTAGTGACTAAACATAAGGGTTGCGCTCATTGCGAGACT
This sequence comes from Allium sativum, assembly GCA_030737875.1. Taxonomy (NCBI): domain Eukaryota; kingdom Viridiplantae; phylum Streptophyta; class Magnoliopsida; order Asparagales; family Amaryllidaceae; genus Allium; species Allium sativum. The sequence goes on from CM060916.1 coordinate 330,551,567, forward strand.
TAACCCAACACCTTACGGCATGAGCTGACGACAACCATGCACCACCTGTGTCCGCGTTCCCGAAGGCTCCCCTCTCTTTCAAGAGGATTCGCGACATGTCAAAACTTCATAAGATTCTTTGCATTGCATCGAATTAAACCACACTAAAATATCTTCTGCTTCATATAATTATTTATCAAATAAAAAGTTATTCTATGGATCAATCCTTACATCCCCTACAACTAGTGGAGTAATGACCAGTTTTTGTGCAGCAACTATAAGAAAACCACCGATCCACATGTGATGTGTAAACAACAAAACCTTGATTGTTATTTGAACAAAAAGATCATAAAAAACTTTTGGTAAAAGTTATGTCTTGGTCCGAGTGACCCGGCCAATTCCGTTCCACTTAATCCCCTTTTCATGGCCACAAAACAAAAGAATAGAGTGGTTTGAAAGATCAGAGAAATGGATATATTTTAGCATTTATACCTATTGAAAATTTTGATTATGTTACTGGGACTTGGGTCTCTTTCTTGGGCGGGACACAAAATCCATGTATCTTTACCAATTAACCAATTTCTCGATGATGAAATGGGGGGAATATCCATTCCAATGCTAAAAATATTTACCATGTTTAGTAGTTTCTCAATGGCTTCTCTTGCATTGCCGGGAATGAGTGGTTTTGCCGTGGAAAGAAAAGAAATCAATTAGTTATTCATTAAAGTTTAATTTGATTCAATGAGATAATAATTTGAAGGAAAAAACAAGAAACTTATTTTCTTCCTGGGAGCAAACTCCATGCTAATTTGAAGCGCACGGATCCAAGTTATGCTTGGAATGAAAGAAATTCCGAATCAGCTTTGTCTATGAACAAGGAAGCTATAAGTAATGCAACTATGAATCTCATGGAATATTTTTGATCAAATTAAACTACATAGCTTAGAGTTTTTTTGCCATGGTGCATGCCTTATTTAAAGGTTCTCAACATCTTTTTCATTTTGTTTTCGTAAATCTAATACAAAATTTCCAAATTTCAGGATATTCCGTCGATTCTTTTTCATCTTCTTCTTCCAAATCATCTGTTAATTTATATGAGAATCTAGAGACCTTTTTTACTAATTTCTTCCATTCAAACACCAACATTATTTGATTCCAAATTGAGAGCAATGCCTATTGTATCCTCTTCAAATTCTACTAATTCAGCTGACATTACTTCTACGGGAGGCAGCAATGGGGAATTTTCTGCAATGGGACCAAATAACTCGATTGGGGTTGTTACTGAACCATACTACATAACAACAAAAGCTGTAAAAAAGGCCGCGATACTACTAGAAAGTTGTCATTCTTTGATAAAGGATCACTATGAGTCAGACTCAATAGAATTTGATCAATCCTTTTTTCTATCAAGTATGATCCACGATTTTATTTTATATGCATTAAAAAGTAGAAAAAATTCTAGGAAGAAAAGGAACTTCCCATATTTATCTGATGTTATAAGTGCAATTGAAATTCCTGGGGAGTTATACATTTGTGTATTGATAAGACCATTCACTATTTATTGAAGCTCGATCTCCCGCTGGTCTCCTATTAGAGATCTCGTTCTTCATTGTGCTCCATTAAATAGAGATTTTTTCTTTGACTATCTTTTGATTGGTAATTTATTCGAAGAAAGGAGTTATCGAATAGAGTTTATTTGAAAGAAACTTATCGAATAGAGATTATTTGAGAGAGAATTATACGTTGAAATTCGATTTTATCGAATTCGGGAAAGTACTATTCACTTTCTGTTTTTTACTCAAGATTTATTTATTTATTAATAAATTAGTTGTTTGTTTATTTATCCAAATGAATAAATAAAAGTTATATTTAAGTTATTATATTTCGGAAGCATGGGATTATAACACTGTTGTTATAATCAAATGATTTCTGTAAAAGACGTGGATTCATAAATACAATCCGAAAGTTACGCAATCAAGTTTGTTAAAGATTTAAAAGGTTAATTTTGTCTATTTCGAGGTTAGAAATGTTGTTCAATTAAGGTCTGAGAGGTAGTTATACCCCAACTTGATTGACTTCCTTTTTAACTAAAAAATGGTTAAGGTTCGAGTGCGAAGGTTGGTTAAGTAAATTAAGTAATGAGTGTTAGTGGGTGGAGTTGGCATAGTGATGTTTTATATAAGCATCTGTTTTAATCCAATGAAGGAGTTTTGGAAACGTTTTCCAAATAAAAATTATAAATGTTTTCTAATATAAAAAAAATAAGAAATGGGAGTAAACGTGGAAATGTTTTCCAATGTAAATGATGTGTCGTTTCTAGATATAGAAGCTGTGAATATATATATATATATATATATATATATATATATGAGAATGTCTTCCATTAGTTAAAAAGAAATATTTTCTGGAAGATAGAAATAAATAGTTGTAATAGAAGAAAAAGTTTTCCGAGAATAATGTCAGGTTAAACGGGTTATATGAATATATGAAAACGGAAAATGAGGAAATGAATAAATTAATTTAAAAGGAAAAATGTTGATTGATGATTGATCGATAAAATTTCCATTTGTAAATAAGTTCGTTGTGTGTATGGATGTTTTCCTTTGATAGTTAAATAACCGACTATCAAACTTTTGACCATTTTTCCGTCATCAATACAGAGGGACCGGGATCAGATTATTATCTGAAAACCACTCCGTACGGGCATTATTGTTACGAATCATATACGATGAAGATAATTCAATACGAAGTTTATGCAAGGGCTGTTCTGGCAAATCCTATGTAGAAATTGCCTAAGATGGGTTTACAGAATAGTACCTTCGGTTTGTCCAGTCCCAGGACAACCTGTATGGAGGAATGTCTGACAGAGTATATTTAATAGATCACGTAAGTTTATCTCTTCAAACGTATTTACGTTTGGTGTCGGAGGAATTCATTTCTCTTAGCTGTATACCCATGGTATTTTTAGGGAAATCAATTTATGATTTGGCGGGCATGACGATGTGACATTCAGAGTAAATATAAATGTGATATGTATAATAGTACGTTATGACCTCAAGCCTCATCAACCGGGAATTGGCAAAAATCGTGGTAGTAGCTTGGCTAAGTGGGTCGCACCTAGTTAGGGTATATTGTTATCATCTAGAGAATATTCATATTGTTACTTCTTTTTATTTCTGTATCTCCCAGGAATGGTAATGTTGGTATATCAACCATAAGGTGAAAATATATTCAGAACATTCAAGCGAAATGAATGGCCGGTCATGTGTGGTTGAGTTACAAGATGTTCTTGTTGAACTCCAGAGTATCGCTTCTAGAGTACACTGATCGGAAGGTGGTTCCATACCTTGTCATAGTTGGAATCCATTTCCCAATAAGTGCCCACGGTTTTTGATTATATATTATATATATGTGGAACGTAAGATGAAAGCGTTCCACTAGATTGCTAATTATTTGATTTAGACATTATATAATATCAGAAGAGTATGAATTTTAAAAGTTGTTTTGGGTTATCGCAAGGTAAAAACCATCCGTGTTTATGTGTGGAGTGATCTTATGATTATTCTTTCCTTTAAAAGGATTTAAAAAGTTAAACAAATGTTTGAAGTTTACTCACACCAGTCCCATGACTGACCTGGAGTTTATTCTGTTTTGTTTTTTCCTAAACTCTTGGGTGCCCAAATTTGTACGGGCAGTCAAGTAGTCGGGATTTTACATATATACTGAGAGCTTGGAGCCGGAGGCTTCAGGATTTTATAGCAATTGTTTATTTCCGCCGTATTGTAAGTGTTGTACTTTGATAATGACATGTATATTTAAGTACAAATTTGTGTTTCAAAGTTATACTGTATACTATATTTGATTCGTTCCGCTATGAGAATCGTGTTACTCTTATTCTGTTGTTATGTTCTTCTTCCTCTTCTATTCTAATTTTCTATCTTATCTATTTCTCACCCTCTAACTTCTTTTCTATTAACTATCCGGTATTTCCGATGCTTGGATAGTTGACATTGAGTTTATGTCGATAACCAAGGTCGCAAATCCCTCGGGTCGTTACAATGAGTTTATGTCTGTATTTATAGGTAAGATTTAACATCAAAAAATTTAGCTTATTAAATTGTTGTAGGCTCTTTATCCTACATATAAAACATCTAATGTAACAACATATTTATGATTCAGTTTTCCATTTTCAAGTTCGATCTGTTATTAGAAATCACATGCTAAGTTTGCATGTAGATGTACTATTGCTTACATTTCTAGAAACATTACAGCTTTTCTTTGGCCAAATCAAATAAATGAGTATTGCTGAAATTTTTCCAGGAATGCTTTGTTTTTGTTGAAAATATAAAAAGACTTAGTTTATTTAAATCTTTAGTTGTAGTACTTAGTAGTTAGATTAGGTTAGGTAGTACATCCACTTGCAATTTTCCAACATGACATTAGTCTTTGAACATATCTCATTAAAATATTATACTCTTATGCTTAGAATTTAGCATACATAATTGCAGCAGAAATCTGTCTTTGGTTTTCAAATTTGTGATCACATTAAATGTGGTAGTACTATGTTTAGATATAAATAGACATATATGCAGCCACCTTTTTCTTTGATTTGCACCCTTATCAAATGTTTAATCACATTTAATGTTTAAACCCTTTTGTTGTTTTAATATGCAATAAAGAGATCTGTTTTAAGGTGACAAATTTGTTTAGAAAACAATCATATTTCTAAACAAGGCTTAGCTTATGGTCCTACATATATAAATACAAGATGCATAAAGGTTGAATTGTTTTTACAGCAAACTTGTCTTATGAAATAAAGACCATAGCTTCAGACCATACATGTTGTATTGCTTTCAAGCATATGTCTAAACATATGTTTAAAGCATGCATTGTATTTAAAGATTATATTAGATATTTTCTTAAGTAATAAAAAATCAACTTCTAATAAAAAGCAATATCTACTTATTATCCCATTCTATATACGATAAGTAATAATTTTCCGATAATATTTTCACACATACATATGCATACATAGGTTTTGGATAAAAAGTTACTCAAGTTTGTTTATTAATTCTAGTTTATTTTAATTAACTTATTTATAATCAATTTCTATTATTAAACAAAGTCAATAAGAAAACGGGACAATACAAATAGCAATTGTAATTTAAGTCGTCGCTAACAGGAAAAGCGATGGAAAAAGAGATGGCTTTGTCGCTAATTTAGCAACAGCTTGCAACGACAATTTATCCATGTGGCATCGAACGTGGCAGGTAGTTTGTTTCTTGGGAAGCCGTTAATAGTCGTTGCAAGTCATTGCAAATATGGAGTATTTAGCTGCCGCAAGCCGTTGCAAATTTGGACTATAAGCCATTGCAAATCAGGGTGTTTTTGGTGCACTACATAGCGATTCCTTTACCTCAAACCACAAATGTATAATTGATTCACCAATATCCACATAATACCATATCTTATCACTATCATTCTATCATAACATACACCAAATCCAATATAACACTACCAAATCATAATATACCAAATACATAACACTACCAATATCATTCCATCATAACATACCATCATAATATATACAAAATGACTACTAGCCCGTTCAAATGCCACACAATCCAAAACATTACAAAATCCATCAACCAAACAGTAACTACCGTCATCATGCATAAACCATATACAATACGAAGTATGTTACTAGTAAAAATATGTACATACCCATAAGAACCATCAAACTACGCGTCCTTGTTGTCGTCTTTGTCGTCAGCAGCAACACCAATATCTCCCTCCCCGGGCTTAGACCTATACTCCTGATAGTACATTGCAATACACTCGTCTATTTGCTGGGCCAAGTGTCTTCTTCTCCGATCATTCAGCTCATCCAACTACCGCTACATGCGAGCTAAATCCTCTTCCTCAATGGACCTCCTGTAAGCTCGTTGAAAAGTAACAACCTGTGAAATAATTGAAGTTAACATTAAAGTTAACAATTCAAGTAAATATTCATGATGTTATCATAAAACACTAAAAAAGGTTTACCTCCTGATTCTGAAACCATATCGCCTATTTCAGTAGACGGATCAATAATAGAATCCCATATATGATTGGACTCTGCAAGCGTATTCTCCTTTCGTCCACTAGCCTGTGTCACTCTTGTCTGCTCTGCGTTATATCTCTTCAATTATACCAATATAATTTTGACATAATTTCTATATAATTTACTTATATACTGTGATATAAACGAATATGCAACATACTAATTACGGATAAGCATATTTATCATTACACCCGCAACCTTTTGGTCCGCCCAGTTGTATGAAACATTCCCTTCTTCATCGGTTTCTCCATAGCATGTGTATGTCTAAAAACCTCTGCCATCGAAGGCTCCCTTCCATACTTTGCGAACTGAGTATATAATGTAATAAAATTATTGAAAATGAGAATGAATGATATACATAAGGATATACATGAACATATGCTAAAAATATTGAAAATTTATATAAATTCTCTCCTATGTTGTTGGAAAGGTTTTGAACCACTGTGGTGTAAAGCTGGATTCTTATTCCACTTTGCCTTATTTCTTGCTGATATGTCTTATTAAACTTGATACAAGATTAATTAAAATAATGCAATCAATATAAATGAGAATATTTTCATTGTATCTTACTTTAGCTTCTTTGGTATCCCAATATCTAATAAATGCAACCCAAACATCGTCACTCATCCAAATTGGCTTTTTACCAGTATTCTTTGCCCATAAAATTGCCTCTCTATAATTTTTCCGCATTTTCATGTTCCAATTAGGCATAAAAACTTTCATATCTTGCGGCTCCAAATGTACAACAACCTGCATATTTAATTTATTTTGAATTATGTATAGTATATTATTCAATAGTAATACAAAAATATACTTACCATCAAATCAGCCAAAATAGCGTTCTTGATATGAGATGGTATACTATCCCATTGCGGCCAACAACTAGACATCATACTCTTATATGATTCCTTCGATACTTCTAGAATAAATGATGTTGGCATGACATCTAAAAAGTATAAATGTTGACGCAAATATTTCATATATTTTACATAATCTAAAGTAAAATAAATTTGATATTTACCCGGCACTCTTGGGAACAATATCCACAACCCGTAGATTTGGCATCGAGCTGTAGGAGATGGTAAAGGAGACGGCTGAGATGTACTCCTGGAGCATCTTCTATTGGACATATCTTCCATAATCATAAAATGCATACAAAATAATATTGAGCACATAAGCATCACATAATAATTAATCATCACATAATCATACCTGACATAATCAACACATAATCATAAATGAAAATAACAATGCATAACTCTTAATAATGCATAACATATATAATCATCATTATTATTTCATAAATCAGAATAGTAAAGATCATAAGTAAATTCATAACTAGGAACAGTCATCATCATTATTATTACATACCTCAGAATAGTACATAACGTAAGTAAATTCATAAGCAGTCATCATCTATAATCAGTCTTCATCATCTTCTGATCCAGACTCAGTCTCATACTCTATATCGTTTTCTTCCATACTTACAAATTCATCTAATAATACATTCGCTTCATCATTTAACGGCCAAACATCAATGTCATCGACTATTACTACTTCAGTAATTAGCTCAAGATCCGCTTGATATGATGCTTCGTCTGGAATATTTTTTCTTCAAATATAAATCTTGCCTTTAAAAAAAAACAGCATACCAGTCTGCTTTATCTTTTTTTAAGGACAGATACGGAGAAAATTAGACTTATAATACCTACTTAGCTAATACGAAAGGATATTACTTATAGTAATGCGATGTATGCCTTTTTTCAATTAGCTTATAATCATTGTGCACTTTAATTCCAGAACAAGGAACATTGCTAAACCAGTTTCATTTGAAGAGAAAGACTTTCTCTACAAGCTGTACATAATATGTCAACTCTAAAACTTGCGTTAAGACGCCTTAAAAATCTTTTATATGATCCTCTGGATCATCAGTACCGTTGAAAAATACACCATTGTTATATGTTAATTTTTCAGCGCTGTAATCATTGGTGTTGAATTTAAATCCATTGACGAAGTATATTGGATAAGTTTTTGCATTTCTTTTTGGTTCGATTGTAAGATGTCATAATCCTTTGTTAACAACATAGTTTTTGGGATCATGAAATATAGTTTGAAACCATTCTGCAAATTCTTTACTGACATCACCAAATGGAAGTTGTGATTCGTTTATACTGCAAATATGTGTTATATTCCTTTTTCTTAATATATATATATTTATTATATAATTGAATTGTACATGAATTTAGTATTACCTGACAAATGGTGCAACTTCCACACAATTTAAAAGAACATATGTGTGTGCCACATGATAGTCTCTATCGCTTAACCATATTTTCACACATTTTCCAATAGGTCTTCCGTATTGTCTAAAAATAGATAACATTGTTTGAGAAGACTTAAGTTCAACAGCTTCTTCATTACGGGGAACAATTATAAAAGATAAGTTCACATCTTTGCTAAAGTTATGGGAGAAAAACATGAAGCTTCCTCTTTAAGGTACGGTTCGCAAATCTAACCTTCTAATCGTGCTTTTGTCTAATTTTTTCCTTTAAATGATTCAAGTACCTATAATAAGATTAATTAAATTATATGTTGGTACAAAAATCTAAATTTTAATCTATCAAGAATATTGAGGATATACAAAATTACCTCTCAAATGGATACATCCATCCATATTGCATAGGACCTCGAAGGAGTGCTTCAGATGGAAGATGAATAGGTAAATGCTCCATTACATTAAAACACCCAGTGCAAAAATTTTCTTGAGTTTGTAGAGCATTTTAAGGATTTCTACTTCAATCTTACGTAGACGATCTACCTTTAACGTCATTAAAAAAAGTTGTTTATAAATCATACTTGATTATGTTATAACACTCCATATTTTTATGGGCAACAGTTCTTTGAAAATCACAGGTAAAAAAATATTCCATCATGATATGGCAATCATGGATTTTCATCCCACTCAATTTACTGTTTTTAAAGTCCACACATCAACGGAGGTTAGAATAAATCCCATCAGGACATCTTAATCCTTCCACCCACTTTATCATGAGTTTTACTTGCTTGTTGTCTAGCACATAGCATGCTTTGGGTTTTTTATTATCATCGTACAACTGAAGTTCCAACTGTTTATAGAAGTGTAATATATCACGTCTCGAATTCACACGTCCTTGGTATTCCCCTTTACATTCAAAACTATTTTAAAAACATTATCTAAAATGTTTTTTTCAATGTGCATGACATCAATATTATATCGAAGTAGTAGATTTTTCCAGTAAAGGAACTCCCAAAATATTCTTTTCTTGCACCAATTATGAATGTCCGATTTACTTGGAATTCCAACATGTTCCCCATTTTCATGTATCTTTGGATAGTCTTTTATGATTCCATATATCTCTTCACTTGTCCAAATTTTAGGCGGTAGCATACTCTCTACTCTGTTAGCTTTAAAGTTCTTTTTGTTCGTTCTAAATTTATGATTAATATGAACAAAGCACCAATGATAGTCAAACCAAGATTTTTTTTCCATACTTTAATGAAAATGCTCATGTCTCATCCATACAATGAGGACAAGCTAGACGTCCACATATGCTCCAACTAGAAAGCATGCCATATGCGTGGAACTCACTAATAGTCCATAATAAAGAAGCAAACATATGAAATTCCTTTTTCTCGAAATTTCATATGCTTCAACTCCTTCGTGCCATAGCGTTCTCAATTCTTCAATCAGTGGTTGTAGATAAACATCAATTCCTTGTGTTGGATCATCGGGACCGGGGATGATAATCGTTAGAAATATATATGGAGTTTTCATACGCATCCATGAAGGTAAGATATAAGGAGTAACAATGATAAGCCATGATGAATATACCAAAATGAGAAAATGGCAAAATTCCATTCGTACATAAACTGAGACTAAGATTACGGCTCTCTACAGCAAATTCAAGATAAGTCCTATCGAAATATTTCCATGCTTCACCATTAGACAGATGTATCAAAGTTCTTTCTTCTAGTGTTCTCACATTGTACCATCGCATATGACATGTAGCATAAGATACGTATAGCCGTTGGCCTGGGAGTTACTGGTAGATAATGCATTCTCTTAAATGGAACTTCTTTTCCTTTCTTTTTTCTTGCTTTATATCTATCTTTATTGCAAATTTTACATTTTATTATGGGAGCATCTTCTTTCCAATACAAAATGCAACCTTTTACACATGTATCTATCTTCTGATACGGTAGTCCAAAAGCAGACATAAATTTTTTTCACTTTATAATGACTATCGCATATCAAATTATTGGGCGACATGTGTCGTTTTGCAGTTTGTACACTAGCTGTAAATGCAGCTTCTATAATATTGAATTTTGATGTCATAATGATGTATTCATAGGTTATAGATAATTCGGTTTCGGTTGTACACCCATATCACAACGACCTCTTAGCAGAATCCAATAAATCGTAAAAAAAATAGCTTCCACTGTTGGTTCTCCAATATTTACGTTCATGTCGTCACCTTGATTAATGTAGGAAACATTGATCATCCGACATCTTGCACCATTTTTTCTATTGGATTCGTCATTGTATTATCGTTCATCATTGTATTATTATCCTCTACCACAATAGGATTAGATGTAGGTTGAACATGTTCTCTATGACGATCCCATAAGTAATAATTCAGCACAAAACCAAGTTTATACAAACATACATCTGGCTTCCAATACTTCAGATGTTTGCACTTACTAAACACACAACGAATATCTACGTTACTTTGATTATTAGATTTAGCAAATCTAATAAATTATTGGACACCAATACAAAAATGTTCCCATATCGACCCTTTCATACTAGTTCGGGATTCATACTACATCCAACTACAATCGAGAAAATAATCAAACATTTTCCAGATTTGCAAGAAATCTGATAGAAAAGCTGAATTGAGATGAAATAGCAGTTTGTTATTGAAGAATTGTAATACAAGATAATACAAATTGTGTACAGGGGTCCTCTATTTATAATACAAAAAATAAATGTAAATAGGCTTGAATAATAGGCATGTGACTGTTGCTTTGTTATAATAGGCATGTGACCGTTGTTTTCCTATTATTCTTTCTTTCCATTATTTTCTCCCCTCAAATTATGGTTAGGATTTGCAACCCTAATTTTCCATTTCGTGGATTGACGTTGGCAAAGAGTAAACAATTTTAATCCTGCGTCATACTAGTGAAGATCCAAGTAAGATCCTGGTATGAAAGTTCCATCTTTTACTTGATATTTGTTTGTAACTCTTTGATTCTAGGTGCATCACTAAATTTGTGGACATTTTCGGCTGAGAGTGACTTTTTAAGCATGTTGGCCCTCTAATAGTAAGCTGGAATATGATTCACATGAAAAAAATTGTTTTGAACTTGCTCTCAAACAAAATAGATATCGATTTCTATGTGTTTTGTTCGATTATGCTGAATAGGATCTACTGACACGTAGATTATGTTCAAATTGTCACACCAAATTATAGGATTTCTGTTAGATGATAGGTTTAGCTCCTTTAATAATGATTGTAGCCATAAAATTTCAGTTGTAGTACTAGCAACACTCCTATATTCCACTTCTGTGCTTGATCTCGAGATAGTTGTTTGCATTTTGGAGCACAAAGAAATAAGACTTTCTCCTATATAAATGCAATAATCAAAAATTGATTTTCTAATCATCCATGTCTGTAGCCCAGTCTGCATCTGAATAAGCTGTAATGTTTAAGTCTTTGTTGCCTTTTAATGATAAGCCAAAGTTGATTGTTTCTTTCATGTATCTGAGTATTCCTTTCACTAATGTCCAACGCTCACTTTTGGGTTCCTACAAAAATTGAGATACTTTGTCACCATTGAAAGAAATATCAGGCCATGTTATAGTAGCATATTGTAATTCTCCTATAACAGTCCTATATTGTTTGATATTTGAGATAGCTTCCCTCCTGTTTTTGACAAGTGTTGGTTTGATATCATTGGAGTTGGTTGGCCATTTGCTTCAATCATGTTTGTCTTGTTTAGAAGCTCTGTAATATACTTTATTTGGCAAAGATGAATTTCTTTATCTGATTTCCTTGTAACTTCTATTCCAAGGAAATAAGTTAATTCACCCAAATCTTTTATTGAGAACTGGTTGTTCAAATAATCTACCAATTTTCTGATTTAAGCTTCACTGCTGCCTATGATAATTAAATCATCCACATATATTAATATATAAGTGGTAGACGATTCACTGATTTTTGTGAATAGGGATGTGTCAGATCTGGTAGGTGAATAGCCTATTGTTGTCAAACTTGCTTTAAGTCTTTCAAACCATACTCTGGGTGCTTACTTTAGACCATAGATTGCTTTATTCAGTTTACATACCAATGTTGGGTCTTGTGCATAGCCTTGTGGTTGTTGCATGAATATCTCTTCATGTAGATTCTCATTTAATAATGCATTGTTGACATTTTACTACTTGAGTTTCCAGTTAATGCTTAATGCTATAGTCAATATAAGTCTAATAGTTAAGGGTTTTACCATTTGTGAAAAAGTTTCATTTTAATCAAAACCAAATTCTTGTGTGAATCCTTTTGTGAAGTCTTGCTTTATATCTATTAGTGGATCCATCTGGATTCTTTTTCAGTTTGTATACCCACTTGCATCCAATTATATTCTTGTTATTTGGTGGACTCACTAGTTCCCATGTACGATTGTTCATTAGTGCTTGATATTCTTCATTTATTGCCTTTCTCCATTCCTTTTGTTTGACTGCTTGTTGATAACTATGTCTCTTCTTTAGTAATTGTTTCAGTATAAGTCTTTGGTTTGAATATGCCTCTTTTTGATCTGGTTATCGTTGGATGTCCAGTTTGATGCTGTGATGGTTGAGTTGGTGAGTCATTTTTTCTACTGCTAGAGTTTTGATTGTTATCATTGCTGATTTCTTCACTTATTTCTTCTGATCATATGAAACTTGATTTTATAGGTGATTGAATGGCATGGATAATTTGCTCTGGTAGATCATCATTAGTTTCATTATCACTATGGTGGCCTTCAGAGTTACTAGCAGCCTTGTAACCATTCTCTTGATGCCATGTGCCAGCAACGTTGTGCATATCAGGTATACTAACCATTGGATTATATATTTTGGTTGTGGTTTGTATATCTGATCTACTATAAGGGAAAATATTTTCTTTAAAAATAACATGTCTGCTTGTATATATTCTACCAGACTTGTCTATACATCTAAACCCTTTTTTATTATTGCAATAACCTACAAAAGTGCAGGGTTTAGATTATAGTCAAGTTTATGATTATTATAAGGTCTTAATTAAGGGAAACACAAGAAACCAAATGTTTTTAGACTATTTTAATCAGGTTTGACATTAAATAGCTTTTCTAGAGGTGCTATGTCTTTCAATACTTTAGCGGGCATTCTATTTATTAGATGCACAACAGTACTGAAAGCATCAGGCCAAAATTTAAGTGGTAGAGACGCTTGAGCTTACAAAGTTTAACCCGATCCAACCATGTGTCTATGTTTCCTCTCAACTATACCATTATGTTTAGAAGTATAGGGACATGTTATTCTATGTATAATACCATTACTTTTAAAATAATCTGTCAGGGGTTTGTATTCTAATCCTTCGTCATATTGCATGACTTTAATTTGACAGTTTATTTGGTTTTCAAACATATTGATAACCTGATGACAACACTTTTAGTATCAGACTTAGCTTTTAAAAAGTATATCCAAGTATATCTAGTTTATGCATCAATAAATGATATGTAGTATTTGTATCCATAATCAGAAATTATAGGATACGGACCCCAAATATCATTGGTAATTAATTGACTAGGTTTGGAATACGTAGTTAATGAATCAGAGAGTGGTAATTTGTGGCTTTTTCCCATCTGGAAATAAGTACATACATAAGGTAATTTCGGAGGAATAAATTTTATTTTACTATCATTAAGAATTTTTGTTACAATGTTAGTACTAGGATGTCCAAACCTATAATGCCATAAGTCAAAAGTACTTCTAGTTCGAACTTCCTCGGTTATATCAGTCAGATTACAATGTGGGTGATTACTGATAGTAGTATTATAGTTGCTGAGATTGAATTCATGGAGTCCCTTCACAGCATTACCCCGAAGAAGAATTTCCCTAGTTATTATGTCTCCAACTACACAGTATTTAGGTAAAAATTCACAGTATACATTATTATCTTTAGCAAATCGAGACACAATAATTAGGTTTTTCTTAAGAGTGGGTACTCTTAGTAAATTATGCAAAAATAACTTCTTATTACCAATGATACTACCAGTGCCAGTATGAGAGATTTTAACATACTTACCATTACTCATGCTTATAGTTTGATTACCTTTGTATTCTTTGTTTCCAAGCTTCAGATTGTTAGTGCTATGATGGCTAGCTCATGAGTCTGGGTACCATGATTCATCTTGAATATGATCAGTGTTGTCAGTATGATTAGTTGCATCTCCCTATCATTGTGCTAAATTGGCAGTGAAATTGGTGTTCCTTTGACAGTTGTTGGCTTGGCCTACTGAGTAGTTTGAATTGTATCTAAAATAGCATTTGATAGCAGTATGGCCAATCTTCTCCCGTATTTGACACTTTGTTCGATTGTTGTTGTTGTTGTTACTCCAGCATCCTCTTCCTCTACTACCTCTACCTCTGGTGGCAGGGTTGCCATTCTGAAAGATTTGCTGATTTTTGTTATTGTCATTACTTTTATTAACTGCATAGTTGATAGAGAAGTCACTTTCTTGAGCTTTCTTTCCTTCAAGCCTATCTTCATGTGCTAGTAAAGTATAGTGAACATGATCAAGAGATGAGAATTCCTTTTATGAGGAAATTATGGGTTCTACAGCCTCATATTCTTTAGTTAAGCCATTGGGATAAGTCAAGATTTGTTCAGAATCTTCAATTTATGGCCAGTAGCTTCTAACATGTCAAAAACATATTTAATTTTGCACAAGAACTCTCCCATGGTAATGTTGTCCTTTATTTTTTGTAATTGTCGCCTATAAAACATGACTTTAGCAGCTGACTGGTTATTGAAGAATTATCATTGGCCATGATGACCAAACGATGAATAATCAGATGGCTGTTAAGCCTTAATGGAGCCCTGATACCATGATAGAAAAGCAGAATTGAGATGAAACAGCAGTTCATTATTGAAGAATTGTAATACAAGATAATACAAATTGTATAGAGGAGTCCTCTATTTATAATACAAGAAATAAATGTAAATAGACTTGAATAACAAGTATGTGACCGTTGTTTTGTTATAATGGACATGTGACCGTTGTTTTGTTATAATAGACATGTGACCATTGCTCTGTTAGAATGGACATGTGACTGTTTCTTTGTTATAATGGGCATGTGACCGTTGCTTTGTTATAATAGGCATACGACTGTTGCTTTCCCATTAATCTTTCTTTCCTTTATTAAAATATGTTAGAAAACTCGATTATACACGTTATCTATTATATTATATGAAAGCACAATCTTTCCTCGAAGTCCTTTTCAATTTCACTTTTGTGCAAAAATCTTCGATGGTGCCATCTGTCCTGGAAAAAGATCATTCAGCCTCAGTTTCACATCGAATTGAATCCTGCGTCCTTTCTGTTCATCTTCTAGCCAAATAATACAGCGTTGCGACCTGTGCAATTCCTAATCTACTGGCTCGTGGCCTATCTTCCGTGTTTTTTCTCCTTCAACGCTTGCTTTGGTATTTTTTCTTCTACGCCCTAGCCTTCCCTCCCATTCGTTTTCTGCTGCTCTGTACCAAAAATTTCGTCCACCAAGCTGCCGGTTCTAATGGAATCCCCTTCCCTCGCCACCGCCTCTCGCTATATCATATAAACGCCTTGCAGGTCTGCCTACTTTTTTTCATGTATAAAATGATTACTTTATTCCTAATTAGATTCATAATTTCTTAGATTCAAATTCTCCTTCTTAATTTTTTTCTACATATAAATTGATTGCATGATTCGTGATTGAATTCCTACAGATTTCTCATTGAAATTATCATTGTTGTTCTTATGTTTCACAAATACACACTTTGGTTCAACTAACAAGATATGGGAAAAGTATATTGAGGATTTAGCATTTATCTTTGTCTGAAAATAGTCACAATCAAGTACAGCGTAGACATAATAAAGAAATTAGAAACGTATGGTTTCAGGTATCCTTTTTTATTTGTATTTTTATCTTAAAGAAATTTAGTTTTTATGGACTTATTTTTTTTAAATTTCAAATTTTCTATTCTTTTACAGTTACAGCAAAAGTATCTTACGCAACATTGATGGTACGTAGTGACAAATGAGTTGATGAAATTCCACATTCCACACCACGTACATCTTCTTCCATTGTTATTTTTCAATAGCGGATAACGTTCATATATCAAAAACATAGACAAGAAGGTAAAGATAAAAGCTCTTTTATTTAAAATTTAACTTCTACTTTAACAACTCATATGGAACTAGAAAAGCCAGTATGGGAACTTTATTACCATGTTAATTGATCGATTTCTTAATGAATTGTTGACATTACATGATTTCTTAGAAGATAATATTGTTTGCATTATCTCTTTCAATTCTCTTTGTAATTTCATTGCCTCATTTATGTTTTTCTTTTTATCATCTTATGTGGGTTTTATCCCTGAACCAAAAAAAGTTTCCCTTAAGTTTCCAAAAAAAATGGAAGGGAAATTTTCTTTTGCCTCAGATAACATTGTGGAATCCATTACCTGGTGTTAACATGAGCTATTTCCTTTTGGATATCAGCTAACACATCTATCATTTCATTTTAACTATTGATATGTCTCACTGCAGTGTGCGAGCAAGGGCGTGCCAATAACGTTGCTGAAGTATGTACATGATCCCACAGAAACTTATTTATTGTGAAATGTTTTAAAACTGTATTCTACTGCATGTACCGTATGTGATGTAGATGGCCCTTTTTTCGTTAGAAGATTAGCTCCTACTTATACACTGATCTGTTTAGGAGGTAGCATTTATTTATCGCTGTTTATATCCTTCATGTATGGCACAAATTTACGAAATCAAGGGTTACACATACAAGGGATTTAACTGGCCTAAATCATTATATAGTTTTCCTAAGCGTTATTTTCATTTATGGTTAATGCTTCTACAAATAAGAAAATACTGATATTTTTTTAATTAGTTTATTATTTGATTTGAAGTGTTCAATGATAAATGAACACAAGAATCCGGTTAGTTGACAATAAAAATCTAATATGTAGTGACTGAACACTAGGAAGTGAACGTCTTTTATTTACATATATCACGTAGGTTACTATCATGAAGGGCTTGACTGACATACTTTAAAAACATACATTGATGAATGAAATATGACGTTTGTTGTAACTAATTAGCTTAACGCAAAACAGACCTATAGAACGCTTGCAGAGGTTATAAATTTCAAGTATCAACTATTCAACAGCTCTTCCATTATGATTTACTAGTAAGAATTGAATGTAAAAAAGCAGTTTTTAAAATAAGAATATAGACAAACCGAATATAGAATAAAA
Source organism: Allium sativum (assembly GCA_030737875.1). NCBI lineage: Eukaryota > Viridiplantae > Streptophyta > Magnoliopsida > Asparagales > Amaryllidaceae > Allium > Allium sativum. The sequence goes on from CM060916.1 coordinate 330,569,237, forward strand.
CAATCGTTAATTTTATATATAACAAAAGAACGTACCAGAGGGAGTAGAAGGACAAACTGAATTTAGACATTCAATTGGAAGAGTAAAATTGGCAAACTGATAATTAGAAACGTTAAGCCTACGAATAACGATATTGTTAGATATCTGCCAGCTCTTAAAATAATGTAAACGGTGGACGACAAACACTGACTTGGCTTAGCTGATCAACATGGAGAAATAAATTCTTCCCGAGGGGTTAAAGAGAATTTTTTTGCGCATGTTCGATCTAATCTTTCCCGTATCACTGCAATTCATGTTTATAGCAGACGATCATACACAACTTTGAAGTAAATTATCGTATTAATGAAAGTGCAGTGTGATTTAGTGTAGAAACAAAAAGGTCCTTTATCATTGTTTCTGTTTTGTCTATCATAATGAAATAGCAGTAAATTACGCAAAATTTTCAACTTTAGATTATAACTGAAATCAAGTTCAAGCAATTAGAAGTAGAAACTAAAATCAAATGGAAGAAAATAATAAAAGAAAATAATAAAATGTAAATTACCTTGAGTTTAATAATCAGATCTGAACTTAGAAATTGGAGCCAACTGTACATCGTCCTAAAGCTGGAGCGTAGAAAGAGACGATATTAGCGGGAATCATCAAATAAACAAATACAATGTGCTATGCAGCGATAGACGAAGGGAATGAAGACGTAAGTTTGTTGTTACATTAACCAATACACTAAGTAGTTCAATATATGAAGTTTTCAATATTCAAATTTATGTATATATTGCTAATTAAGTACTCATTTTGAAATGTTTATTAATAGGTTAATGAATACAATATTAAGTTCAATCTATGTAGTGTTCAATATTTAAATTAATTCATATATTACGTACGAACTATTTGTTTTGACAATTTCATTGATTAATATTCATCTTGCAGAAATTCCTACTGTTTCTTAGAGAAGTAGCCATTTTGTATATGATGTTGCAAGATGCTCAGTAATTGACTATTTTGCATTAAAGTAGTTGGAAATCAATATAATTCCACTATAACTTGCTTACACAATAGATATGTAGAAAAATTAATTCTTTATTTATTATATAATATCATAATAATATAGTAATACTGAGCATTGAAGTAATTATGTAGTGTGTAAACATAGTTTGGGTTGTTGTAGGCTATGATATAGAAGAAATATGCTAAAAGTGCAGTATGTTTTTGTTGGTTTTCTGCTTTTCTATTTGTAGATTGGACTCTAAAGCTCAGTGAAGTTAAAAAGAGCCGTTGCAGGTAGTATAAATGTTGACCTGGTAACATAAAAATAATTATCTTCTTGCTCCTTATTCTTATGATATTAAGGTAATTTTCTCCCATAGTTTGATGGGCTAGGATGACAACTTAATGGAATAAGAACTAATTTATTCATATTCATCTCACATTTACATATAGAATGTATGAGTGTATTAAAGTTCAGGTTCTTTGTTGTGCATGTTCTGAATGAATTATGAATTCCATTGCACTTTTATCTGGTTCAACGACACAAGTTCCTCTAGTACTACTTAGTTGTCACAATTTGGATTCTCTGTATGTGCTTTATTAAGGTATATGGCCAACTTTATCGTGTTGTATGTAATATTCTTAATATATGGGAGTATTCTACTGTGCGGATTGACATATTATTTTATCTCAAATTATGTTTTCCATTTTGTATTCTTTAGAGTTCATCTTTTACGAAGTTTCCATTGTGTTTGTTTTCCTTTTTTATATTTTAAATACTCTAGCATCCATTTCTTTAAATATCTGATTATTCGAAACATAGTTCACCATATTTCACTAATAAATTATGCAACAGGCAGCACTAGGTATTGGTGGTTGAGATTGGTTTATTCAGTTAAGGTTCAATTTTCATACTGGCAAGTTCTGTAAAAATAGCGTTTGATGTTAATGAATATGTTAGCTGCAATTGTTCTCCCCTTATTTGTCAAAGTAATTACCCTCAAATTTTTTGTTAAATTGGATTTATATACTATGAGTAAAGCATGGAGATATTGATGGTCATGTAAAAGCCAAGTAGTCTTCATCGTTTCCATCATAGAAGTTTTCTTTTGAAAATGCTTATTGATATGAAAAACATTACATTTCATAAGAAAATTTATCAATATGTTAAAGAAGAAAACAGAATTTGTTTTTCAATGTGTCAGATTAATAAATTAAGTGACATTTTCTCCTCTAACATATCATGGTAAACGAGAGCATTCAATGGAATCTATTGTCTTTATTCATGGTTACCATACAATGGAAGAGTAATGCAAGGCACAACAACAATAAAAAATAGTACTAAATAAATCAAGTTTTTCCATATTCTTATCCTTACTCTCCGTGATCAGATCAAGTATATAAAGTTTTTGTTATTTTCATATTTCGCACTCTTTTCATGCTTTTATTGAATTTTGACTTTCCATTTGGCTATTGACTAATAGTAATCATCCAACATAATTTTTTGGATTTTGATAGGACGATGAATTATAAATGTTCACATTAATGTTTCTCAGTTTTTAGCTAAGTAACATTAAAACAATACAAAATTAAAATCAATTGCAATAGTTTATGTTTTATTTTGAATGAAAAGCATCTATATTATCTTGATAAGCTAAAACTTCCTTCCATTTGATTAACTAGTCCAAGATAAGCTAACACTATCATGTTGTAATTATTGTCCATCCGTTCATGAGTGGAGTCAAGCATGAAATGTGATCCCTGTAACACTAGCATTAATTAAACTTTATAACTAAATCACTACTTTCACTGTTGTGTCCTTCTATAGGAGTTATGGCTGAAATGGCGAAGGATGTAGAATGTAGATTTATGTTTTTTTGAAACAAGGCAGATTTTAGGTTAGTTATATTGTTCACATTTATTATTTGTCCCTGTTGGCGATTTTTCCCTTTTTGCTTCTGCTTTGGGTTTTATTTCGATAGGTACTATGTCTTATTGCCCAGTAGGCTATCACAACTGTTTGGAATGTTGAGATCAAAAAGGTTTTTTTAGTGGATTCCCAGAGGAGAAGAGGCTATATATTTTCAACAAATTCCTTCGATATTTTCATTTAGTGAATTCTGAAATGATTAGGACTATTATATCTAATGAAACTAGATGAATCACTGTTCACTTTTGAATAAAAATCTTGACATTGCTAGGAAAAATATACAAAATAGGGTCGAGTTCATTGTTAGAACAATAAAAGGCAACAACAAAAGGCAAGAATGATGGTATGAACTTAGATTTAGAGTGTATATGCAGACTGGTAATGGGTTTTTTTAGCTTTAATTTGGATGTAGTGTTTTTATAGCTTGCAGTATTAGGCTACGAGTCAAAGGATCTGTCGTATTTTTTTCCTATGGATGAATACTATGTTGAAAATATGGTTAAGGTTGATAAAGAAAGCAATGTCTATGGTTTGTCTCAGGCTGTTAAGGATTATCCAATAATACAAAACAATGATTATGATGATGTGAAGACTAATATAATGTTGTCATTTGTAGATAGAGTGGTCAAGTGACTTGGAGTAGTTATGTTGCAAAAAACAGAGAACTTAAAATCAATTGTTCTGTCATGGTCGATTTTAGTGGGGATGTGGTTGAGAGTACAAATAAGGATTGTAATCCAGAAGTGACAAAAGCTGAATCATGGTAAAGAGAAGTATGGTAGCATGAGGATGACATTAATGCTTAGAAATTTGTAAATGAATATTTCCTTTATTTTTCTTGTTATTGGTAACGGAAGCTTCATTTCTTCTGTTCTAATTCACTGTGATGACCCAAACTTCCCTATGAAGAAAAGAACGAATTGCTTTGAGAACAAGACGAATCAGAACACAAACAGAAGAACATTTCATTACTTATTACAACAATTTCATCAGAATACAAGAATATTCCAAAATATGAATAAATATTACACATTTACTAAATATCAGAGATTTACAAATTACAATGCAGCGGAAAATAATACAAAACACAACTGAAAGAGATAAACGGATACAGATCTTTTCGGATATCGTTCCAGCTGTAAACCAGGATCCTATGAATATAAATCTGTAAAACCAAAACTATAAGCTGCCCGTTTCGAAAATAGGGGCACCCAGAGTTTAGGTTAAAACAATAAACTCCAGGACAGTCATGTGACTGGTGTGAGAACTAAAATAGTTATTAATCTGATTTTAAAGTTAGGTAAATCAAGGAACCACGCCGTATAACAAGGAACGGGTTTCCTCCTAAGAATACTAGTGCATAAAACAAACAGCGCAATGCTAAGCAAAGAACAATGAAGCTATTATAAGATCCAGGTCCTATCACACAATGCAACGCAAGTCGGAGGATAGGGTTTTACCTTATAATAGCCAAAGAATGCTTGGTATGCTAAATTTCATCTTTTATTATTACTATAAGTGAAGAAAACAACTTCAAATATAAATGTATCAATCCTAGATGGCATGGGTACCATATATCATGTCGCCAATACTAGGCTCTACAATCAAAACAGCAATTGTCATGTATTGTAAGTTGGATTTCCGTTGGTGAACAAAGGCAAGGGATCGTCCTTATCGCTTCAAGACGCTGTAGCCTGCCCCTCAGGTAAGTACTCTGTCAAGCCTTTAGATCGTCAGGGTCGGTCAACACGGAGTGGATTAAAATGCCTGAACAATGTGTTTCCCCACCCTATGGGGAGTAAACTGGTCATATCCCGACCAAACTATCGGTCCCGGAACGACCAATATAACCAAGGCGCCTCCTATCCATCATCCACATAAGTAAAATGTCAGGGCGTGCAAAACGCTGACACCACTCCTAGCTAGAAGGAAACACATGCCCTCCTTGAGGTCCTCTCCCGTTTCTGGTTCACACCGGTGTGTGAGGCTCACGAATTAACGCTACACAAAGCTATGCTATATTAAAACCGTGCTTTGATCATCAACCACAAGACTCTGCTTTTCAACAGAAGCCGTGATCATTTGCATCTCAGCATGCCACACAGGCAATTCATGCTATGCAACCGATGTCTATCAATCACATAGAATGAAATCCGATGTCAGACACACATACATTTACAAGTTCGTTCTGGGTCTGAACGAAACCGGAGGCACCTTATTCCTCCCCTATATGTCCAATACAGGGGAGAGGTCCTCGCATATCCGTCGATCTCCAAGCACGTCTGGACGATCACCATTTATTACCTCGCCTTTGGTGTGCAGCCCAATCAAGACATCAGTAATCATCCAAACGATGTAAAGACCTCCGGTCTTCAACCACCATCTTCATCCTCAACACATCGTCGAATCAAGTATTTAGAATGGGGTAAACCCGGTCTTTCTGAATAACTCGCGTATAAAATGAACAAGTGCTATAAAAACACAACATACGCCTCATTCCAATCCAGGATATTTCTTTATCCAAATATTCATATACTTTGGGAAAGGTTACCATTAATTTTATCAAAGATAAATTCTTTAAATTTATTCTTTAATCTTCCTTTGGATATCAATTCAATTTAATTAAATATGCATTAAAACTCCACTTGGTTTTAATCTTCCCTAAAATCAATATTAACGATTGTTTAACTTAGGAAATCATATCCTGCCTTTAACTGTGTTAAAGAACCAACGTCATTTAAAATACGGTTCACAATAAACCCAAAATCACATTCCATTCCATCAGCCTTTAACCGTAAATTAGCAAGTGAACAGTTCCCTAAGTATTAACCCCGAAGGCCGAAATCAACATCAGATCAATACCCAGGAAACCATTAAACTTAACTAATCACCAGTTAGTTTCTGATTTTCTTAACTCCATTAGATCTAAGAACAGTATTATTAAAGATACCATTCATGACAACCCAAATCACATTCCATTAACAATGGAATCTTCATGGAAAGCAAATCGATGCATATACTCGATATAAACTTCCATATCTAACCGATAATATAAATGGAATAACGACAAGACCTTTTAAATTCCATATATATTAACTGTCTTTCTTTACAGAATCTTACTTCGATTATTACCAAATCGAACTCCATTCAATTCCAATTTAATATGTTAAATTGGAAAACTTTGCTTTGGAAATTCTCATTTAAATCTTAACAAAAGATTTATAAATTCCAAATCTCATTTCACTGTAAATCGGGTTAAAGAACGAATGTCGCTAAAACACAGTTCACAACAAACCCAATTCGCATTCCATCAGTCCCTAACCGTAAATTAGTAAGAGAACAATTCCTTAAGTGATAACCCCGAAGGTCGAAACCAACATCAGATCAATACCCAGGAAATCAGTCAACTCAACTAATATCCAGTCAGTTTCTAATTTTCTAAACTCCATTGGATTTAAGAACAGTATTATTAAAGATACCATTCATGACAAACCCAAAATCCAATTTGATATTAAATACAAGGCTCTGAATAGGAAATATATAGGCCTATATTCAATATCAAATTCTGAAATCAACAAATATCGTATTGGAATAACGATATATCTATATCTTCCAAATTCCTCCACAATATCTGTATAATAATGGAATCCAATATCAAAATATTCCAAAGATAATTTCAATTCAAATCCATTCCCATTCATATATTGGAAATCCTGGTTATTTTTAAAACCATTTCAAATCCAGTTTATTTATTTAAAAATATTGGATTTTTAATTCTAGTTCAAAACTAGTTCATTTCGACAAAAATATATTTTTATCTTTTCAGATATGGAGTTTTTCATCCCAATTCTTTCCAAAACATTTCTTATGATTTTACACCAATTGTTGATATTTTTAATAATTTTATCAAGGCCCGTACAGTCGGTTTCCATAAACGGCCATCAAACTACACTTACAACGACCTTTTCCCTACACTTACAATGACCTTTTCCAAATTTGATTTGGACAAAATTCCAAATCCAACCATTAGATTTCCAATCTCTAATATTCGTTAGAAATCTCTTTTCGATACAAACCCAACGGTTCTGGGTTTAGGAGAATCCGACGGTCGGATCTCCTGTAATGTCCGTTCGAAGTCAATGTCAAAATTCACGAACTACCGCAGCGCGGCGCGTTCTATTCAGGCCATTATATATATAATATATATATATATATATATATTATATATTTCGTCGATTTCCTTTTAAAACGTATTTTATAAATCGTTTTAAATTTGTTTCCAAAACGATTTCAACTTCATATTCAATTTCAAATCAGAATTGAATATTTCATGTCATCGATATATAAATGATAATATTTTCAAAACATTATATTTCGAAATCATTTCGTTTTCGATATTCATTATAAAAATGAATAAAATCGATATAAATATCCTTCACATCAAAATGGCGTCAATCTAATCAACACGGATTTATATATTTAAATATATTCGTGTCCATCCCAAATCGGACATCAAAGTCAAATTTTGATCTTGTATTGAATATTATTACAAAATATTCATTATTTTAAATTATTCGTTATTTTAAAATATTCATTCTTTCTGGACTGGAATCAGACGTAGTCAATTACCATATAATGTGGTTATATGGATTTCATACAACATGTATACAACAACCATCAAACACAGTCAACCATCATCCAAAGTGCATTCTACACTATATAGGCATCAAATATAAATATTTAACGCTTACAACAGTCTGTCAATCAATCGATCGACATACAGCTAATTATTGGGACTACCGTATGTCATATATCATCCCAATACCCTTGTGGGGTTTCAAACAATCAAACACAGTTTTTATTTGTGCAGTTGGGCGATGTGTAAAATTTATCGTCCCAGTCAATATCATTCAAATTAGTGTACATAAACAAATCATCTGATTTGTAAATGAATATTTATTTTATTCATATGCACGTTAAAAATTATATTTTTAACTATAAAATAATTTTAACTATAAAATATTTTATTCCATTCCACATCACACAATTAACGTTCACAACAAAATCATACAACCAAACAAGTCTTCCATAGTCTGTGGACGACGGGTGTCGGGTGCTGCTAAGTACCGTGTAACAACCCGTGTTTTTATAACGTGTAATAACCATAAATTAGGGTAGAATTAATTTTTAAAATAAGAATCAAGGAAAACGGGTTATGCCATTGCGTTTGTCTCGAAATTCTGCTTGGAAACGAGTCCAAGTTTTCGAAAATCGGAGTCCGTATGACCAAGTTATGACCATTCGAAGTTTTCAGAAATTTTCAAGTTCAAAACAGACTCAATTCGAATTCAAAATTCGAATTTCAAACCTCCCAATGGACTGGGCGGGAAATTTCCTGCCCAGGACCAGGTCGACCTGGGGGTCAACTATGTAGTCGACCTACCCAGGACCAGGTCGACCATAGTGTCGACCTGGGGGTCAACCTCGTGCCCGAGTCCATTTTTGAAGTTGGATTCAGTCTGATGTATTTGGCCTCATTTCCGTCCACATTCGTTGACCTGACCCTATAAATACAGCCCCTAACACCAGTCTCTCTACACCAAATTTCTTTCTGACCTTATGCTGCTCTGATTCTGGTTGAAAAGTTTGAGAGAGGGACTGCTTCTACTACGTTGAGACTACGTTAAGGGAATTGCTGATTTGGGGACTTCTATTAGGACTTGACTAAGAATATTCAACAAACGACTCTCTTTTTCTAATTCTCGAACCACGATCTGTAAGCCCCAGTTATTTTCAGATTTAAACTGTAAATGTATTATGAATATGATGTAAAATTGAAATTGGACCTATGTATGATGACTGTTTACATTCATTCTTGTTCATCTTGGATCTTGACTCTTGAATATTACTATGACATCGATTTGGGGCCTATTCATATTATAAACCAAAAAGAGAAACCCCTCTTATTATCATGTTGAACCTGTTATTAACCACATGTTTATGATTATCACCTTGTGACAGTCGTACCGTGACTATACTATCGTCTTATGACAATCGTTACTATGACTATACTATCACCTTATGACAGTCGTTACCATGACTATACTATCACCTTGTGGCAACTGTTATTTTGACTAGTACCTTATCTTTCTAGATTTGGAATCTTTATGTTTGAGGCCAATATTTCGTATGCCAGTAATGTTTTATTTCAAGTCATATCATGTTATGCTAGTAATCACTCTTGCCACCTTATACCCATTTCTTTTTATGTCACTCCCTAATTAGATTTATTTGTATCGATTCGAACCTTCGTGCGATGGGAATACGATTTGGGTAGATTAGGTAAAATATGAATTAGCTTTAAACTTAACATGAACATTATTATGATTTGAACCTGAACATGGACATGAACTTTACACGATTTGACATGAAACATGACTTGAAAAATTGACATGAATCTAGACATGAAAACTTGAACGTGGACATGACAGTTAGATAAACTTGAAAATGGCCAACTCGAGGTTGGGTTGAGTTTACAGTGTAAATCTGCCCGGAACCGCCCGACAAATCCAGTGGCTGCAAACAATAGGATCCAATGTGGGTAGTTGGTCATATTGCACATAAAAACCCGAGGTTAGACTATGTTGTGGTGTAAATCTGCCCGGAACCACCCGGCAAATCCAGTAGCCACAACAGTTAGTCTAATGTGAGAGGTTGGCATGCACTAATGAATTAATGCCACATGATAGGGTTAAGTCATGAACCACTTGAATATACTTAACCAACTTGACACGATGGCTTGATAGGGTTAAGTCATGAACTGCTTGAACACACTTAACCAACTTGATACATGATCTGGATAGGGTTAAGTCACGAATTTGAATGACAACACTTAACCCATTAGAAACCCTAGTTACGCGGTCCTTTTCAGCAGTAACCCACTTAGATCTATCACGATACCCTGGGACTAGGCAGGGTGGGGCACGATTACTGGGCTGATTGTAAGCGACTAGAACAACGGCTGAGTAGGTGCGCCATTGTAGGTTCAGGCGGGCTATGGTCGTGCACATAGTCCCGAGTTGAAAAAGCAGGCATTAGGCACCCGTTGATTTACACTGTGCATGCTTGATTCGTGTCGGTGGTTGGCACCATAGGACTTGATACACCCTATGGTGGACCTAGCACAGGTAACTACATTTCTGGATAGGGTCGTATGACACAGACACATGACGAGCTAGGACTTGTAGGGAGCCGATCGATTAGTAGATCGTACCGTAGGACCCCATAATGGGTCACTTCATGACACTGGGCTAAGGGATCATTACATGGTTAATACTTGACAAGGGTTAGAATACTAGTACAGTGGGTGCAGCGAGCCTTAAATATGTGATGCCAGACTTGACTTATTTTGTTATCTTAATGATCCTACTAGTTCTGTTATCATCCTTATGTTTAATTCTAGTTTTCATATACCATGTTACCTTTACTAGTTTTCATACTGAATGTCACTAGGGCTTACCAGTCTTTATGACTTACCCTTTTTCTTTCGCCTCTTTTTCTTTCGTTTCCAGGTCCTCAGGGAGGAAACACTAGCTCTTAGCTTGGATTCAACTTGCTTTCTGACAGCTCATGTACGGTTTGGTCTTGGGCTATGCTATGGCTGCTTCTGCTATTTATGGGGAATAATTTACTTTTGTTTTAAAGTTTATGCTTCTTTACTATGAACTTGATGTAATGGAATAATTTGTATCTTGGATATATGAGCTTTTGACTCTTTTCTTGGAAATAATAAAAAGTTGGTTTTTAATTTCTACCGCCGCTTTATTTATGTTCTGCCTTGTGATATCTCTGTGCATGTTTACCTAAATAATACTCCACCAAAACTAGTGCATTCCCTTTGTGAGTGACCCTAGCGGAGATGGGGTGTTACAATTTGGTATCAGAGCAGAAGGTTACCAGGATGGGCAAAAGATTTAAAAACCTTCTGAAACTGTTTTCAAAACCATTTATAAAGAAGTATTTTTCAAGAAAAGTTTTATGTTTAAAAAGGTTATTCCCCAAGAAGCCATTAGCACTTCCCTTTGTTTCCTCGTTTGAATCTTCTCTTTTCGTTTTTCAGCATGGTCGATCTTAACCTTCTTAAGGGAATACCCGTGCCTGGATGGTTCCGAAGGTACTTAGAAGCCAGGGACAATGACGCGGGCACGACATACATCCCTCCTCCTCCCCCAGTGGCCGCGGTTCCTCCTCCTCCTGGTACCGCCTTTGCCAAAATATGCAAAGACTTTAAAGCAATGGGCGGCAAGAACTTCGTTGGAACTGAAACCTTCATTGTGGCACGAAACTGGCTAAAGGAAACAGAAGACTTGTTCATTATCTTTGATATGGAGGACCATAGGAAAGTTCAGTTGGCAGCATGGTTGTTGAAAGAGGAAGCTGCATTTTGGTGGGAAGTCACCAACGCTACCACGCCAGTTGAGACTTGGGCGGACTTTAGAGAAAGGTTTGGGCTCAAATTCCTATCGTCGGCAGAGTAGAACCTTCATATGGAGAGGTTCCTAGCACTCATGCAAGGGGATATGTCTGTGAGGGAGTACGTGAATAAGTTTAATCAGCTTGCTCGGTTCGGTTTGGATTTGGTCAATACAGCCCAGAAAAGGCTGTACGCTTTGCTCGAGGATTAAACGAGCCACTACACAGCTTGGCCCTAACTCATATACCATTGGGGGCGACCTTTGAAAGCTTGGTGGATATGGCTCTACTCCATGAGGAAGACAAGAATAGCAAGAAGGAGGTTAAGCCTAATGAGACTCAAAATAAGAAGGCTGACTTCAAGAAGGGGAACACCAAGAATAATAAGAATAAAAAGAGCACCAACAAATCACGTGAGACGAGGAAGTGCAACTTCTGTGGTATTACTAGACATCTAGCTAAAGACTGTAGAAGGAAGAAGAGGAAGTTGGGTGAATGCTTTCGTTGTGGAGATACTGGACACATCAGCAAGGATTGCCCCAAGAAGCAAGGGCAGGGGCAGACTCAGCGAGCAGGACCTTCTGGAGGGCAGTTGCATGCTCTCAACACCGCTCCAGCTCCTGACCGAGGTAGTAATATTTCCGTAGAAAGCCTTGTTTACATTTCTGACTTACCTGTTCGAACTTTATTTGATTCTGGCGCATCACATACTTTTATTTCTTTTGATATTGTTGAAAATCTGCACCTAAGTACTAGTCTGGTTGAGGATCCCGTTATAGTTTCAAATCCAATTGGGGGCTCCGCCCATTTATCTATGATGTGTGTGGATTTGAGGATCTCTATCTTAAGCGTAGAATTCACGTGTAATGCTTATGTTCTCGGATTTATGGGATACGGTTTGATCCTAGGTATGGACTGGCTGTCCGATTATGGAGCCATTCTTGATTGTGAACGAAGGGTAGTGAGGCTCATGACTCGCCTTGGTAATACCCTTGAAATTTCTTATAACCCGAAGGGTCCGGTCGTTGTGTTATCTTGAATCTTTTGACTCGTCCGACGACAATTTGCAATTTGTAAGAGTGGTCCGGGAATATCCAGATGTCTTTGATGAAGTGAGGGGGTTACCTCCTAAACGCGAGATAGAGTTCCAAATTTATCTTATTGATAATGCCAAGCCAGTTTCATTGCCCGTTAGGCACATGGCCCCGCGAGAAAGAAGAGTGCTCAGTAAACAAATTAACAAGTTGCTTGAGAAAAATTTCATAAGACGAAGCATTTCTGAATGGGGTGCTCCGGTGGTATTCGATACTAAGGCGGACGGATCGCTTCGTCTGTGCGTAGATTATCGTGAGTTAAACAAGCTGACAAAGAAGAATAGGCACCCACTTCCAAGAATCGACGATTTGTTTGACCAACTTGTGGAAGCATCTATTTTCTCTCAACTCGATCTAGCCACAGGATTCCATCAGCTCAGATTGGCTGAGGATAGCATTGACAAAACTGCGTTTAGGACTCCAGATGGGTTCTTCGAATGGCTTGTCATGCCGTTTGGGCTAACAAATGCACTCGCATACTTTGTAGATTTGATGAGCAGGGTGTTTCGGGAGTTCCTTAACAAGTTTGTGGTAGTTTTCGTGGATGATATTTTGATCTTCTCAAAAGATGAAGAAGAGCATGCTAGGCATCTCCAGGAAGTCATGGAGACGCTTAGAGCACACCAGTTAAAGGCTAAGTTCTCCAAATTCCATTTTTGGAGGAAGGAAGTTCGGTTCCTTGGACATGTAGTTTATAAGGAAGGCATAGCCGTGGACCCTGCAAAGGTAGTTGCGGTACAGGACTGGAAAATTCCTAAGAATGCAACAGAGGTGAGGAGCTTTCTCGGTTTGGCGGGCTACTACAGGAAGTTCATTAAGGACTTCGCTAAGATTTCAGCTCCTCTTACTAAATTAACAAAGAAGAACCTACCTTTTGCATGGGACCTAGAATGTGATGCTGCTTTTCAGAGACTTAAGAGAGCCCTCACCACAACTCCAGTTTTAGCATTACCCGATGGAGGTAAGATGTTTACCGTGTACACAGATGTGTGCGGCACGGGATTAGGCGCTGTCCTAATGCAGGAAGGGAGAGTAATATGCTACAGGGGCAGACAACTTAAAGTTCATGAGAAAAACTATCCCACGCATGACTTGGTGTTGGCCACGATTGTTTTTGCACTTAAGGTTTGGCGCCATTACCTTCTAGGGGAGAGGATCGAGCTGTATACCGACCACAAATCGCTTTAGTACCTCTTCTCACAGAAAGACTTGAATCTGAGACAACAGCGGTGGATGGAGTTCTTGGCATCATATGAATTCGATATAGCTTATACCCCTGGCAAGGGTAATGTGGTGGCGGACGCGCTAAGTAGAAAAAGACTGACTTTGAGCCCCTTGTTTGTTGAAATGAAAAGCCTTGAGTTTATAGCAACCTTTGATTTTACACCTGCTGTTGAGTCATTGACTGCTACGTTAGCATCTCTTGAGCTAATACCTACACTTCTAGATCACGTAGGGACTTCACAGAAAGAAGACCCACAGATGATCGAAATCATGGACAAGCTGATTAGGGGTGAGACGTCAAGTCAGCTCAGTAAATATGCCATAGATGACAAGGGATGGCTAAGGCGCGATGGAAGACTATGTGTCCCACAAGTGGGAGACTTAGTAAGGAGAGTTCTCGAAGAAGCGCATCACTCGAAGATGACTATACATCCCGGAGGGGATAAGATGTACAGGGATATGAAACGCATTTTCTTTTGGGTTGGAATGAAAAAGGACGTGGCATAGTTCGTTTCGAAGTGCATGGTGTGCCAACATGTAAAGGCCGAGTCGAAGAAGCCTAGTGGGCTATTACATCCTTTGGAGGTTCCGCAATGGAAATGGGAGAGTATCTCGATGGATTTCGTGGATGGACTGCCTAGGTCTAGGAAGGGAAATACTAGCATATGGGTCATAGTTGATAGACTCACGAAAAGCGCTCACTTCATTCCAGTGAAGAGCAAGAGGACCGCATCAGGGCTAGCGTCTATTTACCTTCGAGAGATAGTACGATTGCATGGAGTTCCTTCTAGTATAGTTAGTGATCGTAACCTGATTTTCACTAGCCAGTTCTGGAATAATCTGCAAGAAGCAATGGGAACACGATTGAACTTAAGCACGGCCTATCACCCACAGACGGATGGACAAACCGAAAGGGTAAATATGGTACTAGAAGATCTCCTGAGGCTATGCATTCTTGAATTTGGTGGTACTTGGGAAGACCATCTTCCTCTCGTGGAGTTTGCATATAATAACAGTTACCAAGCTAGCATCGGAATGACACCGTTCAAAGCCCTATATGGAAGATCGTGCAAGTTGCCAACTTGTTGGTAGGAGATGACAGACAGACTTATACTTGGGCCCGACATGATAAGGGACACTTCTGAGAAGATTGAGTTGATACGAAGACGGATGAAAACGACCCAAGATAGACAGAAATCTTATGCGGGCCAGAGAAGGACAAACCTAGAGTTCGAAGTCGGAGATATGGTCTTTATAAAAGTTTCTCCGTTACGCAACGTAGTTCGTTTTGGAGCATTTGGAAAGCTAGCACCAAGATTTGTAGGACCGTTCCCCATCACTGAGAGGATTGGAAGGATGGCCTACAAGGTAGACTTACCCGAGAAGTTGTCTGGAGTACACAATGTCTTTCACGTCTCGCATCTCCGGAAGTGTTTGCATGAGTCAGCCGAAGTGGTTGAGCCAAGCATCCTTGAAGACGTGGAAGTAGAGAAAGAAGCAACATTGAGGCGAGTTCTGATTCGTATCTTAGGAACGAAGATTAAGAAGCTAAGGAATCGAGAAGTCAAGCTAGTGAAAGTGCAGTGGAGTGAAGCCCAAGAGGACGCAACTTGGGAAACCGAAGAAAAGATACGCGCGCTTTACCCATTTCTTTTTGAGGGTACATTCTCGATCTCTTTTTCCTTGAAAACCTTTTTGTATCATGCTTCTAATATCGATGTTTGTCTTGTTATCTTCTCGTTCTTATCTTGAGAACCTTAGGTAGAACCGTATGGATGTAAACATGTGATTGAAACATGTTATGGTTGATGGTTGCAAATGGTTGCAAGTGGTTGCAAATGGTTGCTAGTGGATGCATGACACACATTAGGCACTAGATCGGCTCAGTCACATTTTCATGTTGCATATGCATGGGTGCTTATACTTGTACATGGATGGAACTTGTTATGCTATCACTTGGATGTTGCATATGGATGAATGACTGTGCACTCATGTAGAGATTATAAACTATGCTAGGAATTTGCATACATGTTAGATTCATGACACTAACATATTTTGCATTAAGGAGGTTTACTGAATCAGTAACCGTCTGATCTTTTGCATTAGATAAGTACATATACACACACTTTCTGCATATGTTCATACAGCACTAGAAGTCTTTTAAGGACAATGGTTGCCTGTGGATGATGCTTTGAGTAGATGGATGATTGGATGGTAGGACACATCCTCCCTAACTTAGAGATTTCGGGGACGAAATCCATTAAGGGGGGAGAATGTAACAACCCGTGTTTTTATAACGTGTAATAACCATAAATCAGGGCAGAATTAATTTTTAAAATAATAATCAAGGGAAACGGGTTACGCCATTTCGTTCGTCTCGAAATTCTGCTTGGAAACGAGTCCAAGTTTTCAAAAATCGGAGTCCGTATGACCAAGTTATGACCATTCGAAGTTTTCAGAAATTTTCAAGTTCAAAACAGACTCAATTCGAATTCAAAATTCGAATTTCAAACCTCCCAATGGACTGGGCGGGAAATTTCCCGCCCAGGACCAGGTCGACCGGGGGGTCGACTATGTAGTCGACCTACCCAGGACCAGGTCGACCATAGTGTCGACCTGGGGGTCGACCTGGTGCCCGAGTCCATTTTTGAAGCTGGATTCAGTCTGATGTATTTGGCCTCGTTTCTGTCCACATTCGTTGACCTGACCCTATAAATACAGCCCCTAACACCAGTCTCTCTACACCAAATTTCTTTCTGACCTTATGCTGCTCTGATTCTGGTTGAAAAGTTTGAGAGAGGGACTGCTTCTACTACGTTGAGACTACGTTAAGGGAATTGCTGATTTGGGGACTTCTATTAGGACTTGATTAAGCATATTCAACAAACGACTCTCTTTTTCTAATTCTCGAACCACGATCTGTAAGCCCCAGTTATTTTCAGATTTAAACTGTAAATGTATTATGAATATGACGTAAAATTGAAATTGGACCTTCGTATGATGACTGTTTACATTCATTCTTGTTCATCTTGGATCTTGACTCTTGAATATTACTATGACATCGATTTGGGGCCTATTCATATTGTAAACCAAAAAGAGAAACCCCTCTTATTATCATGTTGAACCTGTTATTAGCCACATGTTTATGATTATCACCTTATGACAGTCGTACCATGACTATACTATCATCTTATGACAATTGTTACTATGACTATACTATCACCTTATGACAGTCGTTACCATGACTATACTATCACCTTGTGGCAACTGTTATTTTGACTAGTACCTTATCTTGCTAGATTTGGAATCTTTATGTTTGAGGCCAATATTTCGTATGCCAGTAATGTTTTATTTCAAGTCATATCATGCTATGCTAGTAATCACTCTTGCCACCTTATACCCATTTCTTTTTATGTCACTCCCTAATTAGACTTATTTGTATCGATTCGAACCTTCGTGCGATGGGAATACGATTTGGGTAGATTAGGTAAAATATGAATTAGCTTTAAACTTGAACATGAACATTATTATGACTTGAACCTGAACATGGGCATTAACTTGACACGATTTGACATGAAACATGACTTGAAAACTTGACATGAATCTAGACATGAAAACTAGAACGTGGGCATGACAGTTAGATAAACTTGAAAATGGCCAACTCGAGGTTGGGTTGAGTTTGCAGTGTAAATCTGCCCGGAACCGCCCGGCAAATCCAGTCGCTGCAAACAATAGGATCCAATGTGGGTAGTTGGTCATATTGCACGTAAAAACCCGAGGTTAGACTATGTTGTGGTGTAAATCTGCCCGAAACCACACGGCAAATCTAGTAGCCACAACAGTTAGTCTAATGTGAGAGGTTGGCGTGCACTAGTGAATTAATGCCATATGATAGGGTTAAGTCATGAACCACTTGAATATACTTAACCAACTTGACACGATGACTTGATAGGGTTCAGTCATGAACTGCTTGAACACACTTAACCAACTTGATACATGATCTGGATAGGGTTAAGTCACGAATTTGAATGACAACACTTAACCCATTAGAAACCCTAGTTACGCGGTCCTTTTCAGCAGTAACCCACTTAGATCTATCACGATACCCTGGGACTAGGCAGGGTGGGGCACGATTACTGGGCTGATTGTAAGCGACCAGAACGATGGCTGAGTGGGTGCGCCATTGTAGGTTCAGGCGGGCTATGGTCGTGCACGTAGTCCGGAGTTGAAAAAGCATGCATTGGGCACCCGTAGATTTACACTGTGCGTGCTTGATTCGTGTCGGTGGTTGGCACCATAGGACTTGATACACCCTATGGTGGACCTAGCACAGGTAACTACATTTCTGGATAGGGTCGTATGACACAGACACATGACGAGCTAGGATTTGTAGGGAGCCGATCGATTAGTAGATCGTACCGTAGGACCCCATAATAGGTCACTTCATGACACTGGGCTAAGGGATCATTTCATGGTTAATACTTGACAAGGGTTAGAATACTAGTACAATGGGTGCAGCGAACCTTGAATATGCGATGCCATACTTGACTGATTTTGTTATCTTAATGATCCTACTAGTTCTGTTATCATCCTTATGTTTAATTCCAGTTTTCACATACCATGTTACCTTTACTAGTTTTCATACTGAAAGTCACTAGGGCTTACCAGTCTTTATGACTGACCCTTTTTCTTTCGCCTCTTTTTCTTTCGTTTCCCCCCAGGTCCTCAGGGAGGAAACACCAACTCTTAGCTTGGATTCAACTTGCTTTCTGACAGCTCATGTACGGTTTGGTCTTGGGCTATGCTATGGCTGCTTCTGATATTTATGGGGAATAATTTACTTTTGTTTTAATGTTTATGCTTCTTTACTATGAACTTGATGTAATGGAATAATTTGTATCTTGGATATATGAGCTTTTGACTCTTTTCTTGGAAATAATAAAAAGTTGGTTTTTAATTTCTACTGCTGCTTTATTTATGTTCTGCCTTGTGATATCTCTGTGCATGTTTACCTAAATAATACTCCACCAAAACTAGTGCATTCCCTTTGTGAGTGACCCTAAATTCCAATCCTCCATTCTATTCTGAATTACTGATCGATTGGATTTGCCCGAAATTCCTATGCTTTTCATATTAAAAATCACATTTTTAATATGGTGTTTATATATTTCTAAAAAACCTCTTCTTTCTATTCTTAAAAGATCTAACTTTTCACTTATAAAAATATAATCTTTTCATCGCCACTTCATATATAAAAATCGAATTTTTTTTATCGCTACTCTATACATATAAAAATCATATTTTTATAAGCTCCACTATAAAAAAAACATATTTTTATTATCTCCACTAGAAATTATATTTTTATAATCGCTACTATGTAAAAATCATATTTTTATAACCTCTACTATATTAAAATTATATTTTTTATTATCTTGAAAATCATATAATTATTATTAAAAATCGTATTTTTATACTTCTAAAAAACCGATTATTTATAATATTAAAAATCCCCTTTTTCTTGTTAAAAATCCTTTTTTTCTCTTTGGCGAGGGTGAGGGGAAGTGGTCGCGACGGCAGGGAGATGCGGCTTTGGGGGTTCGGGTTTGGCGTTGGGCTTCGTGGGGAGGAGAAAGGAAGAGGCGAGGGGTGCTGAAGATGGGAAGGTGGCTTGCGGCGTCACTGGAGGGGTCTTGAGGTCTTGGGTTTCGAGGTGGGAGGTTGCACAAGAGGGGGGTTGCGATAGTGAGCGGCGACGGAGGGATGAACAAAGGGGGCGGCGTCGACTTCCTCCATCGCAATTTGGGGGTTTTCTCTTTTTTTTCTTCTTTTTTTTGTTTAATTCTGTTGGGGAGAGAAATAGAGAGAGGGGGTTGGCCCCTTTTTATTTAATTAATTTTATAAATCGAGCCTAATGACTGTCGTCCCTAGCTAATTACCCTCATTCCGAACGCAATGAGATATGCCATGTAAGCCAATTCTATCATTTCGATTAGTTTTCATTTAAATTAACATTTAAATCATTATACCGAATTTTAAATGTACATTTCAATTTACCGGGCCATATACGGACTCTAAAAATTCCCGGAAAAATATTTTCTAGTTTCATATCGACGATATGGTTCTAACAAAACTAATTTCGTCCAATTTGGAGGCCGTTTGAAAAATGGCCATTTTCAGGTCGATCCAAATTGACTAAAACTGTCAAAACACGTTTCCCTGTGCCATGCTCTCATATTAATCCAAAAAATTATGACTTTTGGAATCTAGCAATAATTAGACATTCTGGATCCATCAAAAGTGGTTTCGTAAAAAACGGAGGTCCTTTGCAAAATTTCCATTTTTAAGGGCTATATTTTCCATAGCGACTATTCTGAATTTTCAAGACATAACTTTTTATTCCAGCTATGAAATTTTGATTTTTCAGATTCTTTGGAAAGATATTTTCAAATAGATTCTAATATATTTAGTTTCACTAAAATCTAGCTTATTTTGAATCCTGTACATTCATTTGAAATTTGAAATCGAATTTTCAAACTACCGCGCCATTTTCAATTCCTTTTATAATTAAATTAAATATTTATATTCTAACGTCGATTCAAATAAATATATACGTTCTAATTATATTCAAAATAAATTTCTCGTCATTGTTATTTAAAATAATTCATTTTAAATATCCAAAATTCATTCAAATTGCCAAAATAAAAATTTTAAATTGGTTCGCATTTTCCGGGTTGTTACAATCTCCCCCACTTAAAATCTTTTCGTCCCCGAAAAGGAACGGAGCTGAAAGTTGTTTTGCAAACCAACTCAATTTTCATTATTTTCGTTATGGCTTAAGTTCTTCAACTTCTCAGTTTCTAAGAACTTTTCAAATTTTTCAAAAATTTGGCTAACACCCTACATTTTCAAAAAAAATTCGCCATAGCCTCCCCTGTATGGGAGCACCGGGAAAATCCCGAAATCGCCATATAGGCCTCTCTAATCCAAAAAGAAAAAGAAACAGCCAAGCGGCTAGCCAATCGGCTCATAAAATCATCAAAAACCCCAAGAAATACAATAAACATGTACCTATTTGTCGGGCAAACAATTTTATTCCTCTTCTTAGCTTCCATGCTATGACCTGTTCAATGTATATACATGTACATGCATGCAATTTCAAATAATTTTCAATACAGTTCAATATTTGGTTCAATTTGGCCTAAATTTACCGTTCATTCACATAATGGTCTAAATAAATAATCACACAACACAATCATCAATCCATTGTTGATTATCATTTAAAATTCATAACTTTGATACATATACAGAAAATCATGTTTTTTATGCCAATTCACACAATAGCCCTATCTAGTTTTTGGTTCTCACACCAGTCAATTAGAAATATATAAATATCACATCTTCGAAACTCGAACACAAACTACTGATGTTATATAGTCGTCAATAGTTTCATCTCCAGGCGACTAGAGTGTGATTCTGTATCTATCTAGTATATTAAAATTTCGAATACACGTTTGCAAGGCGTATATGTAAAATTTTTATATATTGGATTGTCCAAATTCAATATAAAATAAATATTCAAATACTTATAATACGATTTAAATTTTCAAAACAAAAATTTGTTTTCATTTTAAAAATATACTCTTCACACTCGTTCTAGGATACTACTGATCCCATCTCTAACGAGTCATTCTCATTGAATATTACTAATCCAATTTCTGATAAATTCTTCCGTTCGGTTCTAACGTGTCTTGTTCTCGAGCTCTATAAACCAAAGCTCTGATACCAAACTGTGACGACCCGAACTTCCCTATGAAGGAAAGAACGAATTGCTTTGAGAACAAGACGAATCAAAACACGAACAGAAGAATATTTCATTGCTTATTACAACAATTTCATCAGAATACAAGTATATTCCAGAATATGAATAAATATTACACATTTACTAAATATCAGAGATTTACAAATTACAATACAGCGGAAAATAATACAAAACACAACTGAAAGAGATAAACGGATACAGATCTTTCCGGATATCGTTCCAGCTGTAAACCAGGATCCTGTGAATATAAATCTGCAAAACCAAAACTACAAGCTGCCTGTGTCGAAAATAGGGGCACCCTGAGTTTAGGTTAAAACAATAAACTCCAGGACAGTCATGTGACTGGTGTGAGAACTAAAATAGTTATTAATCTGATTTTAAAGTTAGGTAAATCAAGGAACCACGCCGTATAACACGGAACGGGTTTCCTCCCAAGAATACTAGTGCATAAAACAAACAGCGCAATGCTAAATAAAGAACAACGAAGCTATAATAATACACATGTCCCATCACACAATGCAACGCAAGTCGGAGGATAGGGTTTTACCTTATAATAGCCAAAGAATGCTTGATACGCTAAATTTCATCTTTTATTATTACTATAAGTGAAGAAAACAACTTCAAATATAAATGTATCAATCCTAGATGGCATGGGTACCATATATCATGTCGCCAATACTAGGCTCTACAATCAAAACCGCAATTGTCACGTATTGGAAGTTGGATTTCCGTCGGTGAACCAAGGCAAGGGATCGTCCTTACCGCTTCAAGATGCTCTAGCCTGCCCCTCAGGTAAGTACTCTGTCAATCCTTTAGATCGTCAGGGCCGGTCCACACGGAGTGGATTAAAATGCCTAAACAATGTGTTTCCCCACCCTATGGGGAGTAATCTGGTCATATCCCGACCAAACTATCGGTCCCGGAACGACCGACATAACCGAGGCGCCTCCTATCCATCATCCACATAAGTAAAATGTTAGGGCGTGCAAAACGCTGACACCACTCCTAGCTAGAAGGAAACACATGCCCTTTCTGAGGTCCTCTCCCGTTTCTGGTTCACATCGTTGTGTGAGGCTCACGAATTAACGCTACACAAAGCTACGCTATATTAAAGTCGTGCTTTGATCATCAACCACAAGACTCTGCTTTTCAACAGAAGCCTTGATCATTTGCATCTCAGCATGCCACACAGGAAATTCACGCTATGCAACCGATGTCTATCAATCACACAGAATGAAATACGACGTCAGACACACATACATTTACAAGTTCTTTCTGGGTCTGAACGAAACCGGAGGCACCTTATTCCTCCCCTATATGTCCAATACAGGGGAGAGGTCCTCGCATATCCGTCGATCTCCAAGTACATCTGGATGATCACCATTTATTACCTCGCCTTTGGTGTGCAGCCCAATCAAGACATCAGTAATCATCTAAACGATGTGAAGACCTCCGGTCTTCAACCACCATCTTCCTCCTCAACACATCGTCGAATCAGGTATTCAGAACGGGATAAACCCGGTCTATCTAAATAACTCGCGTATAAAATAAACAAGTGCTATAAAAACACAACATACGCCTCATTCCAATCCAGGATATTTCTTTATCCAAATATTCATATACTTTGGGAAAGGTTCCCATTAATTTTATCAAAGATAAATTCTTTAAATTTATTCTTTAATCTTCCTTTGGATATTAATTCAATTTAATTAAATACGCATTAAAACTCCACTTGGTTTTAATCTTCATAAAAATCAATATTAACGATTGTTTAACTTGGGAAATCATATCCTGCCTTTAACTGGGTTAAAGAACCAATGTAATTTAAAATACGGTTCACGTTAAATCCAAAATCACATTTCATTAACAATGGAATCTTCATGGAAAACAAATCGATGCATATACTCGATATAAACTTCCATATTCAATCGATAATATAAATGGAATAACGACAAGGCCTTTTAAATTCCATATATATTAACTGTCTTTCTTTACAGAATCTTACTTCGATTATTACCAAATTGAATTCCATTCAATTCAAATTTAATATGTTAAATTGGAAAACTTTGCTTGGGAAATTCTCCTTTAAATCTTAACAAAAGATTTATAAATTCCAAATCTCATTTCATTGTAAATCGGGTTAAAGAACGAATGTCGCTAAAACACAGTTCACAACAAACCCAATTCGCATTCCATCAGTCTCTGACCGTAAATTAGTAAGAGAGCAATTCCCTAAGTGTTAACCCCGAAGGCCAAAACCAACATCAGATCAATACCCAGGAAATCATTCAACTTAACTAATCTCCAGTCAGTTTCTAATTTTCTAAACTCCATTGGGTTTAAGTACAGTATTATTAATGATACCATTCACGACAAACCCAAAATCCAATTTGATATTAAATACAAGGCTCTGAATAGGAAATATATAGGCTTATATTCAATATCAAATTCTGAAATCAACAAATATCGTATTGGAATAACGATATATCTATATCTTCCAAATTCCTCTACAATACCCATATAATCATGGAATCCAATATCGAAATATTCCAAAGATAATTTCAATTCAAATCCATTCCAATTCATATATTGAAAATCCTGGTTATTTTTAAAACCATTTCAAATCCAATTTATTTATTTAAAAATATTGGATTTTTAATTCTAGTTCAAAACTAGTTCATTTCGACAAAAAAAAATATTTTTATCTTTTCAAATACGGAGTTTTTCATCCCAATTCTTTCCAAAACATTTCTTATGATTTTACACTAATTATTGATATTTTTAATAATTTTGTCAAGGCCTGTACAGGCGATTTCCATAAACGACCATCGAACTGCACTTACAGCGACCTTTTCCAAATTTGATTTGGACAAAATTCCAAATCCAACCGTTATATTTCCAATATTTAATATTTGTTAGAAAGCTCTTTTCGATACGAACCCAACGGTTCCAGTTTTAGGAGAATCCGATGGTCGGATCTCCCGCAATGTCCGTTCGAAGTCAATGGTCGAAATTCATGAACTGCCGCAGCGCGGCGCGTTCTATTCAGGCCAATATATATATATATTTATATAATACATATATTATATATATTTCGTCGATTTCCATTTAAAACGATTTTATAAATCGTTTTAAATTTGTTTCCAAAACGATTTCAACTTCATATTCAATTTCAAATCAAAATTGAATATTCCATGTTATCGATATATAAATGATAATATTTTCAAAACATTATATTTCGAAATCATTTCCTTTTCGATATTAATTATAAAAATGAATAAAATCAATATAAATATCGTTCACGTCAAAGTGGCGTCAATCTAATCAACACGGATTTATATATTTAAATATATTCGTGTCCATCCCAAATCGGACATCAAACTCAAATTTTGATCTTATACTGAATATTATTTCAAAATATTCATTATTTTAAAATATTCGTTATTTTAAAATATTCATTCTTTCTGGACTGGAATCAGACACAGTCAATTAACATATAATGTGATTATATGGATTTCATACAACATGTATACAACAACCATCAAACACAGTCAACCATCATCCAAAGTGCATTCTACACTGCATAAGCATCAAATATAAATATTTAGCGCTTACAAAAGCCTGTCAATCAGTTGATCAATGTAACGGCTGGGAATTTTCGACTCCTCGAGAGTCGAAAATCCCGAGACGTTAGTGAAAGAAAGTAGAGGGTGAGGAAGAAAAGATAGAACTAATAGAATAGAAGAAGAAGAAGAACTTACATCATCAGAGTAAACACGAATCTCACAGCGGAACGAATAAAATATAACATAACTTTGAAATACAAATCAGTACTCGTATATACATACCATTTCAAAGTACAACACTTAACAACACAGCGGAATAATAATAGCTATAATCCTGAAGCCTCCTGCTCCAAGCTCTCCAAGTGTATTTGTAAAATCCCGACTACTTGACTGCCCGTACAAATTTAGGCACCCAAGAGTTTAGGGAAAACAAAACAAAATAAACTCCGGGTCAGTCATGGGACTGGTGTGAATAAAACTCCAACACTTGGTTAAATAAAGGATATCTTTCTGATATTATAATAATGTCTAAATACAAATAGATATCAATCTAGCAGAACGCTTGCATCTCACGTTCCACATACATAGTATACAAATAAAACCGTGAGCGCTTATTGGAGATTGTATTCCAATAGACAAGGTATGGGAGCACCTCCCGATCAGTGTACTCTAGAGGAGATACACTAGGGTTCAACAAGAACGTCTTGCAACCCGGCCACACATGACCGTCCACTCATTTAGCTTGAGTGTAACGAATATATTATCACCGATGGTTGGGATCAGCAACCATCCTTCCCGATAAGGGACAGCATTGAAATAGATTATAAAGAAGTACAATTGAATATTCTCTAGATGGTGATAATACACCCTGCTTGGGTATGGCCCAACTAGCCATGCTGCCTAGCCCAACTTCTGTTATTTTCCGTTTGTGAGGTTTTGAGGTCACGTTTATCACTTTGACAGATTATTTCTTCAATTACTTTGAATGCCACATCGTCATACCCGCCAAATCATTATCGATTTCTCAAGGCATCACAGGTATAAAAGCTAAGAGAAACGAATTTCTCCGCCACCAACGTAATACGTTTAAAGAGATCAACATATATGATTCGTTAAGAATACTTTGTCAGACACTCGTCCATATACGTTGTTCTAGGACTGAATAAACCGAAGGCACTATTCAGTGAATCCATCCTACCTAGGCTTTTCACAATAGCCCTTGCACTTCACTCCGTCTTCAATTATCTTCAGCGTACTTGATTCACAACGCTTATGCTAATACGGAGTGGTTCTTCGGATAATAATCCAACCGGTCTCTCCATATTTACAACGTAAACATGGTCAAAACTTTGATAGTCTGTGATTCAACTATCAAATGAAAACATGTCGGTGTACAAACAACGATCTTATTTCCAAATGGAGATTCGATCGATCAATCATCATATGTTCATATTTCCTTATTTCATATATTTAGAAAATATATGTTATTAATCATTGGAAAACATTTCCATAGCTTATTTTCAAATCGCTATTATTTCGCAACTATCAGTCCCTAACTGTAACTAGTATGAGAACAATTCTCTAAGTATCAATTCGGAAGGTCGAAACCAACATCAGATCGTCACTTAGAAAACCGTTCAACTTACCCTCTCCAGTCAGTTTCTGAATTTGCTTAACTCTATTTCTTAAATTCTTATCATGAAAACATTTCATTTTCTATGTTTAGAAAACATATCTGACTATATTTGGAAAACGTTTCCAAAACTCATTTACGGATTTCCAATGAACGTTGTATAAAACATCGTTACGCTTAATCCATTAATCGCTTATTACTTAACTATATTTCAAATCAACCTTTTCTATTGAACCACAACTATTCCTTTGTCAATTCTGAAGTCAATCAAGTTGGGGTATAATTACCTCTCAGACCTTAATTGAACAACGTCCTTTACTGTGAAATAGATGAAGTTCGTCACTCACTTTTTCCAATCATCCGTTTACGCAAATTCTCGGATTCAGGTTACGAATCCACTTCTTATATGACAACGTTTGATTATAACTACAACGTTATAATTCCAACCCCTAAAATATCTATCCTAAATTATAAATTTATTTCCTAACTCGAATAATTTAACAGACACCTAATTTCTAAATCAATAACTAAATCTTGATTTAAACCCTGGAAAGTAAATAGTACTTTCCCGAATTCGCTATAATCGAATTCGACGTATAACTCTCTTTCGAGAAATCTCTATTCGATTAACTCTCCCTTTTTAATAACTTATATTCGATAAACTCTATTTCGATTAACTTCTATCGAATAACTAATATTCGAATAACTCTTCTTGGTTGGCTCTATTTCATTAACTCTTATCGAATAACAAATATTCGATTTTCTTAAATGTGTCAATTCTTATCGAATAACTAACATCCGATTAACTTATATGGATTTACTCTTATCGAATAACTTATTCGATTAACTTAACTTGATTTTCTTAACTCGATTATCTCAACTCGATTACTTAACTCGATAAATCTTAACTCGATTACTTAACTTGATAACTTAACTTAACCCAAATCGATTAACTCAACTCTAATCGATTAACTTAATTTGATTTACTCCTTCGAATAACTCATTCGAATAACTTAATTGATAAATTATATTCACTTCTATCCTATCGAATAAACTATATTCGATATCTCCTCCAACACTATTCGAATGAACTATATTCGATTAACTTCTCTAACTCTATTCGAATAAATTATATTCGATTAACTCTTTTAACTTTACTCGAATAACTATATTCGATTAACACTTTCTTTCGAATAACTATATTCGATTAACTCTTTTAACTTTACTCGAATAACTATATTCGATTAACACTTTCTTTCGAATAACTATATTCGATTAACTCTTCGACTAACTCCTTTGGATTAACTAACTTCGAATAACTCCTTTGGATTACTAACTTCGAATAACTCCTTTGGATTAACTAACTTCGAATAACTCCTTTGGATTAACTAACTTCGAATAACTCCTTTGGATTAACTAACTTCGAATAACTCCTTTGGATTAACTAACTTCGAATAACTCCTTTGGATTAACTAACTTCGAATAACCAATATTCGATAACTACTTTTCGAATAAATAATATTCGATAACTCTTCTCAAATGAATCACATTTGATTTCTCCACTCTAATAAACTATATTCGATAACTCTTCTCAAATGAATAACATTTGATTTCTCCACTCGAATAAACTATATTCGATAACTCTTCTTAAATGAATCACATTTGATTTCTCCACTCGAATAAACTATATTCGATTTCTCTTCTCTCGAATACACTATATTCGATAACTCTACTTCGGATAAGTGATATTCGACAACTCTACTCGATTAACTCTACTTGGATAACTCTAACTGGTCAACTCTAACTGGTCAACTCTAACTGGTCAACTCTAACTGGTTAACTCAACTGGTTAACTCTAACAGATTAACTCTAACTGGTTAACTCTAACTGGTCAACTCTAACTGGTTAACTCAAATGGTTTAACCTAACTGGTTAACTCGCCTCGATTAACTGAACTAAACCACTTAGTTTAACTTAGCTAATTCACGTTGATTAACTCTAACCGATTCACTTAGTTTAACTCAACTAATTCACTTCGATTAACCACTTACTTTAACTTAACTAATTCACATCGATTAATCATTTAGTTTAACTTAACTAATTCACTTCGATTAATCACTTAGTTTAACTTAACAAATTCACTTTGATTCACCGCTTAGTTTAACTTAACTAATTTACTTTGATTCACCGCTTAGTTTAACTTAACTAATTTACTTTGGTTAACTTAACCAATTACTTTGATTAACTCGACTAACTCGCTTTGGTTAACCTAACCAATTACTTTGTTTAACTCGACTAACTTGCTTTGGTTAACCTAACCAATTTCTTTGTTTAATCCTTTTATCACACTCTGGTATTTCTTACGGTTTTTAACACATCATCTAACAACGATAAATATCGTCCAACCACATGTAATCACAACAGATTATATATATCACATTTATATATCACAATACATAAATCATAGTAAAATAACTGTTGAGGAATCCAGTTGGATTCCTCCAACCTATTTCCCTGCACCACAGATGTTAGACAACAACAGTATAATATTATGATAAACAGAATCAACATATAACTATTTGACGGTTTATTTATATATATATATATACGTAAATATATATATATATATAAAATCTCTACTAACTGACTAGCAGTTCAATCAAACAGTCAACATACAGTCAAACAGACAATAATTAACAGTCCTAAGAATACACTGTAAAAATAGAACTATTCGGAGTTGGTGAGTTTTAGTCACATTGGCGTGTTAACCGTTAAATACGATTTACGGTAGTTGGTTCTGATTAGGTAATTTATTTCGATATAAATTCAGTCGAGCTCCGATCCATTTCCAGTCGTCAGTTCCAGTAAAAAGAACGCAGCTGATTCCCGATCTTCCCTGTAGCTTTCCCATACTAGACATCCAAACAATGTCTACTGAAGTTCTCACACTCAAAGACTCCATCGTTAAATGGTCCGCATCCACTTCGCATACGCTGTTAACATTTCAAACAAAACTTGAATTAATAAAAATGGCCCTCACCATACTCGCCCAGCCCAACATCATTTAAAAGAAGACCCGAGTCCATCCAGTGTTCTTCAAAAATCTTGTTTCAAAACATTTCCATCACGCCCGTTTTCCCACTCTACCTAAATTATTGATTTCGAAAAGCATTAACCACCCCTTACTTCTCGTTAATACTCTTCTCCCTCAATCCTTCAACTCTAAAGCTTCAAGACCACTCCAATATCCAATACCCCCAATCAGTGACTTTCAGGAAACACAAGTTGACATTGGATCCTTAAAAACCCTTTTTAATCCATCATTAGATTAAATAATAACTTAAACCCCCTTAATACTTTTGGTTAAGCCCTTAAAACCCGCCCTCATCACGTTTTACCAACCCGTATGACCTTCTTCCCAAATCTAATACGCGGCTCCAGTAAATCAACCACAAGCTCAACGTTTGACCTCGCTTTGACCTCCTTCCTCCGCTCTCTTGGCCACCTGCTCCCATCGCAACCCCCACCATCTAAATCAGCATCAAAATCCCTTCTCGCTAGTACCCTCGGTTTCGAACTCGCATCGGCCTTCTCGATTTCGACGCAGCAGGTTGATCGACAGAAACCTCATCGAGTACCCCAAATTCATCACAGACGAACCCACTTCATACCCCCAACACAAATCTCACCTCGGATATTCCATTCGATTAACAAATCATCCTGAATCCCCAGCCCTAGCTCACGTCTTCGAACACCCCAACACCAACAGAGGCGTCGAACCCAAAAATACACATACGGGATCGAAGAGAAACACAAGGGGAGCTCACTCATATGAAATTTGGGATTTTTAGATTTTACTTTGATTTTCTTTTTCGCTGTCATTTGGGATTTTTGAGGATGGCTTGCTTTTATATTGCGTTTGGGGTTGTTGAGGTATGTGGATGAGAAAGGAGGTAGCGTGGCCTTTATATTGACCAAGAAATTAGGTAGGATATTTTCAACATTTATTTTATTCTCGTTTCAGTCTTCTAAAAATCCCTACGAACACATACGATGCCTAAAAATCATGAAAACGGACAAGCTGATAGGATTTGACATTACGGTCCCAACGAAACTGGTTTCGTCGAATTCCGAGTCAGTATGCTCACACAGCGTATTTTTAACTGTCAAAATACTGACTGTTTCTCACTCTAAAAATCCGTACGGCCACACACTGACTCTAAAAATCACGAAACTTGACATCTAACAATAATTTGACATTACGGATCTAACAAAACTAGTTTCGTCGAATTCCGACTTCGTTTGCAAAATCGGCTATTTTTAAAGCTTTGGATGACCATTTAAATATATAAATATATTTAAATAAAATTAAATAAAATATTTATAAATAAATATTATCGTATATATTCACAGATGATGTCGTACGGCTCCAGAATATCCTGTCAGAATTTATGACTTGATTTTCAGAATTCCGATTTGATTGATATTCAGTTCGTATCGAAAAATCGATTTATAACGTATATAAAGCGTCGCAAATTATAAAGGAAATCCATAGCGACTTTTCCAAATCTTGATTTGGACGTAACTCAAAATCTATACGACGAAATCCAGATTTTTCTCTTCCACTAGAAAGATATACTCCACCAGCTCCACACGTTTCTTGTTTCACAGAAATCCGGCTTAAAACGAATCATGTACATTCAGTTGAAGTTCAACTCGCCAAATAGCGAACTGCCGCGCCATTTCGAGCTCGATTATAATTATATTATAAATTATACGTTCAACTATCGTTTATTTAATATATTCGTTATTTAAATAATTAGATAACTTAATTATTATACCTTACAAAACTCGCCATTACAGACTTCCCCCCTTAAAATAATTTCGTCCTCAAAATTGCTAAGTTAGAAAAATGCTACTAACTCTACTAACTAGATTTAAAAATCTTTTTACCTCTAAATTTCAGTTTCGACTGGACCTATTTAATTTTAATTAATTTATTAATTCATTTCCGACCAACTAAAATTTTCAAAAATTCTGAAAATTTTCTAACACCTTAAATTTTCGAAAAATTTCGCCATAACCTTCCTTGTACGGCTCAATACGTCAAACCACAACTCGCCTCTCTAGGCCTCCTCCAATCCAAAAGGAAATCAAAATAGCCAAGCGGCTTGCCAATTCGGCTCATAAAATCCATACTCATATATGATATAAACTTGTACCTTTTTGTCGGGCATTTAACTCTATCCCTTTCATCTGCTCCCACTTCAACATATACCAATGTTATCCATTCCTATTGATCTCCAATCAGTTCATATCCTCAAATGCAAATCGAATTTCATTCGAACTCTAATATTAAATTCCAAATTATTGACTTATCAAATTGGTTCCATTCTAGATTATCTCTAATCCAATTCAATTTTATTTAACTCGGTTCAAGTTAAATTTCAATTTATTTTTACCATCTCATTTTATTTAACTTCATTAGTTAAATTTTAATTCCAGAACTTAAGTTCCTGGGTTTCTTTCAAATCAATTTGAAATCATAATGCCAATTCAAAACCTTTGAATTTCTAAACAACTTGTTTTTTCTCAAAACAATTCAAAAACAAAATCTTTGGTAGTAATCCGTCACTTAGAACTCGAAAATGAACACGGATGATGTCTAGATTCATCATCAGAATCTATTTTCCAGCTATCGAAGTGAGTTCAATACTATATCATTTTCAATTTGAAAAACATTTTCAAAATCTCCCAGGAACTTAAAATTTCCTTATTTTAAATTCCAAATCTGATTTAAATTCATATTTAATTCATCTATTTCATATATTATATTCATATGAATTCTGATTGGTCATTTATAACCATTTCACCCTTTTATAATCTTATTCGATTATAATAACAACCAACACAATCAATATACTATAATAATTTCAAGATATATATTTCTTCTATAAACAAATATATTTTGGGAAAAATTATTTCATTTACCCTCTTTCAAAACATACCATGACGGTTCATCGTATTCGAGTGTTTAGTAACCCTTATCGATACAGTGGATCAAACTGATCGACCAGAATTCATAAGCCACTCAACCAATAAGTCTCCACAATATAAAACCATTTTATATTGAATAACAATTACGCGCTCATATATATACACTCAAACTCAATCTAGGATATTACTAATCCCATCTTTATCGAGTTATGCCACAGAGCCAAGGTAATCACTTAACTTAAGCTCTGATACCAACTGTAACGGCTGGGAATTTTCGACTCCTCGAGAGTCGAAAATCCCGAGACGTTAGTGAAAGAAAGTAGAGCGTGAGGAAGAAATGATAGAACTAATAGAATAGAAGAAGAAGAAGAACTTACATCATCAGAGTAAACACGAATCTCACAGCGGAACGAATAAAATATAACATAACTTTGAAATACAAATCAGTACTCGTATATACATACCATTTCAAAGTACAACACTTAACAACACAGCGGAATAATAATAGCTATAATCCTGAAGCCTCTTGCTCCAAGCTCTCCAAGTGTATCTGTAAAATCCCGACTACTTGACTGCCCGTACAAATTTAGGCACCCAAGAGTTTAGGGAAAACAAAACAAAATAAACTCCGGATAAGTCATGGGACTGGTGTGAATAAAACTCCAACACTTGGTTAAATAAAGGATATCTTTCTGATATTATAATAATGTCTAAATACAAATAGATATCAATCTAGCAGAATGCTTGCATCTCACGTTCCACATACATAGTATACAAATAAAACCGTGAGCGCTTATTGGAGATTGGATTCCAACAGACAAGGTATGGGAGCACCTCCCGATCAGTGTACTCTAGAGGAGATACACTAGGGTTCAACAAGAACGTCTTGCAACCCGGCCACACATGACCGTCCACTCATTTAGCTTGAGTGTAACGAATATATTATCACCGATGGTTGGGATCAGCAACCATCCTTCCCGATAAGGGACAGCATTGAAATAGATTATAAAGAAGTACAATTGAATATTCTCTAGATGGTGATAATACACCCTGCTTGGGTATGGCCCAACTAGCCATGCTGCCTAGCCCAACTTCTGTTATTTTCCGGTTGTGAGGTTTTGAGGTCACGTTTATCACTTTGACAGATTATTTCTTCAATTACTTTGAATGCCACATCGTCATACCCGCCAAATCATTATCGATTTCTCAAGGCATCACAGGTATAAAAGCTAAGAGAAACGAATTTCTCCGCCACCAACGTAATACGTTTAAAGAGATCAACATATATGATTCGTTAAGAATACTTTGTCAGACACTCGTCCATATACGTTGTTCTAGGACTGAATAAACCGAAGGCACTATTCAGTGAATCCATCCTACCTAGGCTTTTCACAATAGCCCTTGCACTTCACTCCGTCTTCAATTATCTTCAGCGTACTTGATTCACAACGCTTATGCTAATACGGAGTGGTTCTTCGGATAATAATCCAACTGGTCTCTCCATATTTACAACGTAAACATGGTCAAAACTTTGATAGTCTGTGATTCAACTATCAAATGAAAACATGTCGGTGTACAAACAACGATCTTATTTCCAAATGGAGATTCGATCGATCAATCATCATATGTTCATATTTCCTTATTTCATATATTTAGAAAATATATGTTATTAATCATTGGAAAACATTTCCATAGCTTATTTTCACATCACTATTATTTCGCAACTATCAGTCCCTAACTGTAACTAGTATGAGAACAATTCTCTAAGTATCAATTCGGAAGGTCGAAACCAACATCAGATCGTCACTTAGAAAACCATTCAACTTACCCTCTCCAGTCAGTTTCTGAATTTGCTTAACTCTATTTCTTAAATTCTTATCATGAAAACATTTCATTTTCTATGTTTAGAAAACATATCTGACTATATTTGGAAAACGTTTCCAAAACTCATTTACGGATTTCCAATGAACGTTGTATAAAACATCGTTACGCTTAATCCATTAATCGCTTATTACTTAACTATATTTCAAATCAACCTTTTCTATTGAACCACAACTATTCCTTTGTCAATTCTGAAGTCAATCAAGTTGGGGTATAATTACCTCTCAGACCTTAATTGAACAACGTCCTTTACTGTGAAATAGATGAAGTTCGTCACTCACTTTTTCCAATCATCCGTTTACGCAAATTCTCGGATTCAGGTTACGAATCCACTTCTTATATGACAACGTTTGATTATAACTACAACGTTATAATTCCAACCCCTAAAATATCTATCCTAAATTATAAATTTATTTCCAAACTCGAATAATTTAACAGACACCTAATTTCTAAATCAATAACTAAATCTTGATTTAAACCTTGGAAAGTAAATAGTACTTTCCCGAATTCACTATAATCGAATTCGACGTATAACTCTCTTTCGAGAAATCTCTATTCGATTAACTCTCCCTTTTTAATAACTTATATTCGATAAACTCTATTTCGATTAACTTCTATCGAATAACTAATATTCGAATAACTCTTCTTGGTTGGCTCATCGAATAACAAATATTCGATTTTCTTAAATGTGTCAATTCTTATCGAATAACTAACATCCGATTAACTTATATGGATTTACTCTTATCGAATAACTTATTCGATTAACTTAACTTGATTTTCTTAACTCGATTATCTCAACTCGATTACTTAACTCGATAAATCTTAACTCGATTACTTAACTTGATAACTTAACTTAACCCAAATCGATTAACTCAACTCTAATCGATTAACTTAATTTAATTTACTCCTTCGAATAACTCATTCGAATAACTTAATTGATAAATTATATTCACTTCTATCCTATCGAATAAACTATATTCGATATCTCCTCCAACACTATTCGAATGAACTATATTCGATTAACTTCTCTAACTCTATTCGAATAAATTATATTCGATTAACTCTTTTAACTTTACTCGAATAACTATATTCGATTAACACTTTCTTTCGAATAACTATATTCGATTAACTCTTTTAACTTTACTCGAATAACTATATTCGATTAACACTTTCTTTCGAATAACTATATTCGATTAACTCTTCGACTAACTCCTTTGGATTAACTAACTTCGAATAACTCCTTTGGATTACTAACTTCGAATAACTCCTTTGGATTAACTAACTTCGAATAACTCCTTTGGATTAACTAACTTCGAATAACTCCTTTGGATTAACTAACTTCGAATAACTCCTTTGGATTAACTAACTTCGAATAACTCCTTTGGATTAACTAACTTCGAATAACCAATATTCGATAACTACTTTTCGAATAAATAATATTCGATAACTCTTCTCAAATGAATCACATTTGATTTCTCCACTCTAATAAACTATATTCGATAACTCTTCTCAAATGAATAACATTTGATTTCTCCACTCGAATAAACTATATTCGATAACTCTTCTTAAATGAATCACATTTGATTTCTCCACTCGAATAAACTATATTCGATTTCTCTTCTCTCGAATACACTATATTCGATAACTCTACTTCGGATAAGTGATATTCGACAACTCTACTCGATTAACTCTACTTGGATAACTCTAACTGGTCAACTCTAACTGGTCAACTCTAACTGGTCAACTCTAACTGGTTAACTCAACTGGTTAACTCTAACAGATTAACTCTAACTGGTTAACTCTAACTGGTCAACTCTAACTGGTTAACTCAAATGGTTTAACCTAACTGGTTAACTCGTCTCGATTAACTGAACTAATCCACTTAGTTTAACTTAGCTAATTCACGTTGATTAACTCTAACCGATTCACTTAGTTTAACTCAACTAATTCACTTCGATTAACCACTTACTTTAACTTAACTAATTCACATCGATTAATCATTTAGTTTAACTTAACTAATTCACTTCGATTAATCACTTAGTTTAACTTAACAAATTCACTTTGATTCATCGCTTAGTTTAACTTAACTAATTTACTTTGATTCACCGCTTAGTTTAACTTAACTAATTTACTTTGGTTAACTTAACCAATTACTTTGATTAACTCGACTAACTCGCTTTGGTTAACCTAACCAATTACTTTGTTTAACTCGACTAACTTGCTTTGGTTAACCTAACCAATTTCTTTGTTTAATCCTTTTATCACACTCTGGTATTTCTTACGGTTTTTAACACACCATCTAACAACGATAAATATCGTCCAACCACATGTAATCACAACAGATTATATATATCACATTTATATATCACAATACATAAATCATAGTAAAATAACTGTTGAGGAATCTAGTTGGATTCCTCCAACCTATTTCCCTGCACCACAGATGTTAGACAACAACAGTATAATATTCTGATAAACAGAATCAACATATAACTATTTGACGGTTTATATATATATATATACGTAAATAAATATATATATATATATATATATATATATATAAAATCTCTACTAACTGACTAGCAGTTCAATCAAATAGTCAACATACAGTCAAACAGACAATAATTAACAGTCCTAAGAATACACTGTAAAAATAGAACTATTCGGAGTTGGTGAGTTTTACTCACATTGGCGTGTTAACCGTTAAATACGATTTACAGTAGTTGGTTCTGATTAGGTAATTTATTTCGATATAAATTCAGTCGAGCTCCGATCCATTTCCAGTCGTCAGTTCCAGTAAAAAGAACGCAGTTGATTCCCGATCTTCCCTGTAGCTTTCCCATACTAGACATCCAAACAATGTCTACTGAAGTTCTCACACTCAAAGACTCCATCGTTAAATGGTCTGCATCCACTTCGCATACGCTGTTAACATTTCAAACAAAACTTGAATTAATAAAAATGGGCCTCACCATACTCGCCCAGCCCAACATCATTTAAAAGAAGACCCGACTCCATCCAGTGTTCTTCAAAAATCTTGTTTCAAAACATTTCCATCACGCCCGTTTTCCCACTCTACCTAAATTAATGATTTCGAAAACCATTAACCACCCCTTACTTCTCGTTAATACTCTTCTCCCTCAATCCTTCAACTCTAAAGCTTCAAGACCACTCCAATATCCAATACCCCCAATCAGTGACTTTCAGGAAACACAAGTTGACCTTGGATCCTTAAAAACCCTTTTTAATCCATCATTAGATTAAATAATAACTTAAACCCCTTTAATACTTTTGGTTAAGCCCTCAAAACCCGCCCTCATCACGTTTTACCAACCCGTATGACCTTCTTCCCAAATCTAATACGCGGCTCCAGTAAATCAACCACAAGCTCAACGTTTGACCTCGCTTTGACCTCCTTCCGCCGCTCTCTTGGCCACCTGCTCCCATCGCAACCCCCACCATCTAAATCAGCATCAAAATCCCTTCTCGCCAGTACCCTCGGTTTCGAACTCGCATCGGCCTTCTCGATTTCGACGCAGCTGGTTGATCGACAGAAACCTCATCGAGTACCCCAAATTCATCACAGACGAACCCACTTCATACCCCCAACACAAATCTCACCTCGGATATTCCATTCGATTAACAAATCATCCTGAATCCCCAGCCCTAGCTCACGTCTTCGAACACCCCAACACCAACAGAGGCGTCGAACCCAAAAATACACATATGGGATCGAAGAGAAACACAAGGGGAGCTCACTCATATGAAATTTGGGATTTTTAGATTTTACTTTGATTTTCTTTTTCGCTGTCATTTGGGATTTTTGAGGATGGCTTGCTTTTATATTGCGTTTGGGGTTGTTGAGGTATGTGGATGAGAAAGGAGGTAGCGTGGCCTTTATATTGACCAAGAAATTAGGTAGGATATTTTCAACATTTATTTTATTCTCGTTTCAGTCTTCTAAAAATCCCTACGAACACATACGACGCCTGAAAATCATGAAAACGGACAAGCTGATAGGATTTGACATTATGGTCCCAACGAAACTGGTTTCGTCGAATTCCGAGTCCGTATGCTCACACAGCGTATTTTTAACTGTCAAAATACTGACTGTTTCTCACTCTAAATATCCGTAAAGCCACACACTGACTCTAAAAATCACGAAACTTGACATCTAATAATAATTTGACATTGCGGATCTAACAAAACTAGTTTCGTCGAATTCCGACTTGGTTTGCAAAATCGGCTATTTTTAAAGCTTTGGATGACCATTTAAATATATAAATATATTTAAATAAAATTAAATAAAATATTTATAAATAAATATTATCGTATATATTCACGGATGATGTCGTACGGCTCCAGAATATCCTGTCAGAATTTATGACTTGATTTTCAGAATTCCGATTTGATCGATATTCAGTTCGTATCGAAAAATCGATTTATAACGTATATAAAGCGTCGCAAATTATAAAGAAAATCCATAGCGACTTTTCCAAATCTTGATTTGGACGTAACTCAAAATCTATACAATGAAATCCAGATTTTTCTCTTCCACTAGAAAGATATACTCCACCAGCTCCACACGTTTCTTGTTTCACAGAAAACCGGCTTAAAACGAATCATGTACATTCAGTTGAAGTTTAACTCGCCAAATAGCGAACTGCCGCGCCATTTCGAGCTCGATTATAATTATATTATAAATTACACGTTCAACTATCGTTTATTTAATATATTCGTTATTTAAATAATTAAATAACTTAATTATTATACCTTACAAAACGCGCCATTACAATCAACATACAACTAATTATTAGGACTAGTGTATGTCATATATCATCCCAGTACCCGTGTGGGGTTTCAAACAATCAAACACAGGTTTTGTTTGTGCAGTTGGGCGATGTGTAAAATTTATCGTCCCAATCAATATCATTCAAATCAGTGTACATAAACAAATCGTCTGATCTGTAAATGAATATTTATTTTATTCATATACACGTTAAAAATTATATTTTGAACTATAAAATATTTTAACTATAAAATATTTTATTCCATTCCACATTACACAATCAACTTTCACAGCAAAATCAAACAACCAAACAAGTCATCCATGGTCTGTGGACGATGGGTGTCGGGTGCTGCTAAGCACCGTCTACATCCTAGTATATATTTCAACTAGAAAATAAAATAAAAGTGAGAAGTTCTCACCTTCGGGTTCCACTCCTCCATTCTATGCGGAATTTCTGATCGATTGGATTAGCCCGAAATTCCTACGTCAACCTTTTCACGCTGTTCATATTAAAAATCACATTTTTAACATGATGTTTATATATTTCAGAAAAACCTCTTCTTTCTGTTCTTAAAAGATCTAACTTTTCACTTATAAAAATATAATCTTTTCATCGCCACTTCATATATGAAAATCGAATTTTTTTATCGCTACTCTATACATATAAAGTTCATATTTTTATAAGCTCCACTATATAAAAATCATATTTTTATTATCTCCACTATATAAAAATCATATTTTTATAATCGCTAGTATATATAAATCATATTTTTATAATCTCTATATATAAAAATTATATTTTTTATTATCTTGAAAATCATATAATTATTATTAAAAATCGTATTTTTATACTTTTAAAAAATTGATTCTGTATAATATTAAAAATCCCTTTTTTCCTATTAAAAATCTATTCTTTTTAAACTATAAAAATCTATTCTTTTTAAACTATAAAAATCTATACTTTTAAACTATAAAAATCTATGCTTTTAAACTATAAAAATCTATGCCTTTAAACTATATAAATAAAATAAAATAAAATAGAAATTTATACTTACAGTTTTTTTTTCTCTTTGGCGAAGTAGGGGTTTCAGTGTTGCGAGGTAAAGAGGGAGGACGCAGTTGGAGGGGGTGGCGGGTTCTCCGGCGAAGCAGCGCCGTGGGTGAGTGGAAGTGGTCGCGACGACGGGGAGATGCGGCTTTGGATGTTCGGATTTAGCGTTGGGTTTCGTAGGGAGGAGAGAGGAGGAGGAGGGGGTGCTAGAGATGGGGCGGTGGCTCGCGGTGTCGCTGGAGGGATCTAGAGGTCTCGGGTTTCGAGGTGAGAGGCTGCGCGAGAGGGAGAGCGGTCGGAGAGGGGGGTTGCGATGGTGAGCGACGGCGGAGGGCTGAACAAAGGAGGCAGCGTCGACTTCCTCCGTCGCAATTTGGGGTTTTTCTCTTTTTTTTTTGTTTAATTCTTTTGGGGAGAGAAATAAAGAGAGGGGGGTTGGCCCCCCTTTTTATTTAATTAATTTTATAATTTAATATTCCAAAAAGTTAATTTTTCATTCGGACTTTAAATCGAGCCCAACGACCGTGTCCCTAGATAATAACCCCCATTCCGAACGCAATGGGATATGCCACGTAAGCCAATTCTATCGTTTCAATCGGTTTTGATTTAAATTAACATTTAAATCATTATATTGAATTTTAAACATACATTTCAATTTACCGGGGCCACATACGGACTCTAAAAATTCCCAAAAAATATTTTCTAGTCTCATATTGACGATATTGTTCTAACAAAACTAATTTCGTCCAATTTGGAGACTGTTTGAAAAATGGCCATTTTCTTGGTCAATCCAAATTGACTAAAACTGTCAAAACACGTTTCCCTATGCCACGCTCTCATATTGATCCCAAAAATTATGAATTTTGGAATCTAGTAATAATTAGACATCCCGATCTAACAAAAGTGGTTTCATCGAAAACGGAGGTCGTTTGCAAAATTTCCATTTTTAAGGGCTATATTCTCAATAGCGACTATTCTGAATTTTCAATTGGACATAACTTTTTACTCCCACTATGAAATTTTGATTTTTCAGATTCGTTGGAAAGATATTTTCAAATAGACTCTAATATTTTTGGTTTCGCTAAAATCTAGTTTATTTTGAATCATGTACATTCATTTGAAATCGAATTTTTAAACTACCGCTGCATTTTCAATTCCTTTTATAATTAAAATAAATATTTATATTCTAACGTCGATTCAAATAAATATATACATTCTAATTCTATTCAAAATAAATTTCTCGTCGTTATTATTTAAAATAATTCATGTTAAATATCCAAAATTCATTAAAATTGCCAAAATAAAAAATTTAAATTGGTTCGCATTTTCCGGGTTGCTACATTCACACTTTTCCTCACCCACTGTAGTTTATTGTTTGATACTAAGTTTGTGTTATATAAACTAATATGAAATGAATCTCAAAATCCTTTATTTATGTCTTCATTCTTTATTATATGAGATTGCTATTTTTTTTTAATTCCTTCATTACACACAGAATGATACCATGCTTTAGTGCTTGCTTCATCTTTGACGTTTTCTAATCTTCAATTTAATTCATGTCAGCTTCAAACAAAGCAAGTACCTAGATAAAACAAAATTCATTCAGGCATCAGTAAGTCGAAGTGTGCTATTTATTGAAGTTCAAGATGTCTACTTTTTCTGTTTGGTTATTCTTTATTTTAGTGTTATACATACTATGTAGGGTACAATTTTTTTTCCGTGTATATGTGATTTTTTTTTGTTTAATGCTACATGGCTATTGGAAAGTGAAATCCAAAATATTAAGCAGCTTAATCCATTAATAATTCAAGATATTTTGGTTCAATCGGTCCAAACTATGTTTGATTATCCCTGTTTAGTACTGTGGGAATGATATTATTGAATACTTATGGGTTTTAGCATTGGGTGTTGATTTAATATTGTAGAATATATGTATGCAAGGCAGCAGTCATGCTTGATGTGGAAAAATGCATCTAGAAAGTGCATATCCTTTTTTAATTGCTAGGAGCAAATGTTTCACTATATCAGGCCTATATTCCAGGCTTTCGCTTTGGTTTCCTCGCATGAATTTTTTGTCATGTAGTAGTATTTTTTTCTAGCTTTTCTTTGATGTGCCTACCACCTTCTCCAGCCTTCCAATATTTCAAAATGTTACAAAAATCTTTTTCCACCTAATATTAAATGAAAAAGGAATAAATTAATTTAGCTAATTATGCTATAAAGGATTTTAGCTTTTGGTAACTTCCACCTCAACATTCGTAAGTTTATCTGAAGTTTGACTATAACATGCATTTTTGTTGCTCTTCGAGGCCCACTTGCCATATAAAGCTTCATGCACCAAAACCAGCATGCATTGGTAATTATTTGAATCTCTAACTTGGTTCATTCATCTTTCCAAGTTTGTTTGGTTTCATTCCTTAGAAGCTTACTTTTCATATCGTGGAAAGATATAGTAAAAATAGTAGACGGACTTGCATTAAAATTAAATACCCGTCAATGCATTATAAACCACATGGATGGTATATCGAAGCGTTTTCTTTGTTGATGTAATAAAATATTTATTTTACAAAAAAAAAAAAAATTGTTTATTAACATAAGTTTTATGCTTCAAGAATCTGTAATATATTAATAATAAATAAATTCAATTAGATCATAAATGTTAGTTATCACAAAAATAATATTGTCTTATTACAGGATAATATGTTTGATGATTGTTTAAGGTAGAAAATTAGCTATGACCCATGTGCGAAGCATGGGTTTGCACTAGTATTAATTAAAGTCTTGTAAAATTTCATTTATAACTACTTAATTTTTTCTATTTATTGGTTTATTTCTTTTTACTTTGAGCGCTGGTCAACCTACTTCCAATTACAAATATAATAACGTAATCACATTTTATAAATCATTCCAGGTTAAATGGTTCAACAAATTTCGACAGCACTTGCCTTTGGTCCCTGTATCGCACATAAATGTACATGAAACAAAAAGGAAGTGTCATCAAAATTTTGTTAACCGTTTAAATTGAAATGATTTATAAAATATGC
The DNA here is from genome assembly GCA_030737875.1 of Allium sativum. Taxonomy (NCBI): domain Eukaryota; kingdom Viridiplantae; phylum Streptophyta; class Magnoliopsida; order Asparagales; family Amaryllidaceae; genus Allium; species Allium sativum. The sequence goes on from CM060916.1 coordinate 330,612,721, forward strand.
TTATGTTATTGTATTTGTAACTTTTCCAATACTATGACAAATCCAACGAATATTGTATCAGATGAATATAAATTTTCGTTTTGTGTAAAAATGAATATCCATATGACGATCATATACAATACTTGTCAGACGGGATCAAAAATATCTAAGTGGTTCACATAAGTAAAACGCATTATCTAATTTGTATTTTAGCGTCTACATATTTTATAATATGGTTCAATAAATATTTGTTAGCTACAGTTTCAATTTTAAAATGTGCTATAACTTTCATTCAAAAGCTTTAAATTTGGAATATTAACTCGTACTTAAAAATTTAGCCAATTATGCCAAATTTTAAATTGCGGTTTTTTATAAAAAAAACATAAGCTAGCATTTTTTTAATAGATTAAATTCCAATTATATTAACTTATGCTAATACATACAACTACAAACATTGTTTTAGGAGCCAAATTTTAATATAGTACACATATTTTTTCATAAACGACAACATTGTTAACAAATACTCATATAAGTAAACTTATCAATAAACATGTTAACAAATAGTACACACTAATTTTCAAATCACCCAACCAATTAATAATTCTACATCAACTAACACGATAATCATGAAAACAACAATGCGATATTCATCGTTTTCAACCTTCTAATCAATTACATTTACTCCCAATTCAACCTACAACACAATCATCATCATACACATTCCACATAACAACCAATTTCATACACATAAACAATCAATTTTCAAACCCGTATAAACATGCAACTAAACCCTCTAATTAACCTAATTAAACATAGAATAGGGTTAGAAGACATACCGGTAAGAAATTAGAAGCCTAGAGGCGAGTTTGGAGGCTTGGAGGTGTTGCAGCAAGTGGGGGCAACAAAGAAAAGGTTTTTTTTTTTGGAAATACTTTGGGGGAAAATTATGAGGAAGATGAAGTAACAGCTTCTGTTTGTATCAGAAGACCATGCAACGTCTTGAAATAGCCGCTTCTTTTTAGCTGTTGCAAGCTATTTCGACTAAATGATGGGTTCTGCAATTTTTAATCATGTGGAAGAAGAAATGAATGATTTTCAACTTTGTAACAGCAAAAAAATAATCATCATTTTTTTTAATGTTCCAAGATTGAATATTGAGTGCAATTTTAGATCCCTATAGCATTTGCTTTTTTTATTTTTATTTTACTTTTGCTATGTGAACTGCTTATAACCATGCATTTTTTGGTCAGTAATCTCTGTAGTGCCAGTTTATTTACGGAGCCTTCACTTTGTATGTGTGAGTATCTTTGCAATACTATTGTTGTATGTGTATACTTGCACAACTGTGGCCAACTTGTAAATATGATTTTTTTTTTGTCATATGAATAGATGTAAATGGAAATAATGACCTTTACTACTCTATGAATATATTTCATTGTGTTATTTACCGTCGATTGTTCATTTTATTTGATTCTTATGCCTTATTCCACTTATGGAAAAACAAACGAGGTTATAAGATTACAAGTTTAGGGGAAATAAACATCTTTCCATTTTTCCACTTTTTAGCTTTTACTATGCCAAAAGAATGCATCTATTTTGAAGATCGTACTTTCTACCATGATAAACACAACATACAAAAAATAAAAATATTCTTAACTAAGCTGATAATAAATAGATGCACAAATTTAAGTTGATAACAAAGGGCATTGTGAAAATTTTCAACTTATTTTTAATTCTTTAATAATTTCCATACTTGGTGGTTGAATAAAAGCATAATTATTTAACGCAATGCAGACAACATGCATGCATATGTAATAAAAGAACAATTAATTCTATTACTTGACATTTCGTTTTTTTCGTTTTAAGATTTGTGTCTATATGATAAGAAGGTACAGTTTTTAATTTTTTGCACAAAAGAGTATCTATTCACTTTAGGAGCAAAAACATATTTCAAGCATATTTTTACATATATGTTAAGTTATCATACCATTTATGATTCTACTACTTATAAAGGGATTTTGTAATTGGTTTGTTAGTTTTGTATCCTGAGTGTTTATGTATCCATATTTCGAGATATACCGTTTATTGAATATGGATTAACAGAAATTATGAACTTGCTACTTTTTCAGATGGGTCGATTTTGTATAAAATTACATCTAATTTTCCATTATCATTTTTTCATGTTATTTTTTAGTTATGCATATGTGATATTTGTGTGTGCATGATTGAATGCTCAAGAACAAATCAATTATCATGTTTTAGTTACCTTAACAACATTCATGTTCATAACTATATCGATATTTGTATTACATTTTCATTGTTTAGTTTTTTATAGTTTCGACTATATGATGGGTTTTAGAGCTTTTAATCATATAAAAGAAGAAAACTAATTATTTTCAGCTTTGTACCAGCAAACGAAAAATAGAAAAAAAAACATTGATAATTTTATTAGTTTGTTACAATTGAACTTTGAATGCTATTTTAGATACATATAGCACTTGGCAATTTTTTTTCCTTTTACCATGTGAACTGTTTACTGTGCATTTGTTTTTTTGCAAGTAATCTTTAAAATTCAAGTTTTTTTTCAAAGCCTTCACTTTATATGTTGGAGTATCTTCACAACTCTATTGTTGTATACAATTGAAAAACAAAAATTGTGGTCTGCTTTTTAACAAATTATGTATCGTTGGTAACTTATTTTATGATCAGAAATTCCTTATTGATAAATAATGTTGTGAATAAATTAAACTCCAAACGAAGTTGTTACATATCAAATACATCTCACCGTACGTTATAGCAAGAAAAAGTTGAATCTGTTCCATCGGCGCGGGCCATATACTATACACATACACATATATATATATATATATGTATACATACACACATATATATACATGTATATATATACATATTATTTATATATATATATGTGTGTGTGTGTGTGAGGAGCGTTCAATGGCACCCCAAATATTGAGCACCCCATTTTCCCCCCTCTCTCCATCTCTCATTTATTATAAATTAAGCTAGTGGAAGAAGGGAGTAGTAGTGAAGGGAGAGAGAAACGGAATGTGCGGTAGAAATAAGTGGGCATTTTGGGGTGCTGCACTATAACACCCCACGTCCATTAATGTCACTCTCAAAGGGAATGCATTAACTTTCATGGAGTATTATTGGTGAATAGAACAGAATAGAACAAGACAGATACATATATTAGTACTTGAAAAATTTCAAAACAACATTTATTGCAGCGGAGAAATAGTTTGATTACAACAACATTATAAACCAACCGAAAAACTAAGTACACTTAGTAACCATCTCGACAAAATTGTTTCTGAGTACATAAAATAAAAAGCATAACCCTAACACAAGTAGACATAAAAGAGGTGAGCTGAACTTTACTTTCAGTAATCCAAGCACGTCCAAAAGAGAGAGAAAGAGATCCAAGATCAAGCTCCACTAGTACTAGTCCCACCCTGAGAACCTGGAGGGGGGGGGGGGGAGGGGGGAAAGGAAGAAAAGAAGGGAAAACAAAGGGGGTCAGACATAAAGTCTGGCGAGTATAATAACTTTAAAAATATAATTATTAAAGTAATTAGGATAAGGCATAAACTGGTAAAACAAGGTATGACCGTGAAACAAGTGGGAGTGACAAAATAAACAAGAGGAATATTCTGGCGTTAATCTCATTCCTAATCACTATAGGGTAATTACTATACTGCACCACTACTAGCCACCCTAAAAGTTGATCCCGCCTACTGAACCCAATAATCATAATGGTAGTTTCGTGTACCCCTAGCTGTCTTCATAGATGCCGCCTTCCCCTATCTCCATTAGTTATACCCACTACCCCCATGCGATCGGCTCCCTAACTCGTAGATACCCGTGCTGGTCCCACAGTGGGGTGTATCACTCCCCAAAGTGGCAACCCGATACCACTAAAGATGCACGGCTTATATCTACACTATGCAACAATGTCTTACCTACCAGCCCGGGCCCACGCACGCACATGACCCCGTTGGATTTGCATTGCCACCGCTAACCCGTTTTGACCTCTTACAATCAAAACCAGTAAGCGTGTCCCGTCCTCGATCTAACTCGAGCTCACGAAGATACTTAATGGGTTACTGGTTTGAAAAGGGTCCCCATGTTTGACACAAGCTTTCCACCTATGCTTGGTCCCCACTAGAACTTCCCACTTAACCCCTTCTTATTCATGTCTTCTTTCCAACTTGGTTAAGTGTTTCTAATCGTATTTCACATGCCACCCAGGCCACCCACTTAACCCCCATGTCCCACCACATGTTTGTCTGGTTAAGTGTTACTTAATTCATTAGAACCGTAACCTTGTAAAGACCTCCCACCTTAGACTACCATTTGCGGTTGCTGGATTTGTCGGGCGGGTCCGGGCAGTACCGCAAATGAGCCTGACTCGTGTCTTTACAATCGTTACGCATTTAATTTATGCCTTTGACCTCTCAAATTAGACTACCATTTGTAGTTGCTGGATTTGCCGGGCGGGTCCGGGCAGTCTAATACCACAAACGAGTCTGACCTCGTGTCTTAGGTGGTTAGTTATTACACATAATTATTTAACCCCAAATTGGATTAATATCCCTATTCAAATTTGTCAATAAATTCCAAATTAATTTATTTCCATAATTGTCACCTAATTTATGTCTATAATTTCAGGTATATAAATTTATACTAATAAATGTCTCAAATTAATTATATGCCTTTAAGGCCATTTTATGCCAATTCACAATTATGTTTATTTAATATTTTCCCATTGTCCCCACGCTATTCGTACGTTTTAATATGACATATGTTAGAATCGCAGATAGTCTAACTTATAAAAAGAAAAACAACATCACAACTTGCATAACACATAAAATAGATCTAAGAATCATGACATAAGTTTGCATAGCCAATAACTTGCATAGGCAATGGATATACACACATTTGCATAAAATATCATGGATCTAAATATAGATCTTAACATGTAATCATGAACTTGCATATATGGATATGGTTTTCCTTTAACTTGCATATGAATTTCATTCAAACTAGCATATGATTCACACACAAAACTAGCATAGGCAATGGGCATATAAAACATAAATTTGCATAACTATGTACTGCCATGGATCTAAATATAGATCTAAACACAAAGATGTGAACTTGCATATGGATCTAAACATGTAAATTAATGTCACATATTTGCATATAAACTAGCACATGTATCTACATGATTCACATATGAACTTGTGTATAATCCACCTACAGACTTGAATAAGATTCATAAACTAGCATATGATTTAACGTCCCAAACTTGCATAAGATTCATATGATTTAACATCCCAAACTTGCATAAGATGAATCAAGTTAAACATGTACAATTCAACATATGAAATAGATCCATAATAACAAAATTGTCAATGATAACATCACATGATTCAAAGTCATATTCTCATAATCCCAATTATAACTTATCACAAGTAAATTAATTAATTATTTTGTGAAAGAAATTATACTCACAAACAAAAGAATGGTCTTGTTTTTTTGGAATCTGTATTCTGAAATTGAATTGCTCGCCTTTGGTGTAGACTAATTGTTATTCTACTTTAGATTAGATTTGATTTTGATTCTTGCTTCTATCTTGCTTTTGGGTTGAAAGAGAACGGCGGCTACTCTAGGTTCTCCATTGACGGCATGGCAGCTCTTGGTATGAATTAGTGTGATTTTAGGCTGAGAGTAAGGTTGCTTATATAGAATTTTAATTGATTTAGAGCCATCAGATTAACCTTAGAAGCAATCAAGACCATCCAGTCAAGATAGATAACACCTCAGGCCCTAATGACTCAGCAATGAGTCAAAACAACATCATCTTTCAGATCTGCACGGAGGGGGGTAGGTCGACCCCTTGGTCGACCTGGCCCTTGGGTGGGAGAATTCCCACCCAGCCTGCTCCCCAGTTTGAATTTGAATTTCAAATTTTTTGAACCTGAGCTGTTTTTAATTTATTTAAATTCTGAAACTTCGGAAAGCCATAACTTCTTCATACGGAGTCCAATTCATGCAAACTCAGAATCTATCTCAAGAAGAATTCCGAGATGAATGCAATGGCGTAACCCTTTCCCTTAATTCTCACATTTGAAATTAAGTATTCTTAAATTCGTTAATTTAATATTCACAGAAAACTCAGGGTGTTACATTCTCCCATCCTTAAAGGATTTCGCCCCTGAAATCTCCAAGTTAAGGAGGATGTATATCCTAACATCCAATCATCCATCTACTCAACCATCAAACATAGGCATCCATTGTCCTTACAAGATTTCTAATGCCGTATGCACATATGCAAAAAGTGTGCGTATATGTTCCTAATCTAATGCAAAATCAGGTGGTCTACTGATTCAGTTGACCTCCTTAATGCAAATCATTATAATGCCATGCATCCATTATGTATGGCAAAGAATCCTACCGATACATATTACTTCTACATGTGTGCACAACCATTCATCAAAGTGCAGCATCCATATGATAACACAACCATTATACATCCATTAATTTAAATATGCACATACATTTATATGCAATATGAAAGTAATTGAGCCGATCTAGTGCCTAAAGTGTGTGTACATGCATCTACGAGCAACCACTCGCAACCATCAACGATAACATGTTTCAAACACATGTTTACATCCATCGGTTTCTACCTAAGGGTAAAGAATAGGACTGAGGAGATATACTTGAAAGATAGATATAAGCATGAATAAACTTATGGAAAAAGAGATCAAGGAGGTACCCTCAAATAGAAAAGGGTAGGCTGCGCGTGTTTTCCTCTCAGTTTCCCAAATTGCGTCTTCCTCAACATCACTCCATTGAACTTTAACAAGCTTGACTTCACAGTTGCGTAGCTTTTTGACTTCTGTACCCAAGATACGAGTTGGAACTCTTCTCACAGTTGCTTCTCATTCCACTTCTACTTCCACTAGTATATTCAGCTCCACCACTTCCGCAGATTCATGTAAGCATTTTCGTAGTTGAGAAACATGAAAAACATTATGAACTCCAGCCAGTCTCTCAGGTAGCTCTACTCTGTAAGCCATCATCCCAATCCTTTCAATGATAGGAAATGGACCCACAAATCTTGGTGCTAGCTTTCCTATGGACCCAAAGCAAATGACATTCTTCAAAGGTGATACTTTAAGTGACACCCTATCTCCAACCTTAAACTCAAGGTCGGTCCTTCTTTTGTCTGCGTAGGACTTCTGTCTATCTTGTGTAGCCTTCATCTGTCTTCTTATCAAGTCCACCTTTTCTGAGGTCTATCTAATCATGTCTGGCCCAAGTACGAGCTTGACTGTAGACTCCCACCAACAAGTTGGTGATCGACACGGTCTTCCATATAAAGCTTCGAAGGGAGCCATTCCTATGGTAGTTTGGTAGCTATTGTTGTATGCGAATTCCACCAAAGGAAGATGATCCTCCCATGTCCCTCTAAAGTAAAGAATGCAAAATCTCAAGAGGTCTTCTAATACTCTGTTCACCCTTTTCGTCTGACCATCGGTTTGGGGGTGATAAGCCGTGCTTAAGCATAATTGTGTGCCTATTGCCTCTTGCAAACTCTTCCAAAACTCGCTCATAAAGATAGGATCTAGATCGCTCACTATGGTGGAGGGTATCCCACGGAGTCAAACTATTTCTTTGAGATAAATGGATGCTAGGGATGAGGCAGTCCTTCTACTTTTAATAGGTATAAAGTGAGCGCTTTTAGTAAGCTTGTGCACTATTACCCAGATACTGGTATTGCCCCTTCTTGACCTAGGCAACCCATCAACAAAGTCCATCGAAATGCTATCCCACTTCCACTGTGGGACCTCGAGGGGATGAAGCAGACCACCGGGCTTCTTCTGCTCCGCTTTGACTTGCTGGCATATCAAACACTTAGCGACGAACTCAGCTACATCACTCTTCATGCCATTCCAAAAGAAAACCCTTTTTATATCTTTATAAATCTTGTCTCCGCCTGGGTGTATGGTCAGTTTGGAATGGTGCGCCTCTTCGAGAACCGTCTTCACTAAATCCCTTACTTACAGGACGCATAACCTTCCATCTCGTCTTAACCAACCCCTATCATCAATGGAGTATCTATTGAGGTGACTAGACGTCTCACCCCTAAATAGCTTTTCCATCACATCAACTAGCTGAAGGTCTTCTCGTTACGCGGTTCCTATTGAGTCCAAAAGAGTAGGCCGCACCTCTAGTGATGCTAACAGACCAGGCACAATTTCAGAGGAGGATTTAAAATTAAAGTTTGCCATATATTCCAAGCTTTGCCTTTCTACAAAGAGAGGACTCAAGGTCAGCTTCTTCCTACTTAAGGCATTTGCTACCACATTGCCCTTGCTTGGTGTATAGGAAATCTCAAAATCATAAGAGGCTAGAAATTCCATCCACCTTTGTTGTATTAAGTTAAGATATTTCTGCGAGAAAAGGTACTTCAAAGATTTATGGTCAGCATACAATTCAATCTTCTCACCTAGGAGATAATGGCACCAAGACTTAAGCGCAAAGACGATGGAAGCCAACTCTAGATCGTGGGTTGGGTAGTTTTTCTCATGTACTTTCAACTGTCTGCCTCCATAAGCTACTACCCTCCCTTCTTGCATCAAGACAGCACCTAGTGTAAAGGCCCGCAAATCTGTACTATCTGAGTTGACTAATAACACCACACGTCCAACCCAAATTGCACAGAAATACGAATCATTTTTAGAAAGAAGTTAGAGGATGAGAAATAGAAAGAAAGAAATATTAGAATAGAAGAAAACAAAGAAAACATATTTTACAACGGAACGAATAAAATATATTATATAACATAACTTTGAAATACAAATCAGTAACTATATATATACATACCATTATCAGAGCACAACAGTTATTCCTTGAACAGTTATAAACACCTGTTTCCAGTCACAAGCATGGTTCACAGCGGAATATATGATAGTCTGTAGCTAACTGGTGAAGCCTCCTGCTTCCAGCACTTCCAAGTGAATCTGAAAAATCCTGACTACTTGACTACCCGTACAAATTTGGGCACCCAAGAGTTTAGGGAAAACAAAAACAAAATAAACTCTGGGTCAGTCATGGGACTGGTGTGAGTAAACTCCAATCATTTGTTTAACTTTTAAATCCTTCCAAAAGAAAAGATAATAGTAAGACCAACCCACACATAAACACGGACGGTTTTTACCTTACTATAACCCAAAACACTTTGATATCAAATCCAGTGATATTATAATAATGTCTACATCAAGTAAATAACCAAATAGTAGAACGCTTGCATCTCACGCTCCACATACATAGTATAAAATCAAAAACCGCATGGCGCTTATTGGATATTGGATTTCCAACATGACAAGGTATGGAACCACCTTCCGCTAGTGTATCTCTAGAGAGGAATACACTGGTTTCAACAAGAACATCTTGTAACCCGGCCCACACATGACCGACCACTCATTTCGCTTGAGTGTATCGAATGTATATCACCAACTGTTGGGATCAGCAACCGTCACCCGACTGGAACAGCATTGAATATAATAAGAATTTAAATGAACCTCTAGATAGGTGATTATACATCCTAATGGGAGTGACCCACATAGCCATGCTGCCTGCCCGATTTTTGTCATTTCCCGGTTGTTGAGGCCTGAGGCTACGATTACTTATCATTTTCTGATAGCACAATCACTTTGAATGCCACATCGTCAGATCCGTTAATCACTAATTGATTTGCACAAATATTCTGGATATTAGGCTAAGGGAATAAATCCGTTGCAACCATATATATTTATACAGACCAATTCATTAGATCATTGGAAATACTTTGTCAGACATTCGTCCATTTACGTTCGTTCTGGGATTGAACGAAACCGAAGGCACAATTTCTATTTATAGAAAAAGCCCTTGCACTTTACTCCGTCTTCGATTGTCTTCATAGAATCTGATTCGCAACGCTACTGCCAATACAGAGTGGTTCACGGATAATAATCCAACCGGTCTCTATATATTGACAACGATGGTAAAAACTTCGATAGTCTGTGATTTAACTATCGAATAAAAACAAGTGTTCATTCAACATATCAATTCAAATCACTGGGCTCTTTAATTAATATTTCATTAATTAAATCTCTTCTCCATTTCCCTATCAATATTTGTTAACCAAATATTTTCAGTAATCATCTTGGCCCTTTACGCTATTTGAAAAAAAACATTTCCGAATATCGCCCTCCTTTATTTTCTGTATTTAGAAAATATATTCTATTTGAAATTGAAAACAATTTCAATCACTTATCACTTTTTCTACTACTTTAATTATACTCCAGAAATATTTACTTTTATATTTCCAAAGTTCCACCACTTGGGATAAACGAATGTTGTGTAAAACATCGTTACAACAACCCAAAATATTTTATTCAACTAACTCTTTTCAAACACTTCTCTTCGAGGCGGGATTCTGCTATTTATCAATTAAAAATGAAATCAATCAAGTTGGGGTAAAATTACCTCTCAGACCTTAACTGAAAACATCCTAAACTTCAAAACGGCAAAACCACTTACCTCGAATAAACACACTATAAAACCCAATTATTCATTTTTAAAACATGTATATATGTTCGCTTTCTATTTCTAATTTATAGATTTCCCATTTTATTTGCAATATTCTAATTTTGATTTCGTTTCCTTATCGAATTCTATATATTTCGATACATCGATTTCTAACTATCAACTTATCTGAAAAATATTCTAACTCCTTAAATTCCCGGAAAAATTCGCCATAACCTCCCCTGCACCGGGAGCTTCGGCATATTTCAAATAGCATCCCATGGCCCTCACCCATTCAAAAGAAAAAGAAAAAGCCAAGCGGCTTGCCGATACGGCTTATAAAATCTCATATATGAATTTAAACATGTACCTTTTTGTCGGGCACATAAATTAAAATCTTCATATACTTCATCCCATCCCTGTCTAACTTATGCTCACCTGTTTTCAATTCAATTCAACACTATCCAATCGTTTGAATTCAGTTTTGCTCATTTATTCTTTAATTAGCTATTTTGCTTATTTCACTTCTTTGTTCGAACATAACATATTCAATATATTTTAATCTACTCATGCACCCCATATAATTCCATTTCAACTCGAGTTACATATTCGATTTCGAATATAAAATTTCAAATCTCTTTCACTTATTCAACGCCGCATTTCAATTCAAATCTCGATTTAACTATTTATTTTCCAAACTAGTTAAACCTATTTAATAATTAAAAATCTGATTTTTATTCAAAAATCATTTCACTTACTTCATTGGAGTTCATATTCGTTTTATATCCCCAGTCTGGAGTTCTCTAATGGCACATTCGAATTTTTTTCTTTAAAATCCTTTTATTTAATTAAATAAACCGTTATCGTTTTTAAAATGATTATGGCGCTGTTTTTCTGAAAATTTGACTTTTATATAACTCAAAATCTATTCGATGAAATCCATATTTTTCTCCTCCATTAGAAAACTATTATCAAATCGGTCCTGACGTTTCTTGTTTCAAAGAATTCCGACTGCAATTGAGTTCTGTATACTCAATTGAAGTTCGAAACGACAATTTACGAACTGCAGCGCTGCGGCGAGTTCGTTTTAATTATATTTATGTATATAGCGTTTTAAAACTTCGTTTATATAAATTCAACTCTATTCTGATATATTTTAATATAGATATCAAATCCATTTTTCAATTCAACATAATATTTCCGATCTATTTCACTTCTATTTGAAATTCTATATTCAAATTTCAATTCACTTCTTTTTTTTAAAAAAATTCTTTTTAAATTTCTATATTCGAATTTCCTTTATTCAAATCCCATTTGAATTTCTACGTTCAAATTCTATATTTGAATTTCCTTTGAATTTCATATATTCACTCTCCATTCGAATTTCTACATTCAAATTCCCTTTGAATTTTCTATTTGAATTCTATATTCATATTTCATATTTTAAATTCCATTTGAATTCTCTATTCAAATCCCATATTCAAATCCCATTTGGATTTCTATATTCAAATCTATTTCAACCTTCATTTGAATTCAAATTTGAATTTCCTATATTCAAATCTATATTCAAGGTCTATTTCAAAATTCTATATTCAATTTCTATTTGAATATCCTTTGTTCAAATTCTACTTGAATCTTTATATTCAAATTCCATTTGAATTTCTATATTCAAATTCTATACTTGAATTCATATTTGAATTCTCTATATCCAAACTCCATTCAATTTCTATAAAAAAATCCATTTAAATTTCTACATTCAAATTCAAAATTTGAATTTCCTTTGTTTAAATTCCATTTGAATTCTATATTTGAATTCATATTCATATTCAAATTACATTTGAATTTCCATATTTCACTCCATTTCACTTCTATTTTCAAATTCTATATTTAAATTTCATTTGGACTTTCTTTATTCAAATCTATTTGAATTCCTTTGAATTCAAATTCTATTTAAATTCCTTTGAATTCAAATTTTATTTCAATGCCTTTGAATTCAAATTCTATTTTCAAACTTCATTTGAATTATATATTCAAATTCCCATTTCAAATTCTATTTTCAAATCCCATTTCAATCTATTTGAATCATATATTCAAATTCCATATCTAACTATTTGAATTCTAAATTCGAATTCCATATTTAAACTATTTGAATTCCATATTCAAATTCCATATTTAAAATCTCTTTTATTTTATTCTATTTTGAATTTCAAATATTCAAACTCCATTTGAATTATGCTTGAAAATTCCTATTTTAACTATATTCAAAGTCTGTTTTTATTTGAATTCCATTTTGGAATTCCTTTATATTTTCTATATTCAAATTCTTTAAACAAGTCTCGATTTCAATTCCTTTTGCAATCGATATTTCTATTATTTTTTTTGAAAATAGATTTCCCTTTCCAATTTCACACTTGTATTTCTATTTCTGAATTTTCAAATGATAATTCTTTTTACTTCATTTATAACTTCGTTATAAAAGAAGTATTTATAAACTTCGTTTATAAAGGAACTACTTGTTTTATTTTTCAAAACAAGTTTATATTTTTATTCCATTCAAATTTCAAATTCTATTTAAAAATAGAATTCTCCCTTTTAATCTCAAATATCCTTTCCATGATATTTTAAATAAATTAACACTTAGCCCAGTGATATTTAAAACAATCAAATCATCAAATTTTCAATCATTTGATTTTAACACATCATATATGAATATATGGAATCAAGCAAAAAAACAAACAGATAATATATTTTTGAGGAATCCAGTTGGATTCCTCCAACCTGTTTTTCCTGCATCCACAGACGTTAGTCAACAGAAATAATACCCATCCTGCTTCGAGGCAGGATATCGCGGTATAAAAGGGGATCCACTTATTTATGTGGGCGTAGGGTCATCCGCTAATGATACTGCGGGCATCCGCTAATGAAACTGCGGGAATCCAACCAATCACCAAACCAATATGTATATATATATAATAGTCACCCCAAATAACTAATATATTTTAAACAACCAGAAAGCATTCAAACAAGCAACAACCAATTATTTTAACTGATAAAAATAATTATAAATAAAAGGTGAGTGAGATTTACTCACCTCGGGTTTTATCTGTCGAATATTCCGCTTAATATCATCTTATCGTGGTTATAGATTGTCTCGAATAAATTTATCTATCACCTAAAATTATTTATTGATTAACCACTATTTATTTAACGAAACAAGTTTAAATAATTAAGCGAATTGGTCCTCTTATGTATATTTAAATTTTGTAAAAGAGGTATACCTTACTGCCTTTGGAATTTACTCGACAAATCCACAAAAACCCATCAGTTCCTACTGCAATGCCTCCCCCTTTGCTATACTGAAATCCAGACAAGTGCCTCCTTCACAAGACAACCCCTTTCCATCCCTTGAGCATCCACATTCCCAAAGTTTACTGACCGAGCCCCACAAATACCCTAACACCTCAGTCACCAAATGTCGAAGCCCCACGTCAGATCGAACTCCACTCCTTACTGTCGAACAAAACAGTATTCAGACCGAACTTCACTCCATCGTCATCCTACTGTCGCACCCCAGAATCAAAATCCGAACTCCAAAATCGCATACCCATTACTTCCCTAGACACCATACTGCGAACCGCTCACCATTAATACCCTCAGGTTCCACCCAGATCGCATCTAATACAAGTCTCACCTTGTCCTGTATCGGCCTCCTCTGAAACCAACAGTGACCTCATCCTCCCATCGCACGCTTCAAATCAAGGTCAGAACCCATTAATAGAACTTCGAACCAAACATCGCCCGTATACTAGTATCGATTTTCCCCAAAAATCACGAGCTTCAGGAGGGTCTAGGGTTGTATCACGATTTGAGTTCGTGATTTCTGATTTGGTTTTACACTTTTTTTTCTTTCGGTGGATTTGATTTCTGGGAGGTAGAACGAAAGAGGGAAAAAGGATTGAACAGGTATATTGAGAAGAATACGAAGTCGATAGGCTAATGTATAGAAGCGAAAACAGACAGAATGTCTACGACATTTAATTTGGCCATTAATTTGCTGTTTTGTTGATATTGAATATGGGAGACAGATTATACAGCTCGAGAAGAAGCAAATTAGCTGCGCGATTAACTCCTTAGGTCTGCGAAATGAAATAATATACGTAGGATGGATGATGGAAAATATTTATTTAATTTTCTTTAAAATATTTTGTGGTCCCTAACTCGAAGTCCCGAACCGCTATTCAACCGTAAAGACTGATGTTTCCAATGTTATCCATTATTCTGAATTCAACGGAACGGTTTCTAAAATTTAATTCGACTGTATAGAAGGGATAACAAATTAAATTAACGTTTTAAATTAAATTCGATTTAAAATATAAATCGATCTCAAACCATTTAATTCACCGATAATAAATTATTATTATCGTTCATATTCAGATAGAACGGACACTGATCATTTGAATTGTTTTGATTCTGTTTTTAACTTCGATTTCAATTATATTTTGTTCTTGTATTTCGATTATTTGATCGATAACCAAATAAAATACCATTTATATTATAAAGTCACTATTTAAACCCTTATTAAATATTTAAAATAAATCGACTAAAAATCCGGGTCGTTACATTCTTCCCCCCTTAAAATAATTTTGCCCTCGAAATTGCTAAGATAGGAAAAATGGTACAAACTCATTACTTTTCAAAATCTCACTTATGTTGAATTCAACTCCTCATATTTCAACAAATTTAATTCCATCAAAACTTTTGGTCTTCTTTCATTTAATTCGAATGATCTATAGGCCATTAAATCTATTCAAATCGATTCTAGTCAATTGATTCCCTTCAATCCATTTAACTAGCTTAAGTTGAATTCCACTTCCAGAATCCAAATCCCAGGGTTTTCCTTTCGAATCCTTCTGAAATTACATAAATATATATTTATTTCCATTTCAAATTCAAAACATTTGAATTTTCAAATCAACTTGTTTTCTTCCAAAACAAATTTCCATCAAAAAAATTTCTCTATGGTAGCAATTCATCACTTAGAACCCGAAAATGAACACTGATGAAGCTGCAGTCCTCATCAGAATTATTTTCCAGCCACTGAAGTGAGTTCAGTGCTTAATCACTTTAAAAATTCATCTCAAAATGATTTCTACTCAAAATCCTTTTTTTTAAACAAAGCTATATTATTCTAATATACTTTAGAAAATATTTTTAAACTTCCCAGGATTTAAATTCCAAATTCTAGTTTGAATTAAAAAAAAATTATTCATCTCATTTGTATATTCCATTCATATACAAATTATATTTTGGTTATATATAACCATTTCATTTCTTATAATCTCATTTGATCATAATTATATCAATCAACACATCCATGTATTATAATAATTTCAGAATTTTTTTAGTTTTATATCAAAATAGAATTTTGGGTGAAATTATTCACCCACTAAAACAATATTGTGTCAATTTCTCTGTTCAAGTGTTTAGAAATTCCTATCGACTTCGTGGCGTCCCACTATTCGATCAGAATTCATAATCCACTCAACAGACTAGCCAAAACAATATAAAACAGTTTTTATATCAATTTACAAATACGCTCTCTCGTATATATATGCTCAACTCATTCTAGGGTACTACTGACCCTATCTCTAATGAGTAACTCCCATAAAGCCTAGGTATTCGCTCAACCTAAGCTTTGATACCAACTGTAAAGGCCCGCAAATCTGTACTATCTGAGTTGACTAATAACACCACATGTCCAACCCAAATTGCACAGAAATACGAATCATTTTTAGAAAGAAGTTAGAGGATGAGAAATAGAAAGAAAGAAATATTAGAATAGAAGAAAACAAAGAAAACATATCTCACAGCAGAACGAATAAAATATATTATATAACATAACTTTGAAATACAAATCAGTAACTATATATATACATACCATTATCAGAGCACAACAGTTATTCCTGGAATAGTTATAAACACCTGTTTCCAGTTACAAACATGGTTCATAGTGGAATATATGATAGTCTGTAGCTAACTGGTGAAGCCTCCAGCTTCCAGCTCTTCCAAGTGAATCTGAAAAATCCTGACTACTTGACCGCCCGTACAAATTTGGGCACCCAAGAGTTTAGGGAAAACAAAAACAAAATAAACTCTGGGTCAGTAATGGGACTGGTGTGAGTAAACTCCAATCATTTGATTAACTTTTTAATCCTTCCAAAAGAAAAGATAATAGTAAGACCAGCCCACACATAAACACGGACTGTTTTTACCTTACTATAACCCAAAACACTTTGATATCAAATCCAGTGATATTATAATAATGTCTACATCAAGTAAATAACCAAATAGTAGAACGCTTGCATCTCACGCTCCACATACATATTATAAAATCAAAAACCGCATGGCGCTTATTGGAGATTGGATTTCCAACATGACAAGATATGGAACCACCTTCCGCTAGTGTATCTCTAGAGAGGAATACACTGGGTTCAACAAGAACATCTTGTAACCCGGCCCACACATAACCGACCACTCATTTCGCTTGAGTGTATCGAATGAATATCACCAACGGTTGGGATCAGCAACCGTCTCCCGACTGGGACAACATCGAATAGAATAAGAATTTAAACGAACCTCTAGATAGGTGATTATACATCCTAATGGGAGCGACCCACATAGCCATGTTGCCTGCCCGATTTTTGTCATTTCTCGGTTGTTGAGGCCTGAGGCTACGATTACTTATCATTTTCTGATAGCACAATCACTTTGAATGCCACATCGTCAGATCCGTTAATCACTAATTGATTTGCACAAATATTCTGGATATTATGCTAAGGGAATAAATCTGTTGCAACCATATATATTTATACAGACCAACTCATTAGATCATTGGAAATACTTTGTCAGACATTCGTCCATTTACGTTCGTTCTGGGATTGAACGAAACCGAAGGCACAATTTCTATTTATAGAAAAAGACCTTGCACTTTACTCCATCTTCGATTGTCTTCATAGAATCTAATTTGCAACGCTACTGCCAATACAGAGTGGTTCACGGATAATAATCCAACCGGTCTCTCCATATTGACAACGATGGTAAAAACTTCGATAGTCTGTGATTTAACTATCGAATAAAAACAAGTGTTCATTCAACATATCAATTCAAATCACCGGGCTCTTTAATTAATATTTCATTAATTAAATCTCTTCTACATTTCCCTATCAATATTTGTTAACCAAATATTTTTAGTAATCATCTTGGCCCTTTAAGCAATTTGAAAAAAACATTTCAGAATATCGCCCTCCTTTATTTTCTGTATTTAGAAAATATATTCTATTTGCAATTGAAAACAATTTCAATCACTTATCACTTTTTCTACTACTTTAATTATACTCAGGAAATATTTACTTTTATATTTCCAAAGTTCCACCACTTGGGATAAACGAATGTTGTGTAAAACATCGTTACAACAACCCAAAATATTTTATTCAACTAAATCTTTTCAAACACTTCTCTTCGAGGCGGGATTCTGCTATTTATCAATTAAAAATGAAATCAATCAAGTTGGGGTAAAATTACCTCTCAGACCTTAACTGAAAACATCCTCAACTTCAAAACGGCAAAACCACTTACCTTGAATAAACACACTATAAAACCCAATTATTCATTTTTAAAACATGTATATATGTTCGCTTTCTATTTCTAATTTATAGATTTCCCTTTTTGTTTGCAATATTCTAATTTTGATTTCGTTTCCTTATTGAATTCTATATATATCGATACATCGATTTCTAATTATCAACTTATCTGAAAAATATTCTAACTCCTTAAATTCCTTGAAAAATTCGCCATAACCTCCCCTGCATCGGGAGCTTCGGGATATTTCAAATAGCCTCCCATGGCCCTCACTCATTCAAAAGAAAAAGAAAAAGCCAAGCGGCTTGCCGATACGGCGCATAAAATCTCATATATGAATTTAAACATGTACCTTTTTGTCGGGCACATAAATTAAAATCTTCATATACTTCATCCCATACCTGTCTAACATATGCTCACCTGTTTTCAATTCAACACTATCCAATCGTTTGAATTCAGTTTTGCTCATTTATTCTTTAATTAGCTATTTTTCTTATTTCACTTCTTTGTTCGAACATAACATATTCAATATATTTTAATCTACTCATGCACCCCATCTAATTCCATTTCAACTCGAGTTACATATTCGATTTCGAATATAAATTTCAAATCTCTTTCACTTATTCAACGCCCCATTTCAATTCAAATCTCGATTTAACTATTTATTTTCCAAACTAGTTAAACCTATTTAATAATTAAAAATATGATTTTTATTCAAAAATCATTTCACTTACTTCATTGGAGTTCATATTCGTTTTATATCTCCAGTCTGGATTTCTCTAATGGCACATTCGGATATATTTTTCTTTAAAATCCTTTTATTTAATTAAATAAACCGTTATCGTTTTTAAAACGATTATGGCGCTGTTTTTCTGAAAATTTGACTTTGATATAACTCAAAATCTATTCGATGAAATCCATATTTTTCTCCTCCATTAGAAAACTATTATCAAATCGGTCTTGACTTTCTTGTTTCAAAGAATTCCGACTGCAATTGAGTTATGTATACTCAATTGAAGTTCAAAACGACAATTTACGAAATGCAGCGCTGCGACGAGTTCGTTTTAATTATATTTATATATATAACGTTTTAAAACTTCGTTTATATAAATTCAACTCTATTCTGATATATTTTAATATATATATCAAATCCATTTTTCAATTCAACATAATATTACCGATCTATTTCACTTCTATTTGAAATTCTATATTCAAATTTCAATTCACTTCTTTTTTAAAAAAAATTCTATTTAAATTTCTATATTCGAATTTCCATTATTCAAATCCCATTTGAATTTCTACGTTCAAATTATATATTTGAATTTCCTTTGAATTTCATATATTCACTCTCCATTTAAATTTCTACATTCAAATTCCCTTTGAATTTTCTATTTGAATTCTATATTCATATTTCATATTTTAAATTCCATTTGTATTCTCTATTCAAATCCCATATTCAAATCCTATTTGGATTTCTATATTCAAATCTATTTCAACCTTCATTTGAATTCAAATTTGAATTTCCTATATTCAAGGTCTATTTCAAAATTCTATATTCAATTTCTATTTGAATATCCTTTGTTCAAATTCTACTTGAATCTCTATATTCAAATTCCATTTGAATTTCTATATTCAAATTCTATATTTGAATTCATATTTGAATTCTCTATATCCAACTCCATTCAATTTCTATAAAAAAAATTCCATTTAAATTTCTACATTCAAATTCAAAATTTGAATTTCCTTTGTTTAAATTCCATTTGAATTCTATATTTGAATTCTATATTTGAATTCATATTCAAATTACATTTGTATTTCCATATTTAACTCCATTTCACTTCTATTTTCAAATTCTATATTTAAATCTCATTTGGGCTTTCTTTATTCAAATCTGTTTGAATTCCTTTGAATTCAAATTTTATTTCAATGCCTTTGAATTCAAATTCTATTTTCAAACTTCATTTGAATTATATATTCAAATTCCCATTTCAAATTCTATTTTCAAATTCTATTTTCAAATCCCATTTCAATCTATTTGAATCATTTATTCAAATTCCATATCTAAACTATTTGAATTCTAAATTCAAATTCCATATTTAAACTATTTGAATTCCATATTCAAATTCCATATTTAAAATCTCTTTTATTTTATTCTATTTTGAATTTCAATTATTCAAACTCCATTTGAATTCTGCTTGAAAATTCCTATTTTAACTCTATTTGAATTCTATATTCAAAGTCAGTTTTTATTTGAATTCCATTTTTGAATTCCTTTATATTTTCTATATTCAAATTCTTTAAACAAGTATCGATTTCAATTCCTTTTGCAATCGATATTTCTATTTATTTTTTTGAAAATAGATTTCCCTTTCCAATTTCACACTTGTATTTCTATTTCTGAATTATCAAATGATAATTCTTTTTACTTCATTTATAACTTCGTTATAAAAGAAGTATTTATAAACTTCATTTATAAAGGAACTACTTATTTTATTTTTCAAAACAAGTTTATATTTTTATTCCATTCAAATTTCAAATTCTATTTAAAAATAGAATTCTCCTTTTTAATCTCAAATATCCTTTCCATGATATTTTAAATAAATGAACACTTAGCCCAGTGATATTTAAAACAATCAAATCATCAAATTTTCAATCATTTGATTTTTAACACGTCATATATGAATATATAGAATCAAGCAAACAAACAAACAGATAATATATTTTTGAGGAATCCAGTTGGATTCCTCCAACCTGTTTTTCCTGCATCCACAGACGTTAGTCAACAGAAATAATACCCATCCTGCTTCGAGGCAGGATATCGCGGTATAAAAGGGGATCCACATATTTATGTGGGCGTAGGGTCATCCGCTAATGATACTGCGGGCATCCGCTAATGAAACTGCGGGAATCCAACCAATCACCAAACCAATATGTATATATATATATATAATAGTCACCCCAAATAACTAATATATTTTAAACAACCAGAAAGCATTCAAACAAGCAACAACCAATTATTTTAACTGATAAAAATAATTATAAATAAAAGGTGAGTGAGATTTACTCACCTCGGGTTTTATCTGTCGAATATTCCGCTTAATATCATCTTATCGTGGCTATAGATTGTCTCGAATAAATTTATCTATCACCTAAAATTATTTATCGATTAACCACTATTTATTTAATGAAACAACTTAAAATAATTAAGCGAAATGGTCCTTTTATGTATATTTAAATTTTGTAAAAGAGGTATACCTTACTGCCTTTGGAATTTACTCGAAAAATCCACAAAAACCCATCAGTTCCTACTGCAATGCCTCCCCCTTTGCTATACTGAAATCCAGACAAGTGCCTCCTTCACATGACAGCCCTTTTCCATCCCTTGAGCATCCGCATTCCCAAAGTTTACTGACCGAACTCCACAAATACCCTAACACCTCAGTCACCAAATGTCGAAGCCCCATGTCAGATTGAACTCCACTCCTTACTGTCGAACAAAACAGTATTCAGACCGAACTTCACTCCATCGTCATCCTACTATCGCAACCCAGAATCAAAATCCGAACTCCAAAACCGCATACCCATTACTTCCCTAGACACCATACTGCGAACCTCTCACCATTAATACCCTCAGGTTCCACCCAGATTGCATCTAATACCAGTCTCACCTTGTCCTGTATCGGCCTCCTCTGAACCCAACAATGACCTCCTCCTCCCATTGCACGCTTCAAATCAAGGTCAGAACCCATTAATAGAACTTCGAACCAAACATCGCCCGTATACTAGTATCGATTTTCCCCAAAAATCGCGAGCTTCAGATTTTCGAGCTTCAGGAGGGTCCAGGGTTGTATCGCGATTTGAGTTCGTGATTTCTGATTTGGTTTTACTTTTTTTTCCAGTGGATTCGATTTCTGGGAGGTAGAACGAAAGAGGGATAAAGGATTGAACGGGTATATTGAGAAGAATACAAAGTCGATAGGCTAATATATAGAAGCGAAAACAGACAGAATGTCTGCGACATTTAATTTGGCCATTAATTTGCTGTTTTGTTGATATTGAATATGGGAGACAGATTATACAGCTCGAGAAGAAGCAAATTAGCTGCGCGATTAACTCCTTAGGTCTGCGAAATGAAATAATATACGTAGGACGGCTGATGGAAAATATTTATTTAATTTTCTTTAAAATATTTTGTGGTCCCTAACTCGAAGTCCCGAACCGCTATTCAACCGTAACGACTGATGTTTCCAACGTTATCCATTATTCTGAATTCAACGGAACGGTTTCTAAAATTTAATTCGACTGTATAGAAGGGAAAACAAATTAAATTAACGTTTTAAATTAAATTCGATTTAAAATATAAATCGATCTCAAACCATTTAATTCACCGATAATAAATTATTTTTATCATTCATATTCAGACAGAACTGACACTGATCATTTGAATTGTTTTGATTCTGTTTTTAACTTCGATTTCAATTATATTTTGTTCTCGTATTTCGATTATTTGATCGATAACCAAATAAAATACCATTTATATTATAAAGTCACTATTTAAACCCATATTAAATATTTAAAATAAATCGACTAAAAATCCGGGTCGTTACACCTAGTCCCGTACCACATGCATCCGTGTATATGGTAAACATCTTGCTCCCATCCGACAATGTCAGAACTGGGGCTATTGTTAGAGCCCTTTTCAAACGTTGGAAAGCAATATCGCAATCCAAATCCCAAGTGAAAGTTAGATTCTTCTTCGTTAATCTTGTGAGTGGGGCTAAGATTTTAGCAAAGTCTTTAATGAATTTTCAGTAAAATCCCGCTAGCCGAAGAAAGCTTCGGACTTCGGTAGCATTCCGTGGAACCTTCCAGTCTTGCACCGCAACTACTTTTGCGATGTCCACGGCTAACCCTTCTTTGGACACCACACGTCCAAGAAACCTTACCTCTTCTCTCCAGAAGTGGCATTTAGAGAATTTGGCCTTCAGCTGATGTGTACGAAGAGTATCCATGATTTCCCTTAAATGCAAAGCATGTTCTTCCTCATTCTTTGAGAAAATCAAAATGTCGTCTACGAAGACCACCACAAACTTATTAAGGAGTTCTCTGAACACCCTACTCATCAAGTCAACGAAGTAAGCGGGTGCGTTTGTCAAGCCGAAGGGCATGACAAGCCATTCAAAGAAACCATCCGGGGTTCTGAACGCGGTCTTATCAATGTTGTCGTCAGCCACTCTTAGCTGATGGAACCCGGTAGCCAAATCTAGTTGGGAGAAAACAGACACACCTACAAGCTGATCAAACAAGTATTTATTCTAGGAAGTGGGTGCCTATTCTTCTTGGTCAGCTTGTTTAGCTCCCTATAATCAACGCATAGGCGAAGTGAACCATCCGCTTTGGTTTCGAATACTACTGGAGCACCCCATTCAGAAATACTCCGCCTTATAAACCCCTTTTCGAGTAGCACTTGCTTACTGAGCTCCTTTCTTTCCCTAGGAGCCATGTGCCTAATGGGTAGAGCTACGAGTTTTTCCTTATCAATAAGATATATGCGAAAGTCTATCTCCCGCTTTGGAGGTAAGCCCTTCACCTCTTCAAATACATCTGAGTATTCACGAACTACTCTAATAGACCGCAAGTTTTCAACAGACACCTCAAGAGATTCTAGGTAACTAAGCATAACAGAATGTATGGGGTTACAAGAGATTTCGAGAGTGTTGCCAAGGTGAGTCATAAGTCTAACCACTCTCTTTTCACAATCGAGAACGGCACCATTACTGGATAACCAATCCATGCCTAGAATCAATCACAGCCCATGAAGCCAAGGACGAAGGTGTTGCATTCAAACTCAATGCTCAAAATAGACACTCTCAAATCCTGACAAATCATTGAAAGATGAGCCGAACCACCCATAGGATTTGAGACTACTATGGGATCTGTAACTAGACTAGTATTTAGGTGCAATGTTTCAACTAACGAAGCAGACACAAACGAGTGTGATGCGCCAGAATCAAATAAAGTACGAACAGGATGATCAAATAGAAAAACCGAATTTTCAACAAAAATGTTTCTACCTCTCTCTTGTCCTGGTGCCATGAGAGCCTGAATCTGCCCTCTTGCCTGCCCTGGCGCCATGAGAGGCTGAATCTGCCCTCCAGAAGGGGACCATGTTCTTTGCCCTTGCCCCTGTTTCCTCGGGCAGTCTTTAACTAGATGTCCTGCCTTTCCACAGTGGAAGCAGCCAGTCTTCTTCTTTTTCCTACAATCCTTGCTTAGATGGCCTCGTGTCCCACAATTAAAGCACTTTTTCTTTCCTTTGCCATTTTTAACTTTACCGCCTTTCTTGTTTTGCTGTTGTGATTTCTTTTGATCCCCTTTCCTCTCTGGTGCCTTATTAGCATTAGCACCTTTCTCCTCTTCACGCATAAGCGCCATATCAACCAATCTCTCAAAGGTAGCCCCCATCAGAATGTGGGTCATAGCCAACCCATGTAGTGGCTCATTCAAACCCTTAACGAACCTCAGGGCCTTCTTCTCAGGTATGTTTACCAAGTCTAAGGCAATTCTCGCCAACTGATTGAACTTGTTGACGTACTCCTTTACTGACAAATTTCCTTGCTTCAATGCTAAGAACCTTTCCATGTATAAATTCTCTTCTGCTCGTGAGAGAATTTTCATCTCGAACCTACACTTGAAATCCATCCACGTCTCTACTGGATGCTCTCCATTAGTGACCTCCCACCAAAACGAGGCTTCGTCCTTCATTAACCAAGCGGCCAATTGGACCTTCCTTCCATCTTCCACCTCGAAGATACCAAACAAGTCTTCTACCTCTTTAAGACAATTTTGAGCTTCAACAAACGTCTCTGATCCATGAAAAGGTTTTCCGCCCATTGCTTGAAAGTCTTTGCATATCTTCGAAAAAGTATCAACGCGAGGCGGGGAAGGAGGAGGGGCGACTACAGCTGGGGGAGAAGGAACATTTTCTGGGCCTTCAGCAGTGGCCCTAGCCTCTAGATACCTTCTAAACCAGCCTGGTATCGGTATGCCCTCGGGTATCTCAGGTTCCCCAGAGATGCTGAAAAAGAAAAAGATTCAAAACGAAGAATTGAAGGAAAGATATATGGCTCTTGGAGGTTATGTTTTTAAAACAACTTTTCTCTTGAAAATACTCTCCTTTAAAACATACTTTTGAAAGTATTTCCTTATAAAACGCTTTGAAAAATAGTTTTTCAAAATCTCTTATCTGTTCTGTTAACCTTCAGCTCTGATACCACGTTTAAAATCCCACGTCCATTAATGTCACTCTCAAAGGGAATGCATTAACTTTCATGGAGTATTATTGGTGAATAGAACAGAGTAGAACAAGACAGATACATATATTGGTACCTAAAAATTTTCAAAACAACATTTATTACAGCGGGGAAATAGTTTGATTACAACAACATCATAAACCAACCGAAAAACCAAGTACACTTAGTAACCATCTTGACAAAAGTGTTTCTGAGTACATAAAATAAAAAGCATAACCCCAACACAAGTAGCCATAAAAAAGGTGAGCTGAACTTTTCTTTTAGCAATCCAAGCACTTCCAAAAGAGAGAGAAAGAGATCCAAGATCAAGCTTCACTAGTACTAGTCCCACCCTGAGAACCTGGAGAGGGGAAGGAAGAAAAGAGGCAAAAACAAAGGAGTCAGATATAAAGTCTGACGAGTATAATAACTTTAACAATATAATTATTAAAGTAATTAGGATAAGGCATCAACTGGTAAAATAAGGTATGACCGTGAAACAAGTGGGCATGAAAAAACAAACAAGAGGAATATTCTGGCGTTAATCTCGTTCCTACTCACTATAGGATAATTACAATACTGCACCACTACTAGCCACCCTAAAAGTTGATCCCGCCTACTGAACACAATAATCATAATGGTAGTTTCGTGTACCCCTAGCTGTCTTCATAGGTGTCGCCTGCTCCTATCTCCACTAGTTGTACCCACTACCCCCATGCGATCGGCTCCCTAACTCGTAGGTACCCGTGCTGGTGTCATAGTGGGGTGTATCACTCCCCAAAGTGGCAACCCGATACCAATAAAGATGCACGGCTTATATCTACACGATGCAACAACGTCTTACCTACCAGCCCGGGCCCACGCACGCATATGACCCCGTTCGACTTGCGTTACCACCGCTAATCCGTTTTGACATCTTACAATCAAACCCAGTAAGCGTGTCCCGTCCTCGATCTAACTCGAGCTCACAAAGATACTTAATGGGTTACTGGTTTGAAAAGGGTCCCCATGTTTGACACAAGCTTTCCACCTATGCTTGGTCCCCACTAGAACTTCCCACTTAACCCCTTCTTATTAATGTCTTCTTACATGTTTCCAACTTGGTTAAGTGTTTCTAATCGTATTTCACATGCCACCCAGGCAACCCACTTAACCCCATTTCCCACCACATGTTTATCTAGTTAAGTGTTACTTAATTCATTAAAACCGTAACCTTGTAAAGACCACCCACATTATACTACCATTTGCGGTTGCTGGATTTACCGGGTGGGTCCGGGCAGTCTTATACCGCAAACGAGCCTAACCTTGTGTCTTTACAATCGTTACGCATTTAATTTGTGCCTTTGACCTCTCACATTAGAATACCGTTTGTGCTTGCTGGATTTGCCGGGCGGGTCCAAGCAGTCTTATACCACAAACGAGTCCAACCTCATGTCTTAGGCGGTTAATTATTACACATAATTATTTAACCCCAAATTGGATTAATATCCCTATTCAAATTTGTCAATAAATTCCAAATTAATTTATGTCCATAATTATCACCTAAATTATGTCCATAATTTCAGGTATATAAATTTATACCAATTAATGTCTCAAATTAATTATATGCCTTTAAGGCCATTTTATGCCAATTCACAATTATGTATATTTAATGTTTTCCCATTGTCCATGCGCTATTCATACGTTTTAATATAACATATGTCAGACTCGCAAATAGTCTAACTTATAAAAAGAAAAGCAACATCACAACTTGCATAACACATAAAATAGATTTACGAATCATGACATAAGTTTGCATAGCCAATAACTTGCATAGGCAATGGATATAAACAAATTTGTATAAACTATCATGGATCTAAATATAGATCTAAACATGTAATCATGAACTTGTAGATATGGATATGGTTTTCCTTTAACTTGCATATGAATTTCATTCAAACTAGCATATGATTTACACACAAAACTAGCATAGGCAATGGGCATATAAAACATAAATTTGCATAACCATGTACTGCCATGAATCTAAATATAGATCTAAACACAAAGATGTGAACTTGCATATGGATCTAAACATGTAAATTAATGTCACATGTTTGCATATAAACTAACACATGTATCTACATGATTCACATATGAACTTGTGTATAATCCACCTACAGACATGCATAAGATTCATAAACTAGCATATGATTTAACATCCCAAACTTGCATAAGATTCATATGATTTAACATCCCAAACTTGCATAAGATGAATCAAGTTAAACATGTACAATTCAACATATGAAATAGAACCATTATAACAAAACTGTCAACGATAACATCACATGATTCAAAGTCATATTCTCATAATCTCAATTATAACTTATCACAAGTAAATTAATTAATTATTTTGTGAAAGAAATTATACTCATAAACAAAAGAACGACCTTGTTTTTCTGGGATCTTTATTCTGAAATTGAATTGCTCGCCTTTGACGTAGACTAATTGTTATTCTAATTTAGGTTAGATTTGATTTTGATTCTTGCTTCTATCTTGCTTTTGGGTTGAAAGAGAATGGCGGCTACTCTAGGTTCTCCATTGATGGCATGGCGGATCTTGGTATGAATTAGTGTGATTTTAGGTTGAGAGTTACGTTGCTTATGTAGAATTTTAATTGATTTAGAGCCGTCAGAATAACCCTAGAAGCAATCAAGACCATCCAGTCACAATAGATAACACCTCAGCCCTAATGACTCAGCGATGAGTCGAAACAACGTCATCTTTCAGATCTGCCCGAGGGGGGGGTGGGGGTAGGTCGACCCCCTGGTCGACCTAGCCCTTGGGTAGGAGAATTCCAGCCTAGCCTACTCCCCTATTTGAATTTGAATTTCAAATTTTCTGAACCTGATCTGTTTTTAATTTATTTAAATTCTGAAACTTCGGAAGGCCATAACATCTTCATACGGAGTCCAATTCACACAAACTCAGACTCTATCTCAAGTAGAATTCCAAGACGAATGCAATGGCGTAACCCGTTTCCTTTAATTCTCACAATTGAAATTAAGTATTCTTAAATTCGTTAATTTAATATTCACAGAAAACTCAGGGTGTTACATGCATTGTTCCGGATGCCATTGAACGCTTGCATATGTTAACAATTTCTTTAATTGAATTTGATGGTCATTACATATGTTAAGACCTTAAATCTATATGAAGAATGCTGACATATTTTTTTTTTCAGCATGCAATTTCAAATTTTGCAAGTGTAATCATCTTATTCACCTTAGTATTTAATGCCACATACACCTCTAATCAAATTATCTAATTTGAAGATAGCACTGGGTTAGTTTCATCTTTGTCTAAGACCTGTTCATGGTTTTGTAATTCATATGTTGTTGCAAAACATAGCAATAGGATGAATGAACTATTAATTCAGAGCTTTCAACAAGTAGTTGAAGTGCGTAAGATTTAAAGGGACTTTAATGAATACAAAATATAAGTATAAAAATTAGTAACATGATAACATAACTAATGACATAAATTCAAGCATGGTGAATTTAGAGTAATCATGACATTTGTGTTGTAGACAACGAAAGCATAAATATCATGAATGCAGAAAGTTATACAGGTTGTGGGGTTTCAAAATCTTAGAAGATGCGTATTGTAGAAAGAATAAAGAACCATTTTTTTAATGTATAAAGTTTATGTACATGTTTCTATTTTCCTATTACTTTGCATATATTTTTTGTGCGCGTAAAGTGTTTAAGAGTGTACAAATAGTAGTTCGTTTTGTCGTTATGTTTGTAATACTGAACAAAAGTTTGTACATATACGAAACATGTTATGTTAGAGTCAAAATTATTACTAATTATTATACATTTTTCTTAGTTTTCAGCATCTATTTTTTGTACAATTTGTTCATACCACTTGCTGTTAGTTTATTCAACTATTTATACTATATATATATATATATATATATATATTTAGTTGATTAATCCACAAAGTTTGCTATCTAACATATGAGTTTTATTTTTAATCTTAATCGTATACCTTTTTGCTGCAGGATAAACAATTCTTCAAGTTTCAACGATATTACACTACAACAAATTGACTATATTACAACGGTGGAACACCGTTGTAAAATAC
The DNA here is from genome assembly GCA_030737875.1 of Allium sativum. Taxonomy (NCBI): domain Eukaryota; kingdom Viridiplantae; phylum Streptophyta; class Magnoliopsida; order Asparagales; family Amaryllidaceae; genus Allium; species Allium sativum. Next base: position 330,642,354 of record CM060916.1, read on the forward strand.
ATTTTATAATGATGGAGTAACTGTCGTATATTAAGAAGTTGTAATAGACTAAAATCTTTTACAACTTATTTGCACCGTTGCGACATCGTTGTGATATGTATATTTTAAAACTGTTTTTCACTGTTGTGGTAATGCTTATTACAACTGTTATGCACTGTGTTATAATTTTTACAACTGTTTATAACAATTATGTTATATATTATTACAATTATTATTTTACAACTGTATTATATTCACAAATTATATACATATTATTAGGAAAAGAATTCGTTCCAGAACATATTATCTACGAAACTGAAGATATCAAATGTGACAACCCACGTCCTCTAATGTTACTCATCAAGGGAATGCATTAAGTTTCTTGAAGCATTATAGGTAAATAGAAACATAAACATTACAAGACAGATATAAAATAATAGCGGAATTAAAAACTTTTATTAATCATAAAGCGTAACTTCGGGGTTCAAAACATCATAAGTCTAAAAATACATAAACCCAGTACATCATCTTAAACATTTATTTCTTGTACTTAAAACATCATAGTACAATAAATAAAGAAGCATGATTCCCCAAATAAAACATAGCCATAGTAGAAAGGATAAAAGCTCGAGCAATACTAGGGCTGTAAATTTTGTTCGAATATCCGACGTCCGTTCGTGCCCGTGACCGAAATACGTTCGTCCGAGTTCGACCGATTTCCATTTACGACATGAGTCAGGACAACAAAATATATACAAGAAAAAATCATGTTCAGTCCGGGCTCATCCGAATTCGTCCAAATTACTTGTAATTCGACATACAGTTGAGATAAAATCTAGTAAAATGTACAAAATGTGATATAAATAGCCATGTCCGACCGATTCCGATCGGGCCGATCGTGTTCGTGTCCGACCGATTTTATTTAGGACACAAAATAGGACAACGAAATATGTCCGACAAATTTTTTGGTCCGGTCCGTGTTTGGTCCGATTTTTTTAGGATGGAAACTGAATGCACCTCCGTCTGGTACGGTCCGACCGATTTACACCCCTAAGCAATACATCTAAGAAACTCCAAGCATATGAAAGCAGAATCCTGGTCAAACTTGAGTACTCCCGCCCTAAGAACCGGGGGGGAGGGGGACGGAAGAAAAAGAAGAGAAAATAAAATTTGTCAGACATAAAGTCTGGCAAGTCCAGTAACTTTTAGCATATAAGTAGAAGTATCATGACAGGCAAATAAAGTGGATAAGAGAGATGACATCATAATTGGCAGGTATGACAAGGTTAGCAGGACAAACAAGATAGATTATACTGCGCTTCTCTAATGATTCCTCTACACCAATACAAGTGTCTTATTAACAAGATGATCCCTGGCAAATATAAGATGGTAGATTTAGGTGTACTTCCAGTGAGAGGTTTTCACCCCATACAATCAACAGGCAGACCAACATACTAGAGTTACCCCTAAGGATATTAACAGGCTCCTAAACATACCGGAGTCTAGAAGTGTCCTAATTGCTACCCTAATCGATCGGCTCCCTCCTCCGTAGATACCTTGTGTTGGCGCCACAGTAGTATGTATCACTCCCTAAAGTGGCAACCCTTTGTTTGTATGATGTGCATAACCATATCTGCAGGTGTCACGGCATCTAAACCTCCTCTGCCGGACCCATACACGCACATGACCCCATCGGAATGCGCTGCCCACACCGTTCCCCACGTTTGGATCTCTTACAATCAGGCTATTAAGCATGCCTCGACTTTGACCTTGTTCGGAGTACTCGTTTGATACCTATATATGGGTTACTGACTGAAACGGGACCCACACACAAGATGATACAAGCTTCCCTACGCATGCATCCCCACTAGGTTTTCCACAGGTTATGTCATACCAGAGTAAAAGATTGCATAACCCCACATATTAAGTTTGTGAGCCTATATCTATATAAATATTACCCACCCACCCAAGATTTACTTAACTCACCCACTGTTTCAAACATGTTTACTTAACCTCTACTCAAGTTACATGTTAATCCCTATGGATTCAACTAGGTTAAGAATTCCAATTCATTACCATCTTCATTTATGGTTATAATGTACTAGACCTCCCACATTAAGCCTACCACTTGTATATGCTGGATATGTCGGTCGGTTCCGAGCAGACTTCTTCCAAAAATCCGACTTAACCTCGTGTCATAGCACGTCTCGTAATTATGCACTTAGACCCCTCACATTAGATTCACCACTTGTGGTCGCTGGATATGCCGGTCGTTTCGGGGAGGACTTCCACCACAAGTGTAATCTAACCTCGTGTCTATGTACAATTACGGTTTCTAATTACTGTAATCCTAGGCATTTCAATTATTAACCAATTGTTCCTATGTCGTTATAGGTTTTCATGCCTCTTTCCCAAGTTATGCTCATAATGAACCATATAACCTAGATTAAGGTCTTTAATCACAAGTTGATTTATGTCCCCAAATCCATGCTCATATATTTCATTCAGGTTATGCCTGAAATTCCAATTACAAGTTATTCGCTAATTTATCGTTTTCCCCTCGTTCCCAGTTCAATGCGTTCACATATTTCTGCGGCATGCCTAGGCTTGAAGGTAGTCTAGCTTTATAAAAATAAAAAGGGAAAAGATAGAGGGAAGAGGACAGAAATAATCAAACTAACAAGGTGGACATATAACGGTAGAGATAGGCATAAACATATAATGGCATAATGACAAGATAGGCATATAGAGACAGATCTAATGAACATGTGACAATATAACTGATTCTAACATAATCAGGACATCATAATAGTCATGATAAGATCTAAACAATGAACTAGATAACCAACTAACAACAGATCTGATTTAGCTACAAACATAATAGGTGATGTGATCTAAACAGTGAATTAGATCTATAAACAATGGTGGATGTGTCATGATTAATAGGTATAGGTTCAGATCTAGTTTCATTGTCATGTCAGAATAACTTAGATAAATAGATTATAGCAGATCTGATATGATTCTCATAGTCATAGGTATAGATCCAAATTATAGTCATGTCATTATTTACTTTTTAATTATTTAGATCTAAAATTAACATAGACTCATAGTGTTTGGATCTAGAAAAATAGAGAAAAGAATTGCTGATGTTGAATCATAGATCTCTAGGCTCTAGTTGATTGCTGAAGAAGAAAAGGTTTGATTTAATCTGGGTAGAGACAGCATCTAGTCCTCAATTATTTTAGTTGTGGAGAAACAAGAGAAATGGAGTCTTATTTATAGCCTAAAGCCAACGAACTAGGTCTAGAAAGGAGTCCATATTCATCTAGAATAATCTGCCCAAATCTGTCGTAGGGGGGTCGACCCCCTCTTTATTGGGTCGTCCCATGGTTCGACACCCCCTTGAGGGGTCGACACCCCAGGGTGGGAGATTTCCCGCTCACCTCTTTTTTTTCGATTTTTGAACAGATTTTTGATGGTTATGCGTATATATAATTCTCTTGCGCGTATATAAACTTCAAACCTTAATAACTTCTTCATACGGTGTTCATTTTATGCAAACCAGGTGTCTATTTTGACCAGAATTCCGAGATGAACGCAATGGCGCAGTCCGTTTTACTTAATTCTGAATATTAAATTAATTATTCTTTAATTTATCATCTTTTAGTGTTTGTTAAAATACAGGGTGTTACATTCTCCCCTACTCTAAGGATTTTTTCCTCGAAATATCCAAGTTAAGAAGAATGTATATCCTAGCATCCACATCCATCTACTCATCCACCAATCACAGAAATTCATTGTTCCTAAAAAGATTTCTAAGTTTTATATGACTATATGCAAATGTGCGTGTACATGTCCTAATACTAATGCAAAGATCAGGCGGTCTACTTATTCAATCGACCTCCTTAATGCAATGTATGTTAGTGTCATGAATCCAACATGTATGCAAATAATCCTATTATAACTTATAAGTTCTATATGTGTGCACTCCGTCTAAACACAACATCCATATGATGATACATCCATTTTCATCCATAAAATGTAGAAAAATGCACACACATCCATATGCAGTATGAGAGTGATTGAGCCGGTCTAGTGTCTAATGTGTGTATATGCATCCACAAGCAACCATTAACAAACACTTGCATCCACTTGTATCCATCAAACATAACATGTTTTCAAACACATGTTTACATTCATGGGATTCCTACCTAGAGATCGAAGATTCGATCGATAGGAAATACTCAAATGATAGAAACAAGTATAAATAAAAGCTTTGGAAAGGAAGTTAAGAACATACCCTCGAAAAGAAAACGGTATGAAGCACAAATCTTGTCTTCGGCCTCCCAAGTTGCATCCTCTGGGTTATCTCCCTACCAAACCTTCAATAACTTGACTTCTCAGTTGCGTAGCTTCTTAACTTCTGATCCAAGAATACGGGTAGGAACTAGCCTAACTGTCGCCTCTCGTTCCACCTCTACTTCCTCCAATATAATCGACTCAATTACTTATGCAGTATCATGCAAGCACTTCCGCAAATGAGAAACATGGAAAACATCATGAACACCAGATAGTCTCTCCTACAGCTTTACCCTATAGGCCATTTGGCCAACCCTTTCTGTTATGGGAAATGGTCCTACGAATCTTGGTGCCAATTTTCCTATAGATCCAAAGCGAACCACATCCTCAAAGGTGACACTTTAATGAAAACCTTGTCTCCTACCTCAAACTCGATGTCAATCCTTCTCTTATTTGCGTAGGACTTCTGCCTATCATGAGTTGTCTTCATTCGCCGTCTAATAGGATCAATATTTTTGGGAGTTTCTCTAACCATATCTGGTCCAAGTAGTAGTCTCTATGTAGATTCCCACCAACAAGTCGGTGATCTACAGGGTCGTCCGTACAATGCTCTCCCCAAGTCCCTCCGTAGTCTAGGATACACAGTCTTAAAAGATCCTCGAGAACTCTGTTCACCTTTTTTGTATATCCATCTGTCTGTGGGTGATAAGCGGTTCTTAAACACAACTGTGCACCTAATGCTTCTTGCAAGCTCTTCCAAAATTCACTAGTGAAAATGAGGTCACGATCACTTACGATACCGGAAGGTACTCCATGAAGATGGACTGTCTCACGAACGTACACTGCTGCCAACCATGCTGCCGTCCTCTTACTCTTAACTAGAATGAAATATGCGCTTTTAGTAAGTTTGTCTACTATAACCCAAATTCTGGCGTTGCCTTTCTTTGATATAGGCAAACCATCTATGAAATCCATAGAGACTCTCTCCTACTTCCACTGTGGGACCTCCAAAGGATGGGCATTTTCTACTCAGCTTTAACTTGCTAGCAAATCAAACATCGAGAAACAAACTCCGCCACGTCTTTCTTCATCCCAGCCCAAAGAAAACCCTCTTCATATCCCTATACATATTATTGCCAACTGGATGAATAGTCATCTTAGAATGATGGGCTTCCTCTAGGACTATCTTCAAAAGACTCCCAATTTAGGGAACGCAAAGCCTCCCATCTCGTCGCAACCACCCTTTATCGTCTATGGAATATCCACTGAGGTGACTAGAAGTATCCCCTTTACTAAGCCTATCCAAGATGTATAAAATATGTGGATCCTTTCACTGCGAAGCTCCTATCCGATCCACTAGACTAGGTCGCACCTCCAATGATGCAAATAAGCTATAAAAAAACACGGTGGAGGGTCTAAAGTCAAAAGTACATATAAACTCCAATCTTTTCCTTTCCACAAAAAGAGGACTTAAGGCCATCCTCTTCCTACTCAGTGCATCTGCCACCACATTACACTTGCCAGGGGTATAAGCAATCTCGAAGTCATAAGATGCTAGGAACTCCATCCTCCTTTGTTGCCTTAAATTAAGATCCTTCTGCGAAAACAAGTAATTGAGAGATTTATGATCGGTGTACAACTCGAACTTCTCTCCAAGAAAATAATGACGCCATGTCTTAAGCGAATACTATGGCAGCTAGCTCTAAGTCATGGGTAGGGTAATTCTTCTCATGAAACCTTAGCTGTCTACCCCCATAACATACCACCCTTCCCACTTGCATCAGAGCCACACCAAGCCCTATACCACATGCATAAGTGTAAACTGTGAACATTTTGTTTCTGTCGGGCAAGGTGAAGACTGGGGCTGTTGTCAGAGCCCTTTTCAATCGTTGGAAAGCAATATCACAATCCATATCCTATGAAGTCGTTAAATTCTTCTTCGTCAGCCTGGTGAGTGGGGCTGATGTCTTTGCGAAGTCCTTAATGAACTTCCTATAATAGCCCTCCAATCCAAGAAAGCTTCTCACTTCCGTTGCATTCTTAAGAATTTTCCAATCTTGAACTGCAAATACCTTTGCGGGATCTACCGCTATCCCATCTTTAGAGACCACATGCCCTAGAAATCTCACCTCTTTTCTCCAAAAATGGCATTTAAAGAATTTCGCTTTAAGTTGATGCGCACGCAGAGTTTTCAAAACCTCTCTTAATTGTTGGGCATGCTTTTCCTCGCTCTTTGAGAAGATGATCAAGATATCATCAACGAAGACCACAACAAATTTACTTAGAAACTCCTGAAACACCCTACTTATCAGATTAACAAAATAGGTGGGTGCATTCGTCAACCCAAAAGGCATAACGAGACATTCAAAGAAACCATATGGAGTCCTAAAAGCGGTCTTGTCTATACTATCCTCAGTCAACCTCAACTGATGAAACCCTATGGCCAAGTCTAACTGAGAGTAAACTGATGTTCCAACAAGCTGGTCAAACAGATCATCTATCTTTGGGAGTGAGTGCCTATTCTTCTTTGTGAGTTTGTTCAACTCTCTATAATCCACACATAAGCGAAGCGAACCATCCGCCTTAGTTGTGAATACCACCGGAGCACCCCATTCATATATGCTTCGCCTAATAAACCCTTTTTCAATTAGCTCTCCTACTTGCTTAGTAAGCTCCCTCCTTTCTCTTGGAGCTATGTAGCGCACAGATAATGCAACTGGCTTTGCATTGTCTACCAAGTACATACGAAATTCGATCTCGCACCACAAAGGTAAGCCCCGAACCTCCTCAAAAACATGACTACTGGTACAGATTGCATATCATCGATAGATGCGTCGAGAGACTCTAGGAAACTAAGCATGACAGACCCTTTAGGGTCACAAGAAATCTCGAGGGTCCTCCCATGGCAAGTCAAAAGTCTAACGACCCTCCTCCCACAATCCAGAATGGCACCATACCTATCTAGCCAATCCATCCCTAGAATCAATGCATAGCCCATCAAACCGAGCATATATGCTCACACTCAAACTCAACGCCTAATACATATATTCTCAAACCCCGACAAATCATGGACAAATGAGCCGAACCACCAATGGGGTTTGAGACAACAATGGGATCCACTACCATACTAGTATTAAGGTGTAGAGACTCAACTACAGAACTGGATATAAACGAATGCGAAGCGCCAAAATCAAAAAGATTTTTAATAGGATGATTGGAAAGAGAAATCAAACCTTCCACGAAAACTTTCCTTCCTCGATCTGGAGCACTGATCGTGAAAGCATGCACTTTCTCTCCAGAAGTTCCTGCCCTTTGACCTTGTCCTTGCTTCTTCGGGCACTCCTTAGAAAAGTGTCCGACCTCTCCATAATTGAAGCAAGTATTCTTCCTTCTTTTGCAGCCCTTGATCAAATGATCCTCACGTCTGCAATTATGTTAATTCCTCTTAGCCTTGTCATTCTTTCCGCCTTTCTTCTATTGTTGTTGTCCCATCTTTAACATACATTCTTGTTTTGTGTTTCCTCAACTCTAACTTATTTGTTGTCATCTTTATCTTCCTCATGCATCAAGGCCATATCAATGAGCCTTTCAAAAGTTTCTCCCATTGGAATATGAGACATAGCTAACCCATGGAAGGTTCATTCAGTCCTCTAGCAAACCAAAAAGGTTTCTTATGCGGAGTATCCACTAGCTCCAACCCAAATCTCGCTAATTGGTTGAATTTGTTAACATACTATTTGACAGTCATGCCTCCTTGCTTGACTGCCAAGAACCTTTCCATTTGCATGCTTTTCTCAGCTTGAGAAAGAAATTTCATTTCAAATCTTTATCGAAAATCATCCAAGTTTCCACTAGACACTCTGCTTGCATCACTTTCCACCAGAACGAAGCTTCATCTTTCAGTAGCCAGGCGGCTAGCTGAATCTTCCTATGATTGTCCACTATGAAAATTCAAAACAGATCCGCCGTTTCTTCGATCCAATTCCTTGCCTCTACGAACGTCTCGGTTCCACAGATTGACTTTTCTCTCATAGCACAGAAATCTTTGCAGATGTTAGAGAAATTTTCTGCACGTGGAGGAGGAGGAGGAACGATGGGTGCAGTTTGGGGGAGGAACATCTGCTTGACCATTGATAGGCGCCGTAGCCTCTAGATACCTACGGAACCAGCCTAGTATCGTAACGCCCTCAGGAATATTAGGTTCCACGGACATGCTGAAAAGAAAAGGAAAGGGATTCAGACAAAGGATCAAAAGATATTTCATATGGCTTTGGGGAATAAATTTTTCAAAACAAACTTTTCTTTTTGAAAATTCTTTCTGTTAAAACCTTTTTGAAAATAATTTTCAAAAACTTTTATCTAATCTGTTAAACTTTAGCTCTGATACCAAGTGTGATACCCTACGCCTGTTAATGTCACTCATTAAGAGAAGGCATTAAGTTTCGTGAAGCGTTATAGGTAAATAGAAACAGAAACATTACAAGACAGATATAAACTAGCAGCGGAATTAAAAGCTTTTATTAATCATAAAGCATAACTTTGTGGTTCAAAACATCATAAGTCTGAAAATACATAAACCCAGTACATCGTCTTAAACATTTCTGTCTTGTACTTAAAACATCAGAGTATAATAAATAAAGAAGCATGATTCCCCAAATAAATCATAACCATAGTAGAAAGGATAAGAGCTCGAGCAATACATCTAAGCAGCTCCAAGCAGATGAAAGCAACATCCTGGTCAATCTTGAGTATTCCCACCCTGAGAACCTGGGGGGAACGAAAGAGAAAGAAGAGGAAACAAAATTGGTCAGACATAAAGATTAGCGAGTCCAGTTACTTTTAGCATATAAATAAGTAGAAGTATTATGACAGGCATATAAAGTGGATAAGAGAGATAACATCATAATAGGCAGGTATGACAAGGTAAGTAGGACAAACATGATAGAGTATACTACGCTTCTCTAGTGATTCATCTGCACTAATACTAGTATCTTATTAACAAGATGATACCTAACAAGTATAAGATGGTAGACTTAGGTGTACTTCCAGTGAAAGGTTTTCACCCTATACAATCGACAGGCAAACCAACATACCGGAGTTACCCTTAAGGATATTAACAGGCTCCTAAACATACCGGAGTCTAGATGTACCCTAATTACAACCCTAATCGATCGGCTCCCTACTCCGTAGATGCCTTGTGCTGGCCCCACACTAGGGTGTATCACTCCCTAAAGTGGAAACGCTTCGTTTTTAGGATGTGCACAACCATATCTACAAGTGTCATGACGACTTAACCTCCTCTGTCGGACCCATGCACGTACATGACCCTATCGGAATGCACCGCCCACACTGTCCCCCACGTTTGGATCTCTTACAATCAGCCTAGTAAGCGTGCCTCGACTCCGACCTTGTTCAGAGTACTCGTTTGATACATATATATGGGTTACTGATTGAAACGGGTCCCACAAACAGGATGATACAAGCTTCCCTGCGCTTGCATCCCCACTAGGTTTTCCGCAAGTTATGCTATACCAGAGTAAAAGATTGCATAACCCCACATGTTAAGTTAGTGGGCCTATATCTATATAAATATTACTCACCCTCCCAAGATTTACTTAACCCACCCACTGTTTCAAAAAAGTTTACTTAACCCTTACTCAAGTTATATGTTAATCCCTATGGATTCAACTAGGTTAAGTATTCCAATTCGTTACCATATTCATTTATGGTTATAATGTACTAGACCTCCCACATTAAGTCTACCACTTGGGGATGCTGATATGTTGGTCGGTTCTGGGAAGACTTCTTCCACAAGTCAGACTTAACCTCGTGTCTTAGCACGTCTCGTATTTATGAACTTAAACCCCTCACATTAGATTCACCACTTGTGGTCCCTGGATATACCCGTAGTTTCCGGGTAGACTTCCACCACAAGTGTAATCTAACCTCGTGTATAAGTACAATTACGGTTTCGAATTACTGTAATCCTAGGCATTTCAATTATTAACCAATTTTTCCTATGTCGTTATAGGTTTTCATGCCCCTTTCCCAAGTTATGCTCATAATGAACCATATAACACAAATTAAGGTCTTTAATCACAAGTTGATTTATGTCCCCTAATCCATGTTCATATATTTCATTCAAGTTATGCTAAAATTCCAATTACAAGTTATGCCCCAATTTATCGTTTTCCCCTCATTCCCAATTTAACGCGTTCGCATATTTCAGTGGCATGCCTAGGCTCGAAGGTAGCCTAACTATATAAAAATAAAAAGGGAAAAGATAGAGGGAAGAGGACAGAAATAATCATACTAACAAGGTGGACATATAATGGTAGAGATAGGCATAAACAAATAATGGCATAATGACAAGATAGGCATATAGAGACAGATCTGATAAACATATGACAATAGAACTGATTCTAACATAATCGGAACATCATAATAGTCATGATAAGATCTAAACAATGAATCAGATAACCAACAAACAATAAATCTGATTTAGCCATAAACATAATAGGAACAGGCATGATCTGTGTTAACCCTCTTTTTGATAAAAGAAGAAATGGGCCAAATCAAAGCCCAAACACGCAAATAATTGAGTTAGATAGATCGTATTCCAGTAAGCCCCGCAGAAGCTCAGCCCGAAGTTGCCGCATATCGGGCCAATCAAGTTGATATCTCACCCCGAAAGACTTGCTCTCCCACTCAACCGAGAGAACCGCTCTCGCACAAGGCGTATCGACTGAGTATTTCAGATCTACATGAAATATCCATCTGAGTTGTTCAAATACTTGACCCGACTCGCAAGGAATAAAAAGCGGTCAACCATATTTAGAAAAAGCTGTACTTTTGATATACCTCACCGCGGATGTCATGTCGGCCACAACTTCCAAGGATACTATTTATGAATAGTGGAATCAGTCTTCAGCCACTATTCTAACCAAATGATGGACTCCATGCGTCCAAGCTTTCCCGGAAAGGCCGGGCCACATCACAATGGCCCAAGCTGCTATCCCTGCCTAAATACCACAAAGCTTAAGGAGGATGGGGGATGATTTTTTAACCTTTCTTTTTTTGTCTTATGATACTACTTCTTCCCAGAAAAACATTATCTGGAAGAGGAAATAGCTCCCTTTTCTCTTTTCTCCAAATAGAAAAAGCAGTGTACTTGTAATCAAAAGCAAAAGTAATATATATAAAGTGAACATTGGCACCGTCTTTCCTGAACCGCTATAAAAATTCTGTGTGTTTTCCCCGTTACCTTTACTTTCTATGCATTTTATAATCAATATTCGTGTGATCTACATACGATTGGGGGTTGATTGTCACTTGTGACCAACTTTTGACGTCAACACTTTGGCGCGCCCGGTAGGGGGGATTTGCCTTAATCCATGGCGAACAAACAAAAGAAAGGTACAACATCCTCTTGTCCCGCAAACACCAATGTAACCGATATTAATGCTACAGAAGCTAGTCACGAAGTTTCCTCTCATGAAGATATGTCTCGATTTCTTACCTGGGAAGACATGGATCAAATCATGGTCGAGTTCAGAGACCATATGACAACTCAGGGTAAACTCCTCGAACGACAACAACAGTTGATGGATCATCTTCTTGTTCGACTAGAGACAGGAATGAATGCTTCAACATCAATTCCTCTACCGGCCGAGACTGGGGCAACAACTGATATTCGGTTTGCACAGAATCAGGCCACTGATCAGGCTACACCTTTATTTCATCCTAGTTTGGTCCCATCAACCGATCGATCCCAGCCGGGAGTATCGCTTCTAGCGACCAGCGCAGCTGTAGCAGCAGAACCTCAGGAGGCTCGCGATCAAGATCTAGATCGGTCGAACACTTTGCCTCCACTCTTGGGAGCAGCTCGACCTATCGAACCAGTCGTGCAGCCACCGGATCCCTCAGAATCAACGCCATTCCCATTACAATCCGGAATCTTACCATAGACCAGTCTAACCACTCGTCACCCTCAACGAAGAGCTGGTGTGGCCTGAACTTAGGCAATGTCTCTGGTTCAGATCCAACGTGAATCGATCCGACCCCCTGTCCGTTAGCCTAAAGCAGTTACCTGGTCAATTAATGTCCTATTCTCTAGCTACAAACTCGGATGGAATTACACCTAGCCACGCAGAGCCCTTCCCCACGTTCTCCACTACTTTCGAGATCTCCTCTGATGTTGCCATGTGGCATCCGACCCACAGCTCTCCAACGTCTATAAATACATGAAAACGTGACCATTTTCAAGGACTTTTGGCACTTCGGTTATTCATGTCTGCCATGGTCAGTGTTCCACAACTGATAATCGCCATCTTCACCAATAAAATCGATGAATTTGGGGAGAATTATTCATTGTATTTGAGTGATTGAGTAACTATACTCATTGTAATTGTAAATTCTGAATGAATGAAGAATTGTAAAGTGGACGTAGGCTCGTTAATGCCTAACCACTATAAATTCTATGTGTCGATTGCTTTTTCTCTGCTTTTAGATTATTATTCTTCATTGTTCTCTACAAAATTTATTCAATTGGGTGTTAGTGCCATTTTTTGGTTTAACATCAATAAATCATGTTTCGAAGGCTAGATCTTAATTTTTTTAGGTTGATTTTGTATTTTTCAATCTTCAACTAACGTATGATTTCAGAAGAAGGATAGACGAGATGAGTTTTGGATTTTTGTTTCATATTGTATATTTGAGTCTGTTCTGGATCTTTCAGTAGTACTTTGTCTGTTTTCGTTACTTTGATTCATGGTGGATAGTTTCGTATTTTTCAATCTTTGAACTAATGGACATTTTCAAAATCGTAGATGAGATGAGTTCTTTTTTATATCACTCACCATGATCATATATATGCAGTCTCATGAAATGTGAAATGCAATTGATTGAAAAACGAAACCACTACGAATTGGGGTAATGTCGCACTTCAATCCTGTGAGGTATTAAATTAGCATTGAAAAATAATCGCTTCGATTTTCCTCTTTCACGAAGAATAATATCGCCTTCCGTGAAAAAGTTTGAGGTGCTTCCATAGTTCCATGTATTCACATTTGCATTTTTTTTGGTATTGTGAAAGATGCCCAGAACGTGTTTAAGTTTAGGTAAGTTTGAATTCTACTCCTCCTAATTTAAACATCAAATTTGATTATTTGTGGTGTTACCAAGATGTACAGTTTATCAGTATGGCAGATTGCACATTATTTGGAACCCTAATATTACTACTATTTTTTTATCTTACCAACTGAAGTGCACTAGCTCTAACTTATCAAATATTAGAACAAAAGAAATATGCTACGTTATAATGTTAATAGACATAAATTCAAATTTACCGTATTAGTATAAAATTCCTCCTTTCGTTCATGTTATGTCTTATCACATATACAGGATCTGGCCTAGCATATATATAACAAGTCAGTAAACAATGAAACAGTCAGTCACAACAAACAAGGGTTTAAATTCTATTTAATATACATGGGATGGGATGTTATCTTGATGATACATTCTAATTCATAGAAGAAAACTGCTTCTCCTCAGCTTCATTGGTAAACATTTCCATGTTCAGTTGGTTCATTTGTTTTACGTATTTCTGTCATACCTTATATCACTTCGATAGATCCTCAAGTCAATCAATAGCGTTTTTAGTAGAAAATTAATACTATTAAAATAGCGTTTTTAGTAGAAAATTAATATTATTAAAATTTGTGGTATATTGTTGAAAATTTTACCTAGGCACAGTGATGACACACAAGACCTACTACCATTTTTGTACGCAACTTAAGAAATATTCGAAGAATTTGGAAGAAGAAGACACAGAAACAAAGGATGAAAACATTTTAACCAACATATGTTTTGTTATTTTTTTTGTATTTGGTTTCGGTTGTTTGCTTTCTGTGTAATGTTAAATGTTCTTTATATTTGATTTCAGCTATTAGTTGTCTATAATTTTTTTCAACGTTGTATCTACATTAGGAAATGCCCCTTTAATACTTTCCATATTCCATTTCTCATGTTTTGTCACTAGTAACAGCATATGTATATTGATCAAATCATTCAATGTATGTCATTTGTGTCCATGAGGAAAGTAAGCCGACAATCATATGTACATATTAAAGAGACAAGAAGAAACTATACTAGTATAACCACACAACAGTGGAAAAACCGACTGTTTGATTATATAATTTTAAAAATTTTGTTGTATTTTCATATTAATCTACAAAAACGTGATTGATTTTTAAAAAAATGTATTTTTAAATTTTATTTATATTTAGTTATATCAAAATATATCGTAGTAAAAATAGGATATTAACAGTGGATCTGAAGTAGATTTGAAATGTAATGGACATTTTAGAAAAATTTTAGAAATTAGAATTTGAGTTGTTAAAAACATTGGAGAAAACAATTCCAAGAAAGGAAGAGCATTTTTTTGGCTTCACAAAAGTTTATTTTAGCTAGTAAACAAATCTCGCTAATGGTCGATTTGATTATTTAAATTAGCTTTTAAAGTTATTTTACGACCCATGATATATATATATACACACACACACACACACACACACACACACACAAACACACACCTGTGACAGGTTGCATACAAATTTGATCACATGCGAAGGCAGGTGCAAATTTGCAATACATACTGCACAAAAGACCGAGTGCAATTATGTGTTACATGAAGTCAAACGATCTATATATTATATATATGTGATGGGTGTCAATATTTCTTTTATAAAAAGCTGTCATGCAATTCTACAGGTTGAGTAATTGTTACTTCATACATAATGTGCTATTCTAACATTGTACATTGTCATTTTTATATAGATGCATTCACATGCTTTTGTTTATGTGTAGAATTAACATATGTGCATCCTTTTGGATTGTAGCACTTTGGTAGACTTTTGATTTTATATATAACCTTAAATATTTAATATTGTCATTGTAAAAGAAAATTTTGTTTTATTGTTTTCAATTTTTACCTTACGTTCCATTTTTTTAAATATCCAAATTAGTGAATTCACTTTATTGATGTACTTTGATTTATTCATAAACTATGGGGAAAAATGTTATGTGCATGTTGGATATATTATAATATTACAAAATATTTTTACTCATCATGCTGGGAATACATACAACATTGATCAAATTGTACATTTTCAACATATTATACTGAATGTAATGTCAAACATGGCACGGGCTACATACTGGCATGTACATAAACTGTAAAGCTTATGTTCCATGGATCAAACATATGTATTTGGTATAGTACACTGGATTATTTTGTTTCTTTTTGTAGACATAAGCACTAGCCAGAAACAAATACACGATGAAACCAAGCCCACTCAAACCAGCAAGCACCCAATAGAAGTAATCGATATGAGCACGGTTCAAATTGTTCAAAAACCAACTTTGCCCATTCTTCCCTGTGTACTTATTGATCACAGAAACAAGAAAGCTGCTAATGAAGTTTCCCACTCCAAATATACTTAAATACAGTGCAAGTCCAAGACTTCTTAATCCTTCAGGCACTTGGTCGTAGAAAAACTCCTGAATACCGACCATTGTAAACACATCTGCATCCCCATAAAGAAGGTACTGAGGAGCTAACTGTTGTGATATGCGATACTATATGTGTTGGATTGAAGAGGATGAAGATAGCTTCGAGTCGGAGGTGACTGTTAGCAAATCGGAGTTCGCACGTGGAAGTTATAAGCTGTAAGGTGCAGGTTTTCTGTGTGCAGGTGCGAAAGACGTCTGTCGTATGAGATGACAGACGTCTGTTGTCAGTGTTGCATTTTCTCTAGAGCTCAGACAGACTTCTGTCATATTGGGGCAGACGTCTGTGCTGAGTGCAGGAGCCCAATGAATTTCTGGAAGTGGACAGATGTCTGTCAGGAGGTTCGACAGACGTCTGAGCGGGTTTTGGGCTATTTTCGGGCTGGAAATTAGCAAGCTGATTTGTGACTAATTCGGGGGCAATTTGGGTAATTGGCCAACCTCTATATAAGCTATTTTATGAAGTGAATTAGGTAGAGCTTGAAGACTTGATTGGGATCAAGGGTTATTCTCAAGGGAGAATTAGGGTTTATAGCCTAATTCCAATTCTCCTCAAACTCTTTTCTATATTGAAATATAGTGATTATTGGATCAATCTCTTGTATTCCTTTCATCGTGGTAATAAAATACTCTTTCCAAAGTGGATGTACACTAACATGATGTTAGTGGAACCACTATAAATCCTTGTGTGATTTATTTTTTCTACTTTGTCATTAGTTTCTTGCTTGAGATTTGGATTGTTCGTGATTGGTTGATATTGGTTTTGTGACTAGAGTTATTGCTTTGGTTGTTTTTGCAAGTCTAACAACGATCTAGTCTTCCACTAGCGCATTATGGTTTAGATATCGGGTTCGAGTGGTCTTGAATCGGATTAATCACAACGGTTACAACAGTTGGTATCAAAGCTATTTTGGTGCTTGTTAGGTGTTTGTGAAAATGCCGGAGACGGATAGTAGCTCGGGTCCTTCAAACGGAAGTCCGAATAGTGTGGCGCCTTATGTACGAGGTTCATATGCGGCGTCAGGTTATCAATTGGTTATTGACAAGTGGAATGGTGATAATGACTTTGAGAAGTGGCAATGGAAAATGAAAGCGGTTCTTAGGCGGAATCAGGTGCACCGAGTAGTAATTGATACTCACTTATTGCCAAGTGATATCTCGGATGTTGAGAGAGAGGAGATGGAGGAATGGGCTTACTCTACTCTTCAACTTGCTATGGGGGAGAATGTGGTCTCCGAAATTAGTGGTGGGACTACCGCTAAAGGTATTTGGGACAAGTTGAAAGAACTTTATACGAAGAAGTCGCTCACTAACCGTTTGATCTTGTTGCGAACGTTTTTCACCTTCAAGATGAAGGAGGGTAATTCGCTTAAGGCACATTTGAATGCCTTTGACGACATGCTCATGAAGATTAAGTCCGTTGATTTGAAGATTGAGGAAGAGCAAAAGGCGATGATATTATTGTGTTCATTGCCGGATCGCTATACGGGTTTCTCAAATAGTTTGATCTATGGCCGGGATACCATGAATCTAGATGATGCCAAGACGGGTTTTCTTAGTGAGAAGTTGAGAGATCAAATGAAGGAGATGAGTGAGGGTAGTAGTGGAGCTAGTAGTAGTCACGGGTTGTTTGTGGAGAAAGAAAAGAATGTGAAGAAAGGAAACCGGGGGCGTTCTAAATCAAGAAAACCCGGTGGAAAAGGTAAATCGAAAGAGAGAAATGGCAAGTGCTTTATTTGCAAGAAACCGAGACATTGGAAAAATGAATGTCCGGACAAAGATAAGAAGGAAATAGCGTCTTCATCCGTGGAGGTGGAGAGTGGAGATGGTGAAGTAGATGAGAATGTGTTGGCAGCGGTAGCAACGGGTGTTTCGGGTAACGAATGGGTACTCGATTCGGGTGCGTCGTATCATATGACGCCAAAGAGAGATTGTTTTTCGTCCTTTGAGGTCAAAGAGGGAAATGCAATTGCTATGGGAAATGATGTTATTTGCAAGTCAATGGGTAGTGGCTCCGTGCAAATAAGGATGTTTGATGGAGTTGTTCGCACGCTCACCAATGTTCGCTATGCTCCGGGACTTAGGAAGTCGCTTATATCTTTGGGGCAATTGGATTCTCTAGGATGCAAGATCACTATCGAGAAGGATTGCTTGAGGGTTTCGAAGAGGGCACTTGTGGTTATGAAGGGTGCTAGGACTCATGGTATATATTTACTTCAAGGTGTGACCATAGGAGGTGAGACTTGTGTGGGTGTTGATAGTTCTCGTTACTTGGATGCGACACAGTTGTAGCATTTGAGATTGGGTCATGTCTCGGAGAGGAGTTTGGATATTCTTCGGAAGCGGAAGATGATAGAGGGTGAGAGTTTCAACAAACTAGAGTTTTGCGAGGAATGTGTCATGGGGAAGCAAACAAAGGTATCATTCGATAAAGGCAAGCTTGACTCAAAGGAGGTTCTTGAGTATGTTCATTCGGATATTTAGGGACCGAAACTGGTTGCTTCTTTGGGAGGAGCAAGGTATTATATCTCTTTCAATGATGATTTGTCTCGCAAGGTATGGGTGTATGTAATGGGGGCCAAGTCGGAGGCATTTGCTAAGTTCAAAGTGTGGAAGGCTCTGGTTGAGAATGAGAGTGGTAAGACTTTGAAGGTGTGAAGGACCGACAATGGTGGCGAATATGTCTCTCGTGAATTCTTGGAGTATTGTAAGCGTCACGGGATCCGGAGACATTTTACTACACTGGGAGATCCGCAATCTAATGGAGTAGCGGAGAGAATGAACTGAACTCTACTTGAGAAAGCTTGATGCTTGAGATTGACATCGGGTTTGTCTAAGGGATTTTGGGCCGAAGCTTTGTCAACCGCGGTGCATATTGTAAATCGAATTCCGTGCTCGGCCATTGGTAACAAAATTCCAGAGGAAGTGTGGAAAGGGAAGAGTGTTGACTTGAGATATCTTCGTGTGTTTGGTAGCCCGGTTTATGTGCATGATCCGCGGAATGATAAGCTTGGAGCTAGAGCATTCAAAGGGGTCTTGCTTGGTTTCACGAATGGCGTGAAAGGCTATCAGATTTGGAATCCAAAAACGAAGAAGGTTGTTAATTCTCATCATGTCACTTTTGATGAGTCGGCTTTATTCAAGGTGAATGAGAGCTCATCGGATGTTCCTGATTTGGTTCATGGTGAATCAAAGGAGAAGGAAGTCATTACCACATTCCGTCCAAGTGGTGGTAGAGTTGAACAAGCTCGTGGGGTTGAAGCGGTTGATGAAACATCACATAGTCCACATGGTTCCTCTAGTGATGATGTTGGTGATTTACATGATACTAGAGAAGTTTCGACTAAAGGTGGAGCCGAAAGGGGTTTGAGTGATAGTATTGCTACTCGGGTTGGTCGACGTGCAATAAGGCCTCCCGAAAGATATGGTGATTGGAACTACCTTAGCTTTAGTGACCATTTGGACTATGCTCTCAATGTAGTCCAAGATGAGTCGATGGACCTTGATGACATCATGGAGTCGAGAGAGAGCTCGAAGTGGATTTGCGCCATGGAGGAAGAGATGCAATCGCTTTATGATGAACCGAACTTGGGAGTTGGTTCCACTTCCTCAAGGAAACCGTGCTATAGGGTGCAAATGGATTTACAAGATGAAGGATGATGGAAGGTACAAATCAAGGTTAGTGGCAAAGGGGTTCTCACAAAGGAAAGGAAAGGAGTATGATGATTTTTGCACCGGTGGTTCGTCATACATCTATCTGAGTTTTACTAGCGATAGTTGCTATCCATGACTTGGAGTTGGAGCAACTTGATGTGAAAACCGCCTTTTTGCATGGAGACTTGGATGAAGACATCTACATGGAGCAGCCGGAAGGGTTTGTTGTAGATGGTAAGTCTAATATGGTTTGCAAGTTGAAGAAATCACTATATGGGTTAAAGCAATCGCCTAGACAATGGTACAAGAGATTCGATCATTTCATGCTTCTAAATGCCAATAACCCAATTTTTCTTAAAAGGAAAAGCGATTCAAATCTTTTGTGTAGGGCAAAACATGAACTGGTTGCATGCATAAAAACGGTTGTATTTAGTCGGGTTATCCAACAAACAAAACCAGAATCCTGAAATAACAAATCTGCAAAGAGAAGGTGCCAAATAATTCAGAGTTGGTGTTAAATCAATGTATAAGTAGCTTGCTCACCATACTAGGTTTAATCAGCAACTTTCGTTGAAAGTGACTAGCAACAACCATAGAAAGCTTACAAATTGGGGACAATGGTATAATCAAGCTGGATATAAATAGATGAATCAGACACTTCTAAAAACAAAGAACGTATAATTCGGTAGCCAAGAGGCTTTTGTTGTAAAATACTATTTAATGTAACACACAATTACAATTCAAAGACGTCTAACCGTATGATACTTGCATAATTTTTCAGCTACTCACATAAATACTATTTAACGTGGTTCGATCCAAACTGACCCAACTAGCGATCCAACAAGCGATCTTTAAAACTATATATTTAAGAGTCGTCCAACACAATTGTCACTATGGACCTATGGTTGGATGTTTTGATTCTGATAAATCAGATCACATGTTAGAATCCTAAGTAGCATAATTTAAACTATCCACTATATGTTAATTTATATATGCAATATAATACCTAAGGCTTATAATTCAACTTTGCAAATGAACACACGTGCATATACACAAACCATTCGCAAAGGAGAATATCCAACTAGCAAAAATCTCAAAATATCCTCTTTTAAGGTTTTTATTTGATTTTTTGACATCTAATATGAGTTAGTCACCAATAATGAGATGTCCCAAAATTAATAAGAAATGTCACTTTCATCCACATCCATCGAGGCATCTGAACTAGCATAAATGTAACAGCCCGCACCTCCGTTCACGCAAGTTATTGTCCCTAACTTAGCCACCGTATAGGTATGGGTTTTGTTCCTCAAAAGGCCTTGACGTTAGTAAGAGATGGGCTTTCTATATAACTACCCACTTCACACAGGCTTCTACGATGTGGGACTTAGGGGTGTTACAATAAACATTGCCATAGAAGACATCATAAGCCCCCTACAGGTGACTAAATCTCAATAGGCCTACCAAATGTTATTTGTATTGTTTTACTCATAACTTATTCATTTAACCTCCAAATTCACGAGCTATTTCTATAGTTATGAAGATCATGCCCTCTTTAATTTTATACTAGGTTGAACCTCCTTGTTCTTTGTCCAACCATAGAACTCTTTTATGTAATTTCACTAAAGACATTCGCTTCAACTAAAGGAACATGTATATTACAAATGTACGAATAATCAAACAAGATTACAACACATGGCCTAAAGATTTTCAATAACACAGATGACCTGTTATGGTTTGTGATATTAATCACATGGATATTAAAGTGGAGATATTGGAAGTTACGGGATTTTAGGATATGTTGACTGAGTTTTATGGATTTGTTGAGATATTTTAGGGAAAGTTTTATTTTGAACAAGTTTTAAGGAGTATTTATTTCTGAGATATTTTAGGGGCTAATTGGGTATAATTCTAGTCTTTCCATTTGTCTATATAAATATCTCATTAGAGAGATTTATTTATACTTTTGAGGGAGAAAACTTGTTTTTGTTTTTTAGCGATTGAGATATCTACTTAATTTTAAGTCTTTCTTTGTAATTAATTAGTGGAATAATAAAGGTTTGTTTGGTGGAATTTGCTTGTTATTGTTATCTTCTTCCCTCTTTCAAAATCTAATTGTGTAGTGATCTTGCGGAAACCCTAACAATTAGTATCAGAGCCTTCTACACAAATTCTTTTGGAGAGGGTTTGAATATGGATAAAATAATTATTGAAAAGCTTAATGGTAGAAATTGGGGATTATGGAGGGCAAAGATGGAAGATTTCCTTTATCTTAATGATCTTCATCAGCCACTGGAGAATAATGGGGAAAAACCTAGCAATCTATCCGAAGCAAAATGGGAGACTTAGGATAGAAAGGCCGCTACGTTTATTCGATGTTTTTTGGATAACTCAGTGTTTCATATTGTTGCTAATGAAACATCTGCTTATGCAATATGGAAGAAATTGGAAGGGGTTTATGCAAAGAACTCCGCAACAAATAAGGCTCTTCTTATGAGAAGACTGGTTAATCTAAATCTTAAGGAAGGTGGATCAATTGGGGAGCATCTTAATGATTTTCAGGAAATTGTAAATCAATTGGCTGCTGTGAATTTCAAGGTGGATGATGAAACACAAGCCTTAATGATGATGAGTTCGTTGCTAGAAAGTTGGGAAACACTTGTGGTTGCGTTGAATAACTCAAATTTTGATGGCGTTGTTTCAGTGGGGTCCGTGGTTAGTAGCTTGCTTAATGAGGAGATGCGGAGGACGAGTCTTATGGAAGGAAAAGATAAGGAGGCAACGGAAATTGAAACTCCAATTGAAAAGGCTTTTACTGCAAGGAGGGGTAATCAACGAAATATGGAAAGGCAATCGAATAGATCGGACATGAGAAAAGAATACATTTGTTTTTAATGTGACAAACCCGATCATCAACTGAAATTTTGTCACAAGCATAAAAGGGATAAGGAGAAGATGAAGGCATTGGAGGAGTCATATGAACAAGATAATAACGGTAATGAGGTGAATTTTGGTGAGGAGATTGAAGGAAATGTTTTATGTGTTAATGAAGGCAAAAACAAAGATTTGATACTTGATTCAGGAGCTTGTTTCAACATGTGCCATCAAAATAAAGCATTTATTGATTATGAAGAACAATGTAGTAAAGTTGTTTCCGCCAACGGTCGAGATTTGCATGTTAAAGGCATAGGTTCAGCTCGATTGAAGATGAATGATGGAAAGGTGGTGAAGTTAATGGGAGTTAGGTACATCCCAGAAATTAAGAAGAATCTTGCTTCAATTGGACAGTTGGAATAAAAAAGTTGCAATTTCTCGACTAGAGGTGGAGTTACAAGGGTTTGGAGGGGGTAACAAGGAGCTTCTGCGCGCAAAACGGGGAAATGATAACATATATAAATTGCTTGGAAAAACGGTGGAGAATGTTATAAGTTATCAAATTGGATTAGGAGAGGCAAGTTCATCTGAATTATGGTGAAGCCATCAACGTAAAGCCAGAAAGTCTACATGGAGGCCATTGTGGTTTTACAAGCAATTTTGAGATCTTTTATGTGTGTACCTCATTAGGGAAACGCATAGTTTGGGGATGGTTTTTAGATTTGTTGAGTGTTGGAGTGATTTCGTATCAAGGTGGAGTGTTATGGTTTGTGATATTCATCACATGGATATTAAAGTGAAGATATTGGAAGTTACGAGATTTTAGGATCTATTGACTTAGTTTTATGGATTTGTTGAGATATTTTAGGGAAAGTTTTATTTTGAACAAGTTTTAAGGAGTATTTATTTCTGAGTTATTTTAGGGCCCAATTGGTTATAGATCTAGTCTTTCCATTTGTCTATATAAGTATCTCATTAGAAAGAGATTTATTTGTACTTTTAAGGGAGAAAAACTTGTTTTTGTTTTTTAGGGATTGAGATATCTTCTCAATTTTAGGTCTTTCTTTGTAATTAATTGGTGGAATATGTTTGTTTGGTGGAATTTGTTTATTATTTTATCTTCTTCCCTTTTTCAAAATCTAATTGTGTAGCGATCTTGCAGAAACCCTAACATGACCTTGCCTGACTGATTACATGGAATCACAACTTACTGACTTCTCAAAATTTTGAATAAAAAGAGGCAATTCTTAAAAGGAATCAAAAAAGAGCATGATTTTCAACAACACCGGACAACATGTGTGCATTTTTTATTTCCGAGATAAGGTCCGACCAAATTTTTTTGATCCCCACTTAACCGAATTTGGAGTCCCTGCAACAAACCCCTTAAAAATAACTTTGATGTTTGTTTATGTATTTATTACATTGGTTTACCAATTTCTGAAACACAAACTCCTATAACCCTCACAAATGATGCAAACTGTATGTGCACAGGTTATGGTATAAAATATGGATATATGGACCAGATTCTAGCAACCATGATCCAGACAAGTAGGTGACAAGCGAGTTGTTGCAATTAAAGAGGCAGTGGGAAGAAGAACTGAAGAAAAATGGAATTCTTCAGTTCTTGCTTATATTTTTGGCCCTAGACCATACTATCATCTTTTCAGGGCTTTTATTTCTAAAACGTGGAATCCTACATCTAAATTCGAAATATACACTAGAGATAATGGGTTCTTTCCAATCAAATTCTCGAATCCGGTTGATTGTTATAAGGTTATCAATGGTGGTCCATATTTTATCAATAAAAAGTTAATCATTCTCAAGAAATGGACAAGCATCAATTTGGATAAAAGTCTATTAACTACTATGCCAATTTGGATAAAGTTGCTAGAATTAAATTTATGTCTATAGGACAAGGAGGCCTTTAGTGTTATTGCTACTCTTGTAGTCCCCCCTCTAAAATTGGATGAGCTTACAGCGACTGAATCGATACCTAGTTTTGCAAGGATACTAGTTGAAATTAAGGCAGATTCAAAGCTTACAGATGAAGCAAACATTACAATGTATGATGGAGAGAAAACTGTTCAGAGAATAGAATATGAATGGATTCCTCCAAAATGTACGAAATGCCAATGTTTTGGTCATTCGACTGAGACTTGTCTTACACAACAGGTATGAAGAGAAAAAATTGATCCAGAAAAAGAACAAGAATCTTTTTTGGAAAATCAAGATAAATCTTTGGGAATTTTAGATAACTATCATGTTAAAGGTAGCCTGGACTCGCAAAAACAGAATAAAGAATCTGTTTCTTTATCCAAAACAGGCAAGGAAAATTTTCAAGAAACAAGTTTGGAAAACCCCGGAAATAATGAAGTCATTGAAAAAATCCATTTTTTTTTAAAACTATGGATCATATTCTGGACCTAATATAGAAAATTCAAATCAGTTAAAATTTGGTAACGTAAGGCAAGCCTCAACCTTTTTATTCATTGAAAATTCAGAAGGCATTTCGGTTAATGTTGACACTACTGAAAATCAAATGAGGCATGAAGAAACCGTCACTAATATTAGCAACAATGACAGTACACAAGCATATATGAATGTAATAATATAATAGATATGCAGATATGCACTGGGGAATATGAAGTACGAGTCTTGATTCAACCCCCCGAACCGGTTGAACCTGATTTAAATACATAGATTGAATATTGAAATAAATTAAACCCAACAAAGTCAAATTTCACAGGTTGGGATTTGAAAAGCCTCCTCCAAACAACTCAGTTGAAATGATAAAGAGCGCAACTCTTCTTTTCTCCTCCACATCCTCACTTGTAAACAACAAAAGGAAGAAAAGCATGCAAGATATTATGGATAATAATAGTACTGATAAAAATATTAATTTTTTAAAGACAAATATATTTTTAAACATCCATAGTGGGAAGACTTTCTCAAAGCTAATTAAAGCACTACCTATAAAAGAAGAGGAGGGAAAACTGCAGGGAATTTTGAGGCTGACAGCTGCAATTTGCCTATGCAGTAGAATTGATATTCTTTTTTGTATCCTTATAGTTTTATTTATCTATTATAATGACGATTATATCTTGGAATATTAGGGGTCTTAACTCCCCTACATCTGATAAACCTAATATTATAGGATTACTTTAGCATAAACTTGATGATAAGGCAATTGATGATTTTATGCACAAATTTTCTAATAATTGGCTTTCTGCTGATTATAATAGTACTAGTGGTAATGGTATGATATTAGTTTCAGTATAAATTTAGAAATATGTTGCATACAGTTAAAATTTGTCTCAAAAATTGGAATAAAAGCAAAATAAAGAAAAACATTGATTATATTAGAAATGAATGTGAAGATTTGCAGAATTAAATTGATATAGATAATTCCGGTACTAATCAAGTTAATAATTTCTTTAGTATGCAGAAGAATACGATAAATGAACTACATATTGAAAGTGCTAATAATAGACAAAAGGCTAAAACTATTGGCTTACTAGTAGGGATACCCCTAGCAAATTTTTCTATGCTAAAATGTCATGTAGAAAACATAGAAATGATATAGGAAAAATTATTGATAGCAATGGTAATATTGTTAACAATGTAGAAAAGTTAGAGAAAGAAATTATTAATTACATCTCTAATATTTACTTTACAGAGCATGATACTAACATATTTCCTCAAATTGTTACCAAATGTTTTCTACACTCAAACAATGAGGAAATATTGCCTGAGCCTGTAAATTTAAAGGAAATACGTAATATTGTTTTTTATGCTAATGTAGATAAAAGTCCAGGCCCAGATGGTTTTGGTGCTAAATTTTATAAAAACCAATGGGAGGATATCAAAACTCCTCTTTTTGAAGCTATTTCTGAATTTTTTAATTCTGAAAATATCCTCAAAAATATTAACCATACTTTTATCACTTTAGTACCAAAAGTTGTATCTCTTAAAGAGCTTAGTGATTATAGGCTTATTGCATGTTGTAATTTTCTTTAAAGAATTATTTCAATAATTTTTTGCAATAGAAGGAAAGTCTTTCTAAAATATTTAATTTCCGAAATTGTAATGCCCCCACCCCGAGACAAACCCTAATAAAGAGCATTAACAAGTAATGCCGTCTATTACAGCGGAGAATAGGGCTTCATAGGAGCGACCATTCGTAGATTTGCATTAACAAGTTTTAAGTACATCAGTGATGTACTCTCTGTTTTTTTATTTCTTACAATATATATATATATATACGTATGTATGTATGTATGTGTATATATCTTACTAACGTTTTCAACAAAAATTTACATTTTAACATTTTTATAACAACAAATACAGTGTTTGCTATTAAAATGTTATAACCCAAATTCATTTGAAACATAAATTCCAAAATGAAATTTTACCATAAATACACCATTTTAAGAACTAAACATACATTAACAATTCAATTAAACATCTTCAACATATTTTAAATATTGTGCAAATGAGTTTTATGTATTTAAATTTATGTGATGGGTTATCAAATTTAACATAATTTAATTAGTGTGTTGTAAACCAAAGTGCATTTGTCTCAAATAGACTGATTGTTTATAATACTCTTATGGCTCATAAGATTCTAAGATATTTTAGTACAACTATTGCTAGTAAAATGTGTATAAAAATTGATTTGCACAAATCTTTTGATCGAATTAATAGACTATTCATTATTCATATGATGAAACAGCTTAGGTTATGTGAATTTTTTTGTAATTGATCAAAGAATGTATATGTAATGTCACATTTTCTATTCTTATAAATGGTTCTCCTTGTGGTTTTATTAAAAGCAATAATGGTATTAGGCTGGTGACCCACTTTCCCACTATTTATTTACTATTTCTATGGAGTATTTTACGCTTCAAATGGATAGAGAGAGGATTTCAAAAAATTTAAAGCCGCTTAACTCTGTACTATCATGTGTTACTTATTTATTATATGCAGATGATCTCTTTATTTTTGTAAATGTAGATATGTAAAATGCTTCCATTATAAAAGATATTTTTTTAACATAAAGTTATATGCAGGGCTTGATATCAATGAAAGTAAAAGTAAAATATACTTTAATAAGAATTACAAATATAAAAAGATATCCTCAAATTTTTAAATTTCAAGGAGGGTACAATACATGTAAAATATTTTGATTTACCTCTAAATATAAACATGATTAAGGAGAAAGACTGTTCTAGGCTTATTGAAATCATCCAAGATAAAATTGAACATTGGTCTTGTAAATATTTATCAATAGAAGGTAGGATCGAGCTAATACATAATGTTATTACTCCTATCTTTCTTTATTGGGCGCAAACACATAATATTCCAGCTATTGTCATTGAAAAAATTGAGAAATTATGTGCAAATTTTATTTGGAATGGAAAATACCATAAAGTGGCATGGGATGTTATTACAAATCCCAAAGGATCTAGTGATCTTGGACACAGAATTTTTAGAGATTTGAAAGACACATGCAATTATAAACTTTTCTAGCATTTTCTTGAGAGTAGCTCTCTTTGGGCTGATTGGATGAAATCCAAGTATATCAAAAAGATTAATTTTTGGAATATGAAGATTGAAAATCGCTTTGCTTATAATTGAAAAAACATCCTTAATTGTAGACAGATTGGTAAAAGGCTAATTGATAGAAAAATTAAAGATGGTAGTAATACCAGTCTTTGGTTTGACCCTTGATAAACAGTAAATCTTTGATCGGTCTTCTAGGATGGAATAACCTGATTTTATTTGGAAATGAAAATGCTAAAGTTGATTTTATTATTCAAATTCTATATGGAACACCAATCTTCATGCTACTGCATTTATTTTCAATTCTGCTACTAGCAAAGTTGAAATAAATCCTAGCATAAGTGAAGATGTATTGTGCTGGAAGCTATCAATTAAAGATATGTTTTCTTTCAAAAATACTTGTAACTATATTAAAGGAGAGGTTGTGTGTGTTGACTAGTTTAACGTTGTTTGGAATAATGCAAATTTCCCTAAAATGGATTATTGTACTTATTTTGCTATTCTAAATAAATTACCAAATAGAGACAGATGTTACAAATGGAGTATTAATGGCAGTACCAGTTGTTTGATTTGTAAATCTGAGAATGAAAGTATAGAACAAATTTTTTTTTATTGTTCTTTCTCTTGATTTATTTGGTACAGTGCAAAAACCAAGTTTAATTTTAATCTGAATATTCCTTTGCATAATCTCAGAGATAATATTCAGTATATTCAAAAAGAATTTAGGTCTAGAAAGGATGATTTTAATAAACCAGTTGTATATTTCTCAACATGTATCTGTCATCTATGAATAGAAAGAAATGGTAGACTTCATATTGACACTGAAAATAATTGTTACCAATTAAGGAAGTGAATTTCTATTGAAGTTAACATTTTAATTCTTAATCATTGCAAGCATTCTAATCTTTCAAATCAATTGGGTAATATGTCTTTGATTGATATTAACAGATATGAGTAAGGAATTGAGGACTACTTACAAAGTGGCAAATTTTCCTCTGAGATTTCAAAAGCTAAAGAGGATGCTGCTACAGAGGATGATTCCTTTCTGGAATTATAAAGATGCTTCATATATATCAGGCTCCCATATTGATGGCAATCATCCACATATGCATAATAATAAGAGCTTTAGTAAGGGGATTGTGCAGATAGACAATTCAAGAAAAATTTATTCTAAATATAATATAAGAAATAACTGTATACCTGCTCTTGGCAGGAATGATTATTACATCAACAGTGCTCCTGATGATACAAGTAAAAGCATTAAAGGTGATATCTTTCTCATAAGCAACAATAGCAAGACTAGCTTCATGCTTAAGAAGCCTGTACATAAAAAGATGAAAAGAAAGGGAAGTAAAATGGTCGTTCTAAACAATAAAAATGGATTTAAAAGACATAAAAGAGATTTTGATACCAGTTTTTTGCCTGATGATTACAGATCTAAACATCAAACCCTCAATAGTGGTCCAATCAGGCTGATACTGCATGACAAAGTCAATATCAATCTCAGCAACTATTTGCAAAGAGTAGATGATTCTCATTACAATAGTAAGCAAAATGGAAGAATATATCACTTATCTGTTTGGAATAATGGCGAATCTAGCTACACAAGTCAAGGAAACACCTCAACTTTCTCAGATCCAGCACCAAAAGACTCAGATCTGAAGTGTATTACTTTAGATCTAAATCTTATAAATACTTGGACAATCATACATCCAGGGGAAGCTCATAACAACCCACAGAAGCAAGACAAAGGGAAGATGAAAGCCTCTCCTTCTTATGAATCATAATAGCTCAAAATTAAACAACAGCAGAGAATACAAGCTTAATAATGTGATATTTCATGGCAAGCTGAAGCATATAAGTGATTCTAAAGTCAAAAAAATTCCTTGAGCTAATTTTCTTCGATATTCAAGCTAATAATCGAAGAAAATTGTGAGCCGCCATGGCTTCGAAATGAATTAGGGTTTGAGAATGAGGATATTAAGTGTTATATATTGTTTTTATTTTTTATGGGTTAGTTCCTGTTTTGTTGTTTTTTATTTACCTAACATTTGTTGGACTTTTGGCCATGGGTCACTATGTTTACAAACATTCAACGTGTTTGGCATTTATTATTTGCTTCATTATCATCTTGTTTCTTTGTGCATCACTTGATAAATGTGCTAATGACATTATCATATGGTTGTAACCATCAAAATACTAAAATCGTATGCATAACACCAACTAACCAAATTTAAGCACCATCACTCAACTTCCATACTTTCTTCTTTCCCAACCACAAGAAAGAACCTCACACACAACAAACACCATATAAGAGCAATCAACAAACTCAGTCTTTTTTAATGCATTTGTTGTAGAAGACGAAGACATATAATATAACCTAAGAGGACAAAAAAGAACCCAAAATGTTTCACTTTCTCAATTTCATATTAAGTCCATCAATGGATAGTTTTAAATATGGATAGTGTCTTACCTACATTCAAAATCGGATATCGGATATCAATGTTCACAAATATAGACGTATATCAGATGATTATCATATCCGTTAACGATCGATAAATCAAGAAATATAAAAAAACTATTGTTTTGACATTTTTTTTCAAGCCCATTAATGCAAAATCAACAAATACGATGATAAAAAAATAATTTTAATTAGTTAATAAGTGTAACGACCCGCATTCTACACATCAGAGGATCGTAGAATATTTATTTCATTCACATACGAAGTCATATGGTCGTGTAACTTTGGAAGACGGCTATTGGGGTCATTTCCCATGTTAGTGCTTTTTGCCAAATTTTAAATGACCGTTTTACCCCTAACGAATCTTGTTTCACCTATAACTTTTGATAGGTAAGGAGTTTTGACCTGAAACCACTTCCATTGGATTCAGGTGATGGTTTACCTTTCCGTAGAGTGGTCACATTAATCAAACGGACTTACCGTTTGGGGGATATGACTGAAATAAGGTTTGAAAGATGAAAACAGCATAATTGGGCTTAACGGGGTAACTAGCAGCTAAGCTCATAACTCGTTTCGGGATTAGGATTATGGGTGAATTGGATCCAAAAATGTTAGTAAGTTTGATGATCAGACCGACTTTGATTGAGCGGATTGGTTCAGTCAGAGGGACAATCCTAATCTATTGGAAATCATCTCCAAGATAGAGATGGGTATCGATGGTGAGGCAACGAACAAGTATGGACTTGATTGAGAAGGATGGCTTCGAAAGAATGAGAGGTTGGTTGTACCCAACGTGAATGGATTAAGAAATGAAGTGCTTAGAGAATGCCATCACTCGAAACTGAATATACATCCCGGTGATAACAAAATGTATCGAGACATGAAGCAGAGCTACTACTAGGAAACGATGAAGAGAGACATTGGGAAGTTTATATCCAAGTGCATGAACTGCCATTTAGTTAAAGCCGAGCAAAAGAAGCCAAGTGGTTTGTTACAACCATTGGAAATTCCTGAATGGAAATGGGAACAAGTCTCAATGGATTTCATTGATAGTTTACCAAGGACTAGATCAGGTCATGATAGTATTTGGGTAATTGTGGATCGATTGACCAAAAGCGCAAGGTTTATACCAGTCAAGTCGAGTAGAACGGCAACTAAGTTAGCAGAACTGTATATGAAATGGGTAGTGAGATTTCGTGGAGTAACTAAAGGTATTATGAGTGACCGAGATCTATTATTTACTAGTGGGTTTTGGAAAAGCTTACAAGAGGCTTTAGGGTCAGAGTTACATCTCAGTACCACATACCATCCTCAAACCGACGGTCAAACAGAGAGAGTGAACCGTGTATTAGAGGATCTCTTGAGAACTTGTATATTGGATTTTGGAGGGTCATGGAATGACCATTTTCATCTAGCTGAATTCGCATATAATAATAGTTATCAGTCCAGTATAGCTCCGTTTGAAGCTTTGTATGGAAGACCGTGCAACTCACCATCATGTTGGTTAGAAACAGGTGAAAATTTTGTGCTTGGTCATATGTAATAAGAGAAACTTCAGATAAAATCAAAGTTATTCAACAGCGAATGAAGGCTGCCCAAGATAGGCAAAAGAGCTATGCTGATAAAAGATGAAGAGATTTGAAATTCTTCATTGGCGACTTGGTATACGTCAAGATTTCTCCATTGAAAAGTGTGATTCAATTTGGCCGGAGAGGTAAGTTAGCACCAAGATTCGTTGGTCCGTTTCCAGTTCTTGAACAAGTTGGGAATTTAGCGTATAAGGTTCGATTGCCTGACAAGATGGCGGGAATTCACGACATATAGCATGTTTTCCAGTTAAGGAAGTTCGTGCACGATTCTGATATTACTATTTCACCAGATAAGTTGGATGATATCGAGGTAGAACCCGAGGTGGTTGGGAACTGCAGACCGATTCATATTGTCGGGTATGATATGAAGCAACTTCGGAGGAAGACGGTGAAACTAGTGAAAGTCTAGTGGGGTGATAATGAACATGACTGTACTTGGGAAATAGAGGAGAACATAAGGAAGTCGTATCTAGAACTCTTTGACTGGTAAGATTTTAAATCGTGATATATTTATTCCGTTGTTAGTAAACCGCATGCTAGGATAAGCTTATTGTATATGTTTGATTGTTTGTAAATGGCTGATAGGCATGCGGGACACCATTTTATGTTTCTTGGTTAAGGAATTTCAGGGGCGAAATTTCTTTGGGGGGAGGGGGGATAGTGTAACAAGCCGCATTCTACGCATCGGAGGATCATAGAATATTTATTTCATTTGCATATGAAGTCGTATGGTCGTATGACTTTGGGAGACGACTATTGGGGTTATTTCCCATGTTCATGATTTTTGCCGAATTTTAAATGACCGTTTTACCCCTAGCGAATCTTGTTTCGCCTATAACTTTTGATTGGTAAGGAGTTTTGACCTGAAACCACATCCATTGGATTCAGATGATGGTTTATCTTCCCGTAGACTGGTCACATTAATCAAATGGACTTACCGTCTGGGGGATATGGCTGAAATAAAGTTTAAAAGATGAAAAACAACATAATTGGGCTTAACAGAGTAACTAGCAGCTAAGCCCATAACCCATTTCGGGATTAGGGTTATGAGAGGGTTGAAAGGGTTTGGGAAAACATTTCATTTCAGTTTTCTAACTGCCACTTACATTCCTTGAACCCTAGTAATGGCCTCCACCGTCTAAGTTCATATTTAATCTTTTTCTAATCACATATTAGCCAAATCTACATCAAATTAAGGCGGATTAGCATAGAAATCAAGATAGAGCTACTGGAATACATTAGGATCCGAGCCAAATCGGTTAGAGTTTCAGAACTGAAATTTATTTGTGGTCAAGGTGAGTGATTTGCACTTTATTCAATAATTACGACTTATTAGGAGTGATTAGTGATAATCAACGAAATTATGCATCATAAAAATCTAGAAAAATATGTAGAAATTCTAAAATATTATTGCCTTTGTTAGAAATTTGGGTTAATTTGGGTTAAGTTTGTTAATCCCATTGCTAGATATAGTTAAACATGATTAAGGGGAAAGCCATGGGTTTGGGTATGTTTGATCCATATTAACTTGTTAAATTGTTGATTTGGTGTTTATGGTTGATCCTATATGTTATTACTACTATTTGGAATGCTTCATGATTGTTTAGAAAAGTTAGAATGGTTGAAAACGCCGTCGTGTGGTGTAAATAGCTCGCTGGAAAAGTGCAGGAAATGGGATCGGATCGGATCGCCCCCTCGGCTCGTGCTAAACCCCATGAACTGACCCGTTCGTGACATAGACGCCATGACCTGCTCATGACTCACGACCCCGAATCGAAAGAGATGGCACGAACCGACCATCAGAAGCTCACGAACTGATCCGCTCGCACTTGAAGACCACGCCCCTACCCGGATGTTCATCTTGAATTGACCCGCTCAAGCGAGGGAGCCACGAACCGAAGAGCCATGGCCTGGAGGACCTTCCACGAAGCGAATCGACCTGGTGAAGATGGTACGACCCAAACAAGGGTGATGATCACGAACCAAACGAGAGTAAGAAGTCTGAACCAAATGGAAGCTTGCTTCCGAACCGATCCGGAGAAGACCAAAACCCGAGATGCAAAGGAAGTCGAAATGGGAGGTTATTACTTAGGATCCAGTTGGGAACCAACGTGTTAACTTCTAGAGTTGGGCTTTGCTATTGGACATGTGCAAAGGAGTTATCGATATCCATAACTATGGTTCACCAATGAGAGACGAATTATAAGCTATGGATCAGTGCAGTGGAGTAGTCATGACTCCAAAGGGCAAAGTGATCGTAGCGTATGGATCAGTGCAGTGGAGTCGTCATGATTCCAAAGGGAAAAGTGATCGTAGCAAGGGGTTGTTGACTATGGACCATTGCAGTGGAGTCATCATGATTCCAAAGGGCAAAGTGGTCTTAGTAACAGCAAGGGATCTGGATATCAAAGTGGTGGATATCGTATGCTTTACGCATTGAGTGAGAGATGTGAGGATGATTGCTATGTTTGATGTTTGTTATCACCATGACATGCACACTCCCATTTTACACTTTATGTTAGTGTTACCTTGGAGTACTGTACATCTTGTTGTGCTAACTCTTTGGTTGCAGGTCCAGGTTTAGGTATGATTATTTATACCTGTTATTGTTTTGTTTTGCTGCTATAGCTCATAACAGACTTTTGTCTAACCCAGAGTTTTATGTCTCTTCTTATTACTCTGGGTTCTCCTAAACGAGTAGACTAGAGATAGGCTAGATGGTTATGCACGAGTAGCTGTCCGGAGACGAGCATGAGGCTTCCGCGCACTATTTACATATAGTTCCCTGTGTTGTTGAGGGTCACTGCTTTGGGCATTAGTAGTGTACCTTTTTCTATTTTGCTTTAGAGACAGTATTTCGAAGTTGTAATAACAATGGTTTGGATCATAAGCTGTATTTTGGATTCAATTGCTATGATGATTTAGTTTTCAGTTTATGCACTATCTCGCCTATTTTATGTCAAGTTATTTTATTATTATATTTTATTCCATGCACTGTGAGATATACTACAGATTCTTTGGTGATTCATAGTTTCAGACCCTTTTCCTTTGACGACCGTCCCACGCTAGTCGGGCATTAGCACAGCGCATTTCGAGGAAATGTCGGCTGGTCCGGGGCGGGCCGTCATTTAAATGCATATACATACATACATATATATACATACACACACACATGAGCAATTACCTAATTTAAACAATAAATACATATTTTGTATTATATTAAAATGTCACAACATAAACTATAATTTTTACAAAACCGGACTAGTAATTTTTAAATGTGGATGTTTTCTTATATCTTTTTTTTTTAATATTTGACACTTATTCGCTTTCGGATGCAGTAGATTTTGATTTTCTAATTATTTACTAACATGCTCATTTCTTATCATGTGAGGGTGTTCCTAATGTTCTTCTTATTAAGTAAAATTTTCTTCTCAAAATTTTTGTACGACTCCAAAGTTTATTACATCAAACTCATCACCAAGCTCTATGATACTACGTCGCATAATCAAAATTGATGTTCGTCCACTCAAACTAACATTGTCAGCAAACAAGATTTGTTTCATTTTTTGTCAGTCTTGATGGCTATTGAGCTTCATTTTGAGTCTTAAACTTAATAACCTTATCATCGAACATGACATAATCACTATGCTTGTGGAAATACTCTTAACTACTAAACATCATGACTTATCTTTTTACTCCACCGTAGTCAGGTAAAGGATTGATTTTCAAGGACGGATTACATTAATTAGTCAATCCTTTGGTCGTAGAATTTGAAAATGTATATTCGGATCGTGTGTGTCAAACTTATAGCAAGGAAAGTGATAACATCAAGTAAATAATAAAGTAAGTAATGTAAGAAGCAATCACACCAATATTTTATCTTGGTTCGGACCTCCCGTCCAGTGTCCAGTACCGAAGCTCCTCTTCGACTTTCTAACTATCACAAACTTCCCTTGCTTTGCCTGAAGGAATAGGCTTATAGATGAAAAGTTTGCTTTGATAATAATGTGTTCTTTACAACACATATTTTGACCGATTGGTATAGAAATCTCCTATAATCTCCTTGTATTGATTTGGAAGTTGAAGGGCTTGGAATATAGAAGAATTTGTGCGCTATTTGGAAAGCTTTTAGAAGAGTATTGAATATAGGGAAGTATAGAGAATAAGGAATAGATTCAGAAAGTTTTGATGACTGAAATCCTTTAATCTAGAATATATATATATATAGCAATTGAAAAGTTTTTCCGAAGAGATTAAACCTTTGAGTATAAAACTTTTCATTTGAAACATCGTATCCATTGAAATCTTAGTTTAGGATTCAATAAAAAGTCATGACTTTTCAAAATAAAGAGAAACCATTTCAGAAATAGGCAACTGTTTCCCAGGACAGACGTCTGTCCATATGGTAAGACATCTGTCAATGTATTCTGGGGTTTAGTCGAATACACTGATAGACTTCTGTCCATATATAACAGACGTCTGTGTTGTTAGGGAAAATTTTCCCAGGACTTTGTATAGACGTTTTTTATATAAGGCAGACATCTGTGTTGAGTCCAGGAAATTTTTCAGGACTATGTATCATACGTCTGTCATATATGAACAGACGTCTATTCAGGGATAGACTTCACTATATTCTACATCAATTCAGGGAGATCGTACAACAAACTAGTACTCAGTAGCTAATTATATTTCCTTAATGAAATCCTTGAGTATGTCTTGTGCTCTTGTGTGTGCCTTGGTCTCTTGCTTGTATGTTTCTTGCATAGATATATGATATAGTATATATATTGTATGTGATTGTATAGTGGTTGTCATTAAAAACTTAACAATAGGGTATAACTTTCTTTATGACAACTATACAATCAACGTTAAAGCTCCCCTTGAATTAGTGATCCCATATTATCTCCCCCTTTGGCATCATCAAAAAGCATGTATGAAATAATGCAAGCCAACCAAGCATCGCATAGCATAATACACACATAGAGGTTTTAAATTTTAATACAAGCCAAATATTCAAATACTAGCACAAAAGTTGTTAAAATAGATACGTAGACGACGGAAGGATAAACTTAGGAACTAGTGAAGTATCCCCACAAATTCGAGGATTGATCTTCGTACTTTGGTCATTGAGATTCGTCGTTGTATTCAATATTTTTTTGAATAGAAAGGCCATGAAATGATTTGTAACCATATTGAGGGAGATCTTCTGGTGGCCTTGAACTCTCTTCATCCTCTTCCTCTTCAACTTGTGGCCCCTTACAAGGTGCAAGTTATTCTGGTGAAGCAACTTGAGTACTCATCCCTGGGGGAAGGTCATGAAATCTAGGTTGTGATGGAGGAGGAGTAGGAGATGCAGAAGAAGACCGAGAAGATGAGCATCCTCGTACTTTGTGAATTATTTTACCAAGCATGGTCACAACTTTACCTAAAGTCTTTTCAACCTTAGTAAAACGTGTAGAGAACGAACGTTCTAGGCAAGTGACCTATTTTCCTAAAACTTGTTGGTTAAGGGATAAAAGACGTTGATTCTGATGAGTGACATCATGCAAACTTTCATCGGATTCCACAACAATTCGGGCCTCTTGAAATTTCGGATCTGAGTAATACTCAGTTGGTTCTGTAGGCTCGATTGGTAGTTCACGTCTTTATCGTTGTTGTTGTGTTTGTTGTTCTTGTTGTAAGGGTGGTTGTTGGTTATGTTGTTCTTGTTTCCATTGGTCAAAGATAATAATTTGTGTTGGAGTTTCTGGAAGATGCATCAAAGAGGCAAAACGAATCCCAATTTCTAGAATATCGATTTCTTGATAATTTCACAAAAAAGAGTAATCTATTATGATTGAAAAATTCACATTAGGTAAGCGGCATATGGAATTATGCATTTTGTAGGAGTCCAAAAGCTCTTAATTTGATCAAAGATATATTGAGCCCAATTCACTCGAGTATGTCCAAATATAGCATAAAGAGCCTTATGGTCATGTTCATATACTTATTCGTGACTTCTTAGTCTCAGAAATATGGTATTATGAGCATCCTATTAATCAAACGTGCATGTGGACGAAATTTTAACGGAGTCATTCTAGGAAAATCATCTTCCCAAATAAGATGAGTTACAAGATCTCTACTTTTATAGCGCATATTAGGAATTTTTTGTAACTTAACCCTAGTACAAGAATATCCCAAAATTTGCCAAACATTTCAACTTTAAATTAGACAAGTTGACCTTAAACACTTGATCATATCCAATTTTCTGAGTCAGAATGATTCCAAATGACAAGTGAGCATAGATTGATAAAGGACAAGAATATTGCAAGACAATCTATTTTCCTTTGTTTTCACCATAATCGATCAGCCTTTTGAGTCCTGTATGAATTGTCTTTTCCATCAAACTTTTTAATAGAGCTTCACCATCTGTTTCTTTCATCCATTCTTTGATTTGTTCTTCAGTAGTGAAAAGTTCAGATGTCTCTTGGGATGTTGTAGCTTCAACTACCTTCTTTCTTTTGGAATCAAGTCGCTTAGAAGCCATTGATTTGAGTTTTTGAGAATTGGGGATTTAGGAAATTAGGGTTATAATGAAAAAGTTAGAGGTAAAAGTAAAAAATGAGTGTGGAAAGGGTAAAACGGTGGGTAAAAAGTATTTCAAGCACGATCAGATGTCTGTTGGACAGCGACAGACGTCTGTTTATACAAGGAATTATTTTCCCAAGAGTTTGTAAATGTCTATCGTTATCCATCAGACGTCTGTGCTAAGTGAATAATTATTCTTCATATGATTACAAATGTATGAAGGTTAAAGAACAGACATCTGTGTTGTTGGGGTTAAAAAACTTGAGACTTGTGACAAACGTTTGTTATTAATCATCAGATGTCCATGCTGAGAGATGATTAGTTTTTGGACCCGATGCCAGACGTTTGAAAGATCTTTCTCAGACGTTTGATCATATATATTTTTCCTATAACAATTTTTCTAAGAACCAATTTATAAAATTATTTATATTAAAAATATATTAGAACAATACATACACTTATTACTATGGTAATAAAAAAAATATTACTTAGATGATCGGCTTGAGTGAGAAGATTCGTTGCTATTTGCATTCGGTTCGCATTCAGGATCTTTAAACATGGTTTCAATGGCGACCACTCTGGTCGTTTTGGATTGTGGTTAGACGTTCCTTCTCCCTATAGATTTTTAGGAGTAATGTTGCCAGAAATGGGTGATGTATTGAAACAAAGAGATTTTTGTGAATGCATTTTTTACGGATGTATGTAACAACATGCATATTTCACGATAATATATTTAAATATTACGTCGTTCATCGAGTATAGGCCCAAAAAGTCACTTTTTGCATATGGATGAATTTGGACTCGTAACCATTTCTATTGAGTATAAAATGTCATTTACGAATGCATATGGATGAATTTGGACTCGTAACCATTTCTATTGAGTATAAAATGTCGTTTACGAAAAGAAAAATTGTAAACATCGATATATTTTGAGTTACGAAAATTTGGACTTTGGACTTGGGTTTTGGGTTAGCTAACCTAGTCCACTTCCTTAAAGCTCTCACAACCCTCTCCCCCTTCATTCACTCCGAACACTTAGTAAACATAGAGAATGGGAAATTAAAATTCCTAAGCTAGGCATTTCAAGTAGAAGCTCAAATCAACAGAAAATCAAGCATTGATTCTAGGGTAAGATTCTCCATCTTGTTTCCTCTTCAATTTGTGAAATTTATAGTTGACGTCAAAAGTTGGTCATAAGTGACAGTCAACCCCCAATCGTGCTAATGGTGCACTAATAATGATTAGAAAGTGCAAAATATAAAGAGAACAGGAAACACACAAGACTTTTTATAGTGGTTCAGCAAAAGACGATGCCTACTGTTAACCGTCTTTTTGGTCCGGTTCCCAAAAGTACACAAGACACGCTCGACTCAAAGAATCGCGTGGAACTAAAGCCGAAAGGGACGCTTAGAAGCGAAGGAAACAGGATGAAGAGGGATCGCGCCAATAGAGACCGCATGACACCCCAAACACGTATTCATGCAGCCTTCGCGGTGCGGAATCTAACACCATCGAGATGCGAAATCTCGCGCCCACGAGGTGCGATATTTCGCATCCTGGGCTCAGGTGCAAAATTTCGTATGTGCAGGGTCTAGGTGTGAATTTCTGCATATGATCCCCTATTTCTACCTACTCTTACCTAACCTCTACCTACTCCTTTCCTATAAATACCCCCATGACTTCACACTTGAAGGGGGTTGGAATTTGAGACCTTGGGACCTCTTGAGAGCTCCATTAATGGTATCCCCCATTTGAGGAAGAAGGGGAAAATTGTCCTTTTCTTAATATATTTAATATATGATAATTATGACATCATATATGAGAAGGATGACATCATGTCTTAGAGGTGACATCATATAGCCCTAAGGATGACATCGTATAGCTTAATTATGATATCATCTAGCATAAAGATGAATGTAAGGAATGTAATGGGATGGTCTCACGCTTGTAACTTTGAGTGATTAATAATATTCCAACAATGCTTCAAAGTGGACGTAGGCCCCTCACGAGGCCGAACCACTATAATTCTCTTGTGTTATTTACTACTTTTCTACTCTTATATGTGCGACCAAATTAACTGTTCCTAGTAATTGGAATCTTTGGTGTTTATGAAATTTTTTGCTGTCAACGTTTGGTGCTTTCACTGAGAAAACATGGATTTTGCACCTTTGTCACACGTTGTCATCTCGACCCCCGATAAGCTTGAGGTTCCTTGCTAGACCTGCCGTCGAGTCTGCTCATGAAGGCAAAGCGACCAAAGAATGCAATGGTTGGCTCTTCAGCAGCAGCCGAGGCTGGTATGTCTCAACAACCTCAGCCAGCGGACATCCCGTCCACTAATGAAACCGTCCCTCCTAGTGTAGACCCCAAAGCGCCTGCAATACAAGCTCAAATCCGCGTGCTTAATGAGAAATATGAGAATACGGCGGTCGAGCTTAATCAAGTGTTAAGAAATAACATCGACCTTATGCGACAACTTCAAGAAAGTCAGCGCATCGTCGCTCGACTTCAACTAACTTGGAAAAATGCTCGACCCCGACCAACCGTATCATAAACTTCCGAGTCGAGAGGCCTGCATCAAAGGAGGAGGTTTAGCCTCATCAACAACGTCACTGCCCGCACCAATGCCCTCGACAACGGTAATGGCAATGGCTACGTCAACGGCAATGGGAACGGCGACCGAACTACCATCACATATAGCAAAGGGGCACAATACCGCGACCGCTCTCGCTTGATCATCATTGATGGACCAGGTCCTACAAACGAATCTCTTTCTCGACATAACCCGATGGTCTCTAATCAGGATGATGGGCCTGCTATTCCAACAACCTGCGTTCCTCAAGAACAGGAACCACATCACCCGGCTCCGCCTCACCGTCCACACCAAGACCCAATCATAGATGTCGAGGACATGGAGGAAGATGATCTGGACGTCCATCATAGGAGACACCCTCATAACAGAACTCCAGAACCTCGTCAAAACCCGTGGGTCCCAATGGAGGATCCCCATCCAACTTACCTACCCGACATGGTTCGAAGAATCATGAGGGAAATGCGAGGAAATGTGCATGATTCGTGGGAAGCACACATTAGGCACAACCACTTCACAAGAAATGCAAATGAAGCTGAATGGCCGCGACGCTTCAGCATGCCGCAAATGCCGCTTTACGATGGTACCACTGACCCATGTGCCATCCTAAATCGATATGAATGGAAAATGGACTCGAGTCGGGGAAACGATCCGGTCAAATGCAAATGTTTCCCAGTCTTCTTATCAGGAACTGCTCTGTTATGGTTCTCCCGCCTCCCACTCGATTCCATTAACAACTTCGGCCAGTTAGTGATACAGTTGGACAAGAAATTTAGGATTCACATACCAAATCCAAAGAATGCCCTCACCCTTTCTAACTTATATGAAAGGCCTGCTAAGTTGCTCAAAAGCTACCTCTCCAGGTTCAACATTGCCCTCGCTGAGGTTGAGGATCTGGATCCTCACACCATACTCTTTCAATTAGCCAAAGGTGTCCTCCCTACTTCCGAATTCAGGGCGCGGATCGATCGGACGCAGCCAAAGAGCTTTGATGCCTTCTATGAAAAGGTAGATCAGTACTTATGCCAAGAAGAGGCAAGATGCAACCGACTCACCTCAACCAGTCGCCCCAATGGCTCTCAAGAAGACACTGCAAATAACAACCTCAAAAGAAAACAAATAGGAGAGCCCTCTGATCAGAACAAGGGGCCAAGTCCTAATAGGCAAAGGCCGAACAATGGTAGACAAGGTGGCCGAAACAACGATCAGACCCTGACCGAGCCAAGAAAGCCCGGCTCTTACCAAGCCTTCAAAACATACACCCCGCTAGACAAGGATCTAGAAACAATTTACTTGGAGACATGCAACACTTTGCCATACAAGAAGCCACACACCAGGGAATCAATCGACCTTGAGAAAAATACTGGGAGGTGCTGCCAATACCATGACGTACACGGCCATAATACCAATGAATGGAAAAGCTTATCCGCGAAAAATGACTTGAGCAATACGTCCAAGAGACTTTTCCTCCTGAAGCAAATTCAAAGCCCCAGCCACCAGCACCTCAGGCAGCGCAAAGGCGACTCCAGGTCCATCTAACCCAAGGCGTGGGATTGTATTCAACAACATATGTGGCGGACCTTATCCCACACATGACAACTTCCGAAAAATGGAATAGTATGTTAGTTCAATAAAGCATGCTACTTATGAAACTTGCTCCGCACCCAACGAATCCGTCCCAGCCAAGCTCCAAAAGACCATGGGGGACGACATCACTTTCCGCAAAAGAGATTCTACTGGGGTGGAGATCCCAACACTGGTCCACTAGTTATCATGGCTCAGATCGGTGCTGCTTCTGTCCGGAAGGTATTAATCGATCCCGGAAGCTCAATCAACATCATTTTCAAAACTGCTTACGACCGGATGAAGTTAGAGACAAATGACTAAAAGCCATGCCGCGTCACGATCCATGGCTTCAATACGGCTTCTAGTTCCCCAGTGGGAATGATCGATTTACCTATGGAGCTAGGCGAGGGGGATCGGATCCAGGTCCAAATCCTCACTTTCGTGGTCACAGACATTGATTTCCCCTACAACGTTTTCCTAGGACACCCTTTTCTCATGGAGTTTTGAGTCTGCATGTCGCCATGGTCTCTCCTAATGAAATTTCAGACAGAAAATGGGATTGGAACAATCAGAGGCGACCAAGTAAGCGCCAGAGAGTGTTATGCAATAGAAGGAAGAATGCGCGCAATAAGGACAAGGGAAAAGCAGTGCCCACAACTTCTTGCGCCAAGACTATTTCAACATATCAATCAGTGGTGTCTCGACCTTGGCTCAAGCGCTACTACCGTCTTTTCGAATATCTCGATCCACAGAAGGACAAAGAACCCGAGTATGAAAGGGCTACCTCGGTCGAATCCACAGTAGATATTCCCGTTAACCCAGATGATCCATCAAGGGTGTTGAATATAGGATCGCAATTCCATCCCGCAATCAAAGAAGATCATGTAGATTTCTTGAAGTCAAACCTAGAAGTGTTTGCATGGACTCATTCCGATATGGAAGGCATCGACCCTCCAATCGCTTGCCATTGTCTAAGTATCGATCCTACGACAATTCCAGTCAAGCAAAAGCGCCGATTCTTGAGACCTGAGAGATCCAAAGCACTCGAGGAAGAGGTAGACCAGCTACTCAACAACAATTTTATTCGCGAAGCCGATTATCTCGAGTGGGTGGTCTCCAGCCCAGTTCTGGCCAAGAAGGCCAACGGAAAATGGCGAACATGTGTTGACTTCTCCGACTCAAACAAGGCGTGCCCTAAGGACAACTTCCCACTCCCAAAGATCGACCGACTTGTTGACTCAATCGCCAGATACCAGCTACTAACTTTCATGGATGCCTACTCAAGCTACAATCAAATCCCGATGAACCTTCACGACCAGGATCACACTTCTTTTATAACAGACCAAGGATTTTACTACTATCGTGTCATGCCCTTCGGTCTCAAGAATTCTGGCACTACTTATTAGCGAATGGTTAACCGAATCTTTAAAAACCAAATCGGAAAGTCCATGGAGGTGTACGTGGACGACATGTTGGTAAAATATAAAGTATCAAGCGGTCACGTCCACGATCTCTCTGAAATGTTCGATATCCTCCTTTGGTGCGACATGAAACTCAACCCTGTGAAATGCACATTCGGAGTCGCTTCAGGGAAATTCTTGGGTTTCATCGTCAACTCCCGAGGAATCAAAGCTAATCCAGAAAAAATCCAAGCCATTCAAATCCCCAGGAACATCAAGGATGTCCAAAGTTTAAATGGAAAGGTCGCTGCTTTAAGTCGATTCATATTTAAGGCTACCGAAAAGTGCAT
The DNA here is from genome assembly GCA_030737875.1 of Allium sativum. Taxonomy (NCBI): domain Eukaryota; kingdom Viridiplantae; phylum Streptophyta; class Magnoliopsida; order Asparagales; family Amaryllidaceae; genus Allium; species Allium sativum. Next base: position 330,686,810 of record CM060916.1, read on the forward strand.
TCCTTTCTTCGATATACTTCGAAAAGTGAAACGCAATTTCGAGTAGGGCCCAGAATGTATTTCCGCATTTAAAGAACTTATGGATCACTTAGAGCGACCACCTATCCTATCTAAGCCCATAAACCATGAGGACTTATACATTTATTTGGGTGTTTCTATGTAGGCAATCAGCTTGGCGTTAATCCGCCTCGAGGATCGCATCCAATGGCTCGTCTATTACATAAGCAAACGATTAACAGGGGCAGCGAAGAATTACCCAAAGCTGGAATTCTTCTTGCTTATTTTCTTTCGGAAACTTCGACCAGACTTCCAATCTCACCCTATAAAGGTTTTCACTGATCAGCCACTACGACCGGTCCTGCAGCGACCCGAAGCGTCGGGACGACAACTGAAATGGAGTATGGAGCTGAGCCAGTTTGAGATAACATTGATTCCTTACCGAGACATCCTCGGCCAAGCTCTCCCTGACTTCATAGTAGAGTTCACTGCCCCCGAAGAGACTCCGATAGAGAACACGGAAGCTCCCATTATTCAATGGAAATTGTTCGTGGACGGGTCCTCCAACCGAAAATGCTCCGAAGCCGAAGTCGTGTTCATAACCCCCGAGGAACGCCCAATATGCTATGCACTAAAACTAAATTTTCCTGCTACCAACAATGATGCGGAGTATGAGGCCTTGATTGACGGAATTAGAATCACGATCGATCTTAAACTAAAGACAATCCAAATCTTCTCCAACTCACAACTCATCGTGCATCATGTACAAGGGGAATATCAACCTAAGGGGGAATGACTCGCCCTCTACCAAACCAAGGTTCAAGATCCACAACTTTTGGGATTCGCCCCTGTCGAAGTGCTCAACTCCCCTAGTATCAAGTAAATTCAAACTGAGGCGGTCATGAATGCCGAACGAGAACCTGAATCTTGGATGACACCAATCAAGAATTACCTACAGTACGGGACCCTTCCCGAGAGCTACAAGGAAAGATGAGCGCTCACCCACTAATCGGCTCGCTATCTTCATATGGATGAGGTGCTCTATCGTAGAGGTTTCTCTGTCCCATTGCCCAAATGTGTAGCCTGTCATGATGCCGTCAAAGTCTTAACCGACGTACATAAAGGAGAGTGCGGTGACCATACTGGAGGGCAAACCCTAGCCAGAAAAATACTTAGACATGGTTATTATTGGCTCACGCTCGATCTAGACGCTGCAGACTATGCTCGCAAGTGCCAGCACTTCTCAAAGATCCTGAAAGCCCTGCCTACGGAGCTGACACAAATGGTTAGCCCATGGCCTTTCGCCATGTGGGAAATTGACATCATTGGAACTCTTCCAATGGCCCAGGGCGGGGCCCGATACGCCGTTGTCGCAGTTGATTATTTTACCAAATGGGCGGAGGCCGAAGCTCCCGCCATGATTACCACCAAGAAGATGATCAAATGCATTGCATGCAACATCATTACTCGATACGGGGTCCCTCAAGACATCATCTCTAACAACGAAACTCAATTTGAGAGCGCCAAATTCAAATCCTTCTACAAACGGCACAGCACCGAAAAGAGATTCTCGGCAGTGGCTCATCTCAAGCCAATGGGAAGGTCGAAGCGGTCAACAAAGTTATTAAGTCCGTCATTAAGAAGTGCCTGGAAAAGGCTGGGGGCATGCGGGAAGATGAACTTCCTCTAGCCCTATGGGCATACCAAACCACCCAAAAGATAGCAACTGGATATACTCCCTTCGCCCTCGCCTACGGATCAGAAGTCGTCATTCCTATTGAACTCAAGCTTTCATCTCACCGAGTCACCTATTTCGATCCAAGGACGAAACAAGATTTACTTTTAGGATCATTTGACTTGTTGGAAGAAAAAAGGAACGAAGCTGATCTCTGAGCTACCGCCCAACGGTAACGAGTCGCCCGATACTTCAATTCTAGGTTCCTCCATAAGGACCTCAACGTCGACGACCTCGTCTTAAAACGGGTCTTCCCTCCACCAACCGGCCTCGCTCCTCTTTGGGAAGGTCTGTACTCCATACAACAAAAGCTCAGCGGTGGATCTTTCAAACTCGCAACCGTGGACGGAGCTGAACTCCCAAGGATATGGAACAGTGAACATCTCCGCCGCTACTTTACATAACTTAGTATATAGTTATTTACGTTTTCCAATAATGTTTTATTTTCTAACAATTCAAAGCACTGTAAGGGCTATCACTATTAAAGTTATTAGTGGAAATTATGTTCAACTTCCCACCTCTTCCTGTTTATGTTTACTTCGCGCATGACACGTTTAACTAATCGTGACAACTAGCTTATGTTCAAACAGTCGGTTGTCGTGTCGACCTCCGAAACGGAGTCAGCACTACCGTTCGAGTCTCGAGCCAACCTCAAGGTCAAAACACAATTGCTACGACCGGCACCCCAAGCACAGGAGCCGGCAATGCTACTCAAGTCGTCGGCCCATGGCACGACCGAGTATAAATAACCACAAACTCGAATCTCGGCCCCGTGCCGAGACCGAGGATAAATCATTCCGCGCTCAAGTCCCAAGCATCTTGGGGCCACCCAACAGCCAGGCGGGAGTGATGTAAATCCCTACCTCGGCTATGGGTACCGGTCGAATCTTGGCGAGACCAACCCTTAAATCGTTTCTTCCCCAAAAGCTCTCAAGGCTAAGAGGTAGCCCATGGCCATGATCGGACCCTACTGGCTGATGATCCGGGCTTCTCTTCTCAGGTGAATAAACGACATCTGTGACTCACCTCAACCCGATGAACGACAAGAGAGAGACACACCGGACGGACTGCACAACGCGACGTCATACGCCTTCCCTGCACTTGGGACTAACCCCGGGCAGCCCAAACACAGCAGGCGCTCAGCCTGGCTTCGCAAACTACGAGTTTCCTGAGCTGAGGGAAACTTACTAATCCTACGCTCTATCACACCCTCTGGAATAATTGACCCAGAGTGCGGTTCACAATCACACCCCTTTGGAATAATCGACCCAGAGCGCGTCACACAATCGCTTTTTTGTTAAGTGTAATGATAAGTATGCTTATGCAAATACAGGACGCCAGAAATCATAAGAAGGACATCTAAACAATTAACAGAAATTGCAATCTTTACTAACACATATTTCATTTTTACACACACACATTAAGGCAAACTACATGTCTAACATCTTTCTTTCTAATGACAGGGTGTACATGAAAACACACCATGTCTTGAAAAACCAAAAGCGAGGGTCTTACTCTCGTAAACTATCGGCCTACACTACCTAAATGAATGGTAACTTCTACTTACGTTGCTAACACTAATAGTGACTTTTCTTCTTTTCCTTGTGCTTGTTCCTTTTTTTAAATTCAACGCTCGACGATTCATCCTTTGCACCAGGCCTCTTCTTACTAGCCCCTCTCCTTCCCACTCAGCCCTTCCAAGAAGTGGTCGATTCATGAGAAGCCGAGAGACACTTCTCATCCGCGCCCTCGTCGCTAGTGATCTCGGTAATATCGACAAGGGCGGTATGCGGCATAGGCACGGGGGCACTCCCAGCAGCGAGGCCGACCACAGTGCCACTCTTCTCTGGGACCACCTTGCCTTCTCGCTCAGCCCGTTCCTTAGCCTCTCTAGAAGCCGGTCGCTTAGCAAGCTTCTAGGATCTATGCAGCGTTTCACCACCAGCCTTGGTCTTCTCAAGGGACTCAGTAGCCCTTTGTTTTGCTTCCTCATCTTCCCTCTTCTTCCGGGCATCATCATCAGCACTCTTCTTCTCGACCTCCTCATCGGCTTTCCTCTTCGCGACCGTGTCAATGGCTCTTGCCTCAACATCTTGCTTGGTCCTCATTTGGACCTCTTTCCTGGCAACCTCATCATGCTTCTGCTTCTCCTCCACCTCTTCACACTTGGCCACCACTCCACCATAGCAGCCATCGACGACACATCAACCTCTACCGGGCCTCGGGTAGCTGCACTCTGCCCATCAACTACCTCACCTTCCTTCATAAGGCTCTCATACATGCTAGGAGTTAACATTATATATGAGTAGGTAACCAGTTGATCATCGCCCCATCCAAATTGCACTACCATAGGTCATGGCTCTAATTTAGTTGTTTGTGGGACCACAGGGGTAGGGCTTGATGTCGTGGTCGGTACAGGAAGGGCTGTACATTGAAAACACAACCTTTTATTCTGCAAATTCGATAATTACATCATCCTCGGGGATGCATGGAAAAAAAATTTACCTCCGGGAAGGGACGGTGTAGAAATGGCAAGAGGGGTATTTGTGGTGGTAGGTAAAGTGAATCCGGTCTCTCCTAGCTCCGAGTGCTCAGGGTCATACTCGGTCGAAACCAGAATTGAAGCTGCGGGATCGCTCACAATAACCGATTCAGGGGCCAGTGGCCAATAGGAGCTTCCCTCTGCAAATGTCTCTACTACCACAACACTCTCAATCATGAAAGACTTCCCCTTCTCAGCAGTAATCCTCTCTAACCTCTCTCTCTTTCGGCATCCTCAAGAAACAACCTCTTACCCTCTTTCCGCTTCTAGCGATCCTCGACAGTTAGGAGGTCGATCGCGAGTTGACGTTAATCTAAAGTTCTCACATCCACTTGGTGAAAAAAGCCTCATACGTAGCCAACCTTTCCCAAGTCTGAGCTATTTCTCGAGGATAATCGTCAACAGACGAGAGTCCATGGAATCTCAGAACTTTGACATACATGTTTTGGATATCCTCCACCATAGATGATTGAACTTGGAACTATATATCCTCCAACTCCTCTCTCAATTGTTCCACCTCTCTTAGGTATGCCTCTCTCAGTCCATCCATTGCACCCAACACATCCCGGTTACTAGCCTCTGCATCCTCCTTGGCCTTTCTCATTTCCTCGAGCTGCCTATTCAAGCTGTCATTCTCCGCTCTCAGAGCATCATTGTCAGTTTGGAGGTCGAAAACTTATACGTTTTCCCTTTTCAGATCGGCACACACTTTATCCACCTCGGCCTTGTCCCTCTTTAGGGTCGTGTTCTGGGTAGTAAGATCGGCTATTGTTTCTGTGAAAACGGAGCGGGAGTGATCAACCTCCATCTTGAGTGCCTCTTACCCTTTCTTTATCTCAGCTACAACAATGAGATTCATGGGTTATCATCTAAAGATACGGGAATGAACGAGAATGTGCTCATGGTACAAAAAGCAAACTCACCAGTGTCCACGTTTAGATGAACGGTGGTGGTCTTCTCAGCATCGATAGTTAAATTCTGATTCACGAGCTCCACTTTCTTTCTCTAGATCAGCTCTGATAGATGAAAGGAATAGGCGGTAAGCACGTCAGCCTGGTGGTACACTTCCTTCACATGCATCCAGATCTCTCCGGAGTCACTAGCAGGGGATGGGCAAAGATCTGGAAGGATCATCGCTCATCAAAGTAGTGTTGAGGGAAAGTCATTTTCAACATGCCCTCTGTTCCTCCACAGAAAGCCCTTATTGCTCAAAGGCCGCTAATTCTCGCACCCCGGTTACGTTCATCCTCTCCGGCCTTGGTTGGCCGAGTGGCGGCTCTCTCTGGTAACTGGAATGGGCATAGGAGCCGTTGTATATGGAGGAGTTGTCGAAGACGGACGTCGAGAACCCCCAAAGTTAAGCCGGTAATCTTCCTTGAACAGCCGAATCGGAGGGGGAGGAGGAGTCGGAGACCGTCGAGATCGATCCCCATCTCGGTGTCCACTGCCACAACCAATCAGGGGTGGAGTGCCATACAAGTTGGTCCCTCTTCTAAAACCCTCAAAGAAAGGATTCCTAGGATATGGGCGGCCTCCATGACCATAGCCTCGTCCCCCGCGTCCTCTTGTCATATCACCTGTCATGGAAACGGAACACTGTCCATTAAATCGCAAGCTCAGGTAAGCCACTATGCTATGCAGTGTTAATGAGTGTATGCCCTAAGTGTTCTCTCAATAGACCACATTGTGATCCGCTCAAAGGAGTTAACCCCTCCACAGCAAGAGCTAATTCGTCCATGACGGCCAGAGTCTCCCGCAGGGATACTTCAAAGTCAAGTTTATTCAAGCCATCAGACTGATGCTCATCCTCAAGCGAGGTGGCAGCTCCAGGAGAAGCCACTGGGGACAATGGCTTAATCGACTCTCCCTTCCCTGTCCCTCCAGTCAGGGCAGAACGGGAGCATTCAATGGGACCTCATCTCCAGCTGCAGCCTCCTCACCACGACGAACCCCATCTCTACTGACGTCTCCTTGGAACTTGACGACCTTCTTCGGTCGGGGCCCAACAGAGGGCATCTTTCTTTTCTGACAGGGTTCGCAGGGCCTTTCGCCACCACCTTTTTCGGTACACCGCTTTCCACTTCGGGCCTAATTATAGCCCGATCATCAGGAAGTAATCCTGCACGGAGAAGGCGCTCTTAGCTTGTCACAGTTTCCGTTTTGCGAAATTCATCGGGAATCGCCCGCAAGGAATTAAGACGCTGCCTATACTCTTCGCCGGTGGGTGCCTCTGGATTTCCTAACACAATCAAGAAAGGATAATAATAAGATATGGGCTCCAAGAACTTTATAATTGGAAGCGAAGTTCGAAAGCACTTACTATCTTCAATTAACCTCCTTGCAAATCTAGGAGGGCAACGCACAAAGAACCCGTCTTGTTTGAACACTGATGACCTGGGCCATGTCCTGCTAAAGAATTTGGTGGCGGCTATCGCTTCCAGGAACCATTGGGCAGGCATTCTGCTTGGCGTTCCCCTCAGGCTGAAGAAATACCGAATGTCCTTTCTAGTGGGTTCCATGTTCAAATACTCTCGGTATAGAACGTAAGTGCCTCAGAGTGATGAGTAAGCATTTGGATGTAGTTGCGAAGGTACGAGGCGGAAATAGGACATAATATCCCGAATAAAATCATTGGCTTAGGGCACGCACCCCGCAAAACAAGCTTGCCTATTCCAGGCAGTTAAACCCAAGGGCGGTTCGTGAGCCCTTCCACCTTCTCCCTGCTCGTGAGTGTCACCTACTGTTATATTGAACCGCTGCGCCATTTTCGTGACTGCCATAGCATCTAGATGTGACGGTACCAAGTCCGTTGGATTTTCCAAGATAATGGCATCGGGTAACATATCCGTGGCCACTGGGCCCGCTGGGGGATCTTCATTAATAATATCCACATTCTCGACTTCCTCATGTATGACTGGAGAATGTAGCCTCTCAATTTATTCCCCATGATCAGATACTTTGGGTGAACTGGCCGATTAAGAAGGAATGGATCCTTCGATAGTCTCAAGCTCGCTTCCACTTGAGCTACCGCTATTGATAGAATCTGATGAATGGGGAGATGACGGGGAAGCCCCATCTTCTAGGGTTTTCCCAGTCTTCGATCTTGTTTGCATAGTTAATTATACTTTAACACACTAGTAATAGACATCGCATTGGGATAACCTGTACCCCTCGTGTTAGTGAAAGCTAACATGAGTGTTCGGTGTCATGCAAGATTAAGGTATACATAGGAAAATAACAGTTCAGTCATAGTTCGAGTATATTCATTATCCTATGTGAAAGATACAAGTCCCTATACACATGACTATCATCATATGCACTCACACCATCGTGAGAGCGAAAAGGCAATATGCAAATCTAAGGGCAGGAAGTCAAGAGATCGAAGTCCTGTACAAGGGGAGCAAAACCCCGCCAAAACGTAGCATAGAGCAGTTGGGCTGACAACCGATCCAAACCCCATGATAGGCGAGAGAGGCTCCATCAAAGTTTGAAGTTCAAGACTCGTACCTCGAGGTTCATAAATTCTAAACCCCCAGGGCCTTGAAAATTCGAACCCCCTAGGGCCTTGAAAATTCAAACCCCCTAGGGCCTTGAAAATTTGAACCCCTTAGGTTTCGAAAATTTGAACCCCAGAAGTTCGAAGATCCGAAGCCCTCCAGGCTCGAAGACTCGAACCCCCCCTCCAGGTTCGAAATTTCGAACCCTGGGAGTTCGAAAATCCAACCCCTACAGGTCAGGCGGTTCGAACCTCTCGGGTTCGAGAATTCGAACCCCTGAGGTTTGGGAACACGAATCCACGAGGGTTCGAAAAATCGAGCCTACGGAGGGTTGAAATTTCGAATCCCATAGGGGTCGAAACACGTTTGGGCCTCCACTTCTCTTCCCCTCGCGTCAAACTACTCCTCCAAGACGCAGCCCTTCGACCTCTTCCTCCTCATTTTTCGGCCCCAGCCATTACCTATGTCAGGTTCAAAATAGTAGGGAGCTTTCACAACAATGGTGGTTGAGGCAAGAAAGTAAATGGAAGGAAAAAAGTGAGGGGGGGCTATTTATAATAAAAGGAAATAACCCCTTTGCATTCCCATGAATTTCGAGCCCATGGGTTCGAAATTTCGAACCCATGAGTTCGAAATTCGGAACCCCTAGGGTCGAAATTTTGAATCTCTGTGGTTCGAAATTTTGCACCCAAAAAAGAAAAGAGAAAGAAAGAAAAAACTGAACCCCTATGTTTGAAATTTCACTCCATGCGCTCTTGTACGCGTACTCCATGCACATACTGGGTCGTGAACACACGGGGGCAACGCACTGCGAATACTTAGCAACATGAGCACGACGCCACATCAGCAACGACTCCCTCGCAATCCTATAGCGAATTAGCCTGTCAACTAACATTTGTTTTCCTTTAACTTACAAGATAAACCGGCAACTCGATTACTAATTCGACCAATCCAAAGAACATCATGTCAATACAAGACGTACTTTGGGGGGAAAATGTTAACAGGCTTTTTAGTCCAGTTCCTAAAAGTACACAAGACACGCTCGACTCAATGAATCGCGTGGAACTAAAGCCGAAAGGGATGCTTAGGAGCGAAGGAAACAGGATGAAGAGGGATCGCGCCAACAAAGACATCACGGCACCCCAAACACCTATTCATGCAGCCTTCGCGGTGCGGAATCTTGCACCCTCGAGGTGCAGAATCTCGAACATTTGAGGTGTGCAATCTCACACCCTCAAGGTGCGAAATCTCGCACCCATGAGGTGCGATATTTCGCACCCCGGGCTCGGGTGCGAATTTTTCGTATGTGCAGGCTCCAGGTGCGAATTTTTCGTATGTGCAGGCTCCAGGTGCGAATTTCTGCATGTGGTCCCCTATTTCTACCTACTTCTACCTAACCCCTACCTACTCCTTTGCTATAAATACCCCATGACTTCACACTTGAAGGGGGTTGGAATTTGAGACTTTGGGACCTTTGAGAGCTCCATTAATGGCATCTCCCATTTGAGGAAGAAGAACGGTAAAAGTGTCCTTTTCTTAATATATTAATATATGATAATTATGACATCATATATGAGAAGGATAACATCATGTCTTAGAGGTGACATCATGTAGCCCTAAGGATGACATCATATAGCTTAATTATGACATCATCTAACATAAAAATGAATGTAAGGAGATGTAATGGGATGGTCTCGCACTTGTAACTTTGAGTGATTAATAATATTCCAACAACGCTTTAAAGTGGACATAGTCCCCTCACGAGGCCGAACCACTATAAATCTCTTGTGTTATTTACTGCTTTTCTACTCTTGTCTGTTTGACCAAATTAACTATTCCTAGTAATTGTAATATTTGGAGTTTATGGCATTTTTTGTCGTCAACACATACGTCCACTTTATATGTATTGATTTTCTTTTGATTACAAGTATAGAGCTTTATTTGCTTTAAGAAATAAGAGAAGAAGGCTATTTTAGAGTTAGCTATGAGAGTCAGAGAACTTAAGAGAAGAGTGTTCTTAGAGAAACTTTAAGAATATGAAATTTAGGTGAAGTCCTCTTTTCCACTTTAAGATTTGAGGTATTCATAGGGGAAATAATGGGCTGAACGGGCCTCCACATGGCCTTCCTCTTTTTTGGAGTTTGGACACATGGAGATTGATCATTGGTAGCAGTTGTGGTGATAGGACCCATTCCACTGCTCATTAATAGTATCCTTGGAAATAGCGGCTTACGTGGCACTCAAGATGAGGTGTATCAAAAGTAGAGCTCTGTTTAGATATGGAAAACCGCCTTTATTGCCTTTAAAATCGGGCTAATATTTGAATGACTTAACTGGATATTTTTAGATGATCCCGAGATATTCGGTCGATGCATCTTTATCGGAAGCGGTTTAATTGGTCAAGTGGGGAGAGCGATTCTTCTGGAGTGAGTTATCAGCTGATAGGAACTGGCTCGGGCCGATGTCTGACAGTTCTGGACCGAGCTTTAGCTAGGCTTCCTGGAGCATGAATTGTCCGAATTGGCTGATCGCATATTGGGCTTCGATCTGATCCGTGGCGGCTTTTGCCAAAAAGATGGTAAACACTTTGCCCCTCAGAATACATCTTCTTCAGTAGAGGGAGGTGCGTTCTGAAATATGATTCGAAGCACAATCACTCGAGCAGCTATGGTCACACCGGACCATATTAAGGCCAGAAATCTAATGGTTCTGATGGTTGCATTAAGGCTGGAAAACCGACGATCGAAGTAGATCGTATCAAGGCCAGAAAACCGACAACCATTGTGAACCATATAAAGGCCGAGATGGTGATCACTGACTTTGTGAGATTTAGTTCCTAAAATGATAAAATAAGCCATTCTCAGCTTGAGGAAGGCTTCAGTCTCGATGGGTCGAGTATTGAATATACCCGACCTAGAGTCATGGGTGAGCATTTATTTCACTTGGCTTTGAGGGGTGGCGAGTATTAACCATACTCGGCTTACAGAGGTGGCAAGTATTAATCATACTCGACTTACAGAGGTGGCGTGCATTAACCATACTTCACTTCAAGAGGCGGTGAGCATTAACCATACTCGGCTTACAGATGTGGCGAGTATTAACCATTCTTGGCTTACAGAGGTGGTGATTATTAACCATACTCGGCTTGTGGCAAGTGTTTTTTATGCTCGACTCATGTGAGATTAATACCCAGCAAATGATAAATGCTTTTGGTCCAGAGAAGGGAGGTTAGTACAATCCATACTCGGCTTAAATCAACCAAACATAGTCCATGTTTGCAAAAGAAAGTTCATAGTCGTTAAGGAACCATTACAAAGATAGTGAAAATAATTTCTAAGAGAACAACTGTTGATTCCAAAGCATGCCTAGGAGGTAAATCCTGACACCATACATGTGTACATCAAAGTGTCCGTTTTATTGAATACATCAGAAAAGAAACTTAAACTTAATTAATAATAATGCCGTGAGTACTACTTTCAGGGTCCTTTCCTTTTTTAGTGGCTCGAGGACTGGCCCGAGGAGGTTGGGCAGAAGATCACGGCGGCAAGGCCGAGGCGCGCTTCTTAACATATTCGGGAAACTTTCCTTGCCTAACTTGATCCTCAACATGATCGCGTAGATGCCAACATTCATTGGTGCTATGTCCAACTATGTTGTGGAATATGAAATGTTTGTCGGAATCGAGTTCCATCTAGGTTGGTTCTCGTCGAGGTGGTCTTGGAAGAGGCAGGGACCCTCGTATGTCAAGGTAAATATCGAGCAAAGAAGAGTTGAACTTGGTGTACTGGTCGTACTTATTTTCATTTCGAGGTCGCATGTTGCGTCCATTCTTTTCCGGGGCTTTTCATCTTCCAGTATTCTGGCCATTGGTGTTGGATGGACCTCCTTGCTTGGTGGCTAAGACCTCGAGGCTCTTCATCTCAATATTGGCGTCCTCTTATCAGAGGAATCGCTCGGCCTCAGAGTATAAATCTTCGATATCTTTGGGCGGGTCTTTGGTTAAAGAGATTGAGAATTTTGATCGGTTCTGAACTCCGCAATGGTGGCCATAAGCACCATCAATGGCTCAGGTCGATCGACGGATGCTACGGCTGCGTGGTACCTTTCTAGGAAGGACCGAAGTGTTTCTCCTGATTGCTGGTTGATGGTGGATAGGAACATAACACTCTTTGGTCGGGTAAGTGCGGCCATTGTACAGTTCGATAGCTGGTAATTTTAAGTCTGGAGGGTTACGGGAGTTTCTGATTTCCCTATGAAGGGGCTACGATGGACATTATCTATATGCTGCTGAGAAGAGGTGCCCCGAGTGAAACGTCGGATGATGCTTGCAAGCTGGCTTCCATCTCCGAGGAGTTGTTGCCATGAATTTAGCTCTGCATTTGAAAGAGCTTCGATACGAGGGTCTGGCAAAAGCATGCTCGGAAGGGCAGCCGTTGACTAGGCTCGACCTCCAAGAGTTGAGTGAAGGTGAGGGTGAGGGTGAGGATGAGCTCCGGTTGGTGGTTCTGGGAAGAATGGCCCCTCTTGAACCTAATGAGTATTGGATCGAGCCGTACCCATGACAGAGGGTCCAGGCTGATCCGGCATGGCATGTGATGTTTGGAGCTCATGGTTGCCCCCGGTTGGAGCGCCAAAGTGTTGACGTCAAAAGTTGGTCACAAGTGACTGAAATGACAAGGAATTTCGCTCGATCCGAATCGATCGCTAAACCGACCAAGACCATTCGAAACCCCTGATTGATTTGAGAACACGAAAATCGGAACATAGACTGAAGAACATTTCATTGTTTATTACAACAATTCATCAGAATACAAGAATATACAGGGTATAAACAAATACAATACATCAGAGAAATATCAGAGATTACAATACATTACATTTAAATACATCGCAGTGGAAAAACAATACAAATCACAACTGCAAACAGATACACGGATAAAGAGATTTCCGAATACCGCTTCAGCAGTAAATCAGGATCCTTTGAATATACATCTGCAAAACCAAAACTACTAGCTGCCTGTGTTGAAAAATAGTGGCACCCAGAGTTTAGGTTAAAACAATAAACCCCAAGTCAGTCATGTGACTGGTGTGAGAACTAAAATAGTTATTTAAAACTTTACTTTAAATCGGATATATCAAGGGACCACGCCATATAACACGGAACGGGTTTCCTCCCAAGAATACCATCAAAACAGCGCAATGCTTTTTGAAAAAATGAAGCTATTATAAGACCCAGGTCCTATCACACAATTCAACGCAAGCCGGGGGATAGGGTTTTCCCTTATAATAGCCAAACATGCTTGGTACGTTAAAAACAAATCATTTGATACTATTATAAGTTTATAGTGTCAAAACAGTTTCAATCATAAATATCAATCATAGACGGCATGGGTACCATATATCATGTCGCCATACTAGGCTCTACAATCAAAACTGCAAATGTCACGTATTGGAAGTTGGTTTCCATCTGTGAACTGAGGCAAGGGATCATCCTCACCGATCCGGGACTGTCTAGCCCGAGCCTCAGGATCAGAGCTCGAGTGACCCTTGGATCGTCAGGGTCGGTCAACCGATGGTGATTAAAATGCCTGAACACTGCGTTTCCCTGCCCTTTGGGGCGTAAATGAGCCAAATGACTCCATCGGCTCCACATAGTCACCGATATATCTGAGGCGCCTCGCAACACAATAACCAACCACACAGGTGAAAATAATATAAATATCAGGGCTGGTAGGTCACTGACACCACCCTAGCTAGAAAGAAACGCATGCCCTCCTTGATGTCCTCTCCTGTTTCTGGTTCACAACCGAGGTGTGAGGCTCACGAATCAACGCTACACAAAGCTATGCCACACAGGCGGTGCTTTGATCATCAACCACAAGACTCTGCTTTTCAACAAAAGCCTTGATCATTTGCCACTTAGGCATGCCACACAGGCAATTCACTCTATGCGATTGATATCCAACAATATATAACCTCTGAGCTCGTACGTCTCAGAGAAAGGCGTTAAGCAAGAGAATAAATTCTCCGCCACCAAACAGATATATATTTACTAGAAATCAATCACACAGAATAAAATCCAATGTCAGACACACAATCCATTTACAAGTTTGTTCTGGGTCTGAACAAAACCGGAGGCACCTTGTAACTCGCATATCATTCAATCTCCAAGTACGTCTGGACGATCACCAACTGATTCCCTCCTCTTGGATGTACAGCCCAATCAAGATCTCCAGTAATCACCCAAACGATGTGAAGACCTCTGGTCTTCGACCACCGTCTTCATCCTCGACACATCGTTGAATCAGTTATTCAGAATGGGATAAACCCGGTCTTTCTGAATAACCCACGAATATAATAAACAAGTGTTACACAAACACAACATACGCCTCATTCCAATTCAGAATATTCTTTTATTCAAATATTATTATACTTTGGTAAAGGTTCCCATTAATTTTATCAAAGATAAATTCTTTAACTTTATTCTTTAATCTTTTTTTGAATAAAAATTCAAATTAGTCGGGATTAGCGAACCACACCGAAGTAATCACTTATTTTATTTCCCAGTCCCAACCTATTTATCCCATGAAGTAAAACTGGTCATACTTCATATCTAACACCATGGTGTTATCGGTAAATTCAATTACCATTTCACGTTAATCTATTTAAAGATTTAACTATCGCCTGGAGCAAAACTGGTGATACTCCATACTCGATCATTTCAATCTAATTAAAGATCCATTAAAACTCCACTTGGTTTTAATCTTCCCAAAAATCACTATCAATGATTATTTAACTTGGGAAATCATATCCTGTCTTTAACTGGGTTAAAGAACCAATGTCATTTAAAACAAGGTTCACGATAAACCCAAAATCACATTTGATATTAAATACAAGGCTCTGAATAGAAAATATATCGGCTTATATTCAATATCAAATTCTATGACCAACAAATATCGTATTGGAAATAACGATATTAATATATCTTTCAAATTTCCATAACAATATCTGTATAATCACGAAATCCAACATCAAAATATTCCAAAGACAATTTTGATTCACATCCATTCCAATTCAATTATTGGAAATTCTAGTTATTTTCAAAACCATTTCAAATCCAATTTATTTATTTTAAAAATAAATGGAATTATAATTCCAGTTCAAAACTAGTTCATTTCGTTAAAAATCTATTTTTATCTTTCCAAATATGAAGTTTATCATCCCTATTCTTCCTAAATCATTTCTTATGATTTTAAACAAATTATTACTATTTTTAATAATTTTATCAAGGCCTGTACAGTCGATTTCCATCGACGGCCACCGAACTGCACTTACAACGACCTTTTCCAAATTTGATTTGGACATAATTCTAAATCCAACTGTTAATTTCTAATTTCTTGTATTCGTTAAAAAACTCTTTTCGATACGAACCAAAGGTTCCGGTTTTAAGAGAATCTGACAGTCGGATCTCTTGTAATATCCATTCGAAGTCAATGGTCAAAATTTGCGAACTGCCGCAGCGCGGCGCGTTCTATTCAGGCCATTTAATATATATAATATATATATTATATATATCGTCGATTTCCTTTCAAAACGTATCTTATAAACCGTTTTAAATTCGTTTTCAAAACGATTTCAACTTCATATTCAATTTCTAATCAAAATTGAATATTCCATATCACTAATCTATAAATAATAATATTTTCAAAATGCTATATTTTGAAGTCACTTCCTTTTCTATATTCATTATAAAAATGAATAAAATTGATATAAATATCGTTCACGTCAAAATGGCGTCAATCTAATCAACACGGCTTTTATTCAACACATGAATGTCTTCTTCTATTCAACACATGAATATTTATTTTATTCAACACATGAATATTTATTTTATTCAACACATGAATTTATATTATTCAACACATGAATTTTCATTCTATTCAACACATGAATTTATATTATTCAACACATGAATTTTCATTCTATTCAACACATGAATTTTCATTCTATTCAACACATAAATTTATATTATTCAACACATGAATTTATATTATTCAACACATGAATTTTCATTTTATTCAACACATGAATTTATATTATTCAACACGTGAATTTTCATTCTACTAAACACATGAATTTTCATTCTATTCTTTATTTTCCAAATTAGAATGAGGCCCAATCAATTACCATATAATGTTAATTATATAGATTCCATACAACACATGTATATAATAGCAACGATAAATAATCAACCATCATCCATAGAGCACCACACAACTGCATAAGCATTAAATATAAATAATTAACGCTTACACAGTTTGTCAACCCATCGATTGACATACAACTAAACAATCTGGATTAGTGTATGTTGAATATCATCCCAATACCCGTGTGGGGTTTCAAATCAACAAACACAGATTTTATTTGTGCAGTTAGGCGATGTGTAAAATTTATCGTCCCAACCAATATCAGTCAAATCAGTGTATATAAACAAATCGTCCGATTTGTTTGTAAATATTTATTTTATATACGCATTAAAAAATATATTTTTAACAATAAAATATTTTATTCCATTCCACATCACACAATCAACTTTCACAACACCTCATTTAAGAAAACAAGTCATCCATGGTCTATAGACGACGGGTGTCGGGTGCTACGAAGCACCGTCTACATCCTAGTATATATTTCAACTAGAAAATAAATTAAAAGTGAGAAGTTCTCACCGAGGGTTCCACTCCTCCATTCTCTATTTCTGAACTGCTGAACCATTTGGATTTGTTTGAAATTCCAATGTAGTCCTTGCCACGCTGTTCATAATAAAAATTATATTTTTATTGCTTCATTCCACTAAATAAAAATCATATTTTTATTTCAACTTCATATATTTTTACAATACTTTTTTTCCTATATCAAAATTATATTTTTATATTTCTACTTCTTATATAAAGATCGAATTTTTATATCATCGCTATAAAAATCACATTTTTATTTCAACATATATACCATAAAAATCAAATTTTTATTTCGCTACATATATAAAAAACATATTTTTAACTCCTCTATTATATAAAAATTCTATTTTCAATCAGCTACTCATATAAAAACCAAAATTTTATTTCGTTTCAACATATATAAAAATCGTATTTTATATTCTCTACCTTATAAAAATCATATTTTTATTATCCCTACAATATAAAAATCATATTTTTACAATCTCCACAATTTAAAATTCATATTTTTCATGCATTAAAACCCAAATCTTTAAACTTTAACCATACATGTAAAACTTCAATCTTTATAAACTAAAAATCTAATCTTTCCCCTATGAAAAATCAAATCTCTTATAGCGATGTTTTTTTTCTATAAAACTTATATATTTACTATGATAAAAATTCATTTTCATTATGATAAGAAAATCAGTTTTATCAAAGAAATCAATAAAATAATGGAAAAAAGATAAAACTCACATTTTTACATTGGAGGATGGGGGTTTTGGTCTTCGGTGGAGCTGTCAGCCTTGAGGAGGAGGCACAGGGGTCCGGTGGCATCAGGGGGGGGTCTGATCTGCCGTGGGCCGAGTGAAGGAGGTGCGGCTCGATTTAACGCAGGGGTTCGGGGTTTGGGTGCTTCAACTGCGGAGAGGAGGAAGAGGCACGAGGGGAGGGGGTTTATCAATGGAGAGGGCGGTGGCATGGTGCTCGGCGTTGAGGTCGACGGCGACAGGAGGGGGCTGAGGGCGACAGGCGTTCCTCGCTTTTTTTTCTGTTGAATGATTTGAACGAGGGGGGGTTTGATCTAGGAATAGGATAAATGAGGGGGGTTATTTAAATATTTATATATTTTATTATTTTTAAATTTCAAAAAGCAACTTTTTATTTCGAGCTCGAAATCAAACCCACCGACTGTCATCCCTAACTAATTACCCCCATTACGAACACAATGGGATATGTATCGTAAGCTGTTTCGATTGTTTTGATCAGTTTTTGTCAAAATCAAAATATAAATCCATATATTAAATTTGAACGCACATTTCAATTTACCGGGGCCACATACTAACTTTAAAATTTTCAGAAAAATATTTTCTAGCTTTGTATTGATGATACGGTACTAACAAAACTAATTTCATCAAATTCTGAGACCGTTTGAAAAATGGCCATTTTCTGGTCGATCAAAATTGACTGAAATTGTTAAAACACGTTTTCTTTTGCCACGCTCACATATCGATTCAAAAAATTATGAATTTTGGAATCTAGCAATAACTTGAAATCACGGATCCAACAAAAGTGGTTTCGTCGAAAACCGAGGTCATTTGCAAAATTTCCATTTTTAAGAGCCAGAATTCCATAGCGACTATTCTGAATTTTCAAATGGGCATAACATTTTATCCCCGCTTCGAAATTTCAATTTTTCAGATTCGTTGTAAAGATATTCTCTATTAGCTTCAAATATTTTTGGTTTTGTTAAAATCCGTTTTATTTTGAATCCTGTTTATTCATTTGAAATTTGAAATCGAATTTTCAAACTACCACGCCATTTTCAATTCCTTTTATAATTAAAATAAAATATTTATATTCTAACGTCGATCTATATAAATATATATGTTCTATTTCTATTCAAAATAAATTTTTCGTCGTTATTATTTAAAATAAATCATTTTAAATATTCAAAATCCGTTAAATTCGCCAAAATAAAAATTTTAAATTGGCTCGGATTTCCAGGTTATCACAATCTCCCCCACTTAAAAGTTTTCGTCCCCGAAAAGGAACGAAGCTGAAAGTTGTTTAACTAATCAACTCAACTTTCACTATTTTCTTTATGGCTTAAGTTCTTCAACTTTTCAGTTTCTAAGAACTTTTCAAATTTTTCAAAAATTTGGCTAACACCCTAAATTTTCGAAAAATTTCTCCATAACCTCCCCTGCATCGGGAGCTTCGGGATATTTTAAATAGCCTCCCATGGCCCTCACCAATCCAAAAAGAAAAAGAAACAGCCAAGCAGCTAGCCAGTCGGCTCATAAAATCATCAAAAACCTAAGAAATACAATAAACATTTACCTATTTGTCGGGCAAACAATTTTATTCATCTTCTCTAGCCTTCTTGCTATGACCTGTTCAATGTAAGTACATGTACATGCATGCAAATGCGATAAATTTTAAATACAATTCCAACATTTGATATAATTTGGCTAAATGGTTCAAATTCTAATTAATCACAACAATAATCAAACAACACAATCTGCAATCAATTAGTTGATTAGCTTTTCAAATTCATAAATTTGATACATAGTCAAAAAAATCACATTTTTAGTGCCAAATCACAACAATAGGCCCTATCTAGTTTTGGTTCTCATACCAGTCTATTGGAAATATATAGATATCCCACTTTCGAAACTCGAACACAAATACTGATGATGCCATGGTCATTATCAGCATCATCTCCGGGCGACTAGAGTGTGACTCTATATCTATCCAGTATATTAAAACTTCAAATACACGCGGATCAGACGTATACGCAAAATCCTTATATACTGGATTGTCCAAATTCAATACAAATAAATATTCAAATACGTTGAATAAGGTTTAAACTTTCAAACAAAAATTGTTTTCATTTTATAAATATACTCTTCACACTCGTTCTAGGATACTACTGATCCTATCTCTAACGAGTCATTCTCGTTGGATATTACTAAACCGATCTCCGATGAATTTTTTCGTTTGGTTGTAACGTGTCTTGTTCTCGAGCTTTGTAAACCAAAGCTCCGATACCAAAATGAAATGACAAGGAATTTTGCTCGATCCGAATCGAACGCTAAACCGACCAAGACCGTTCGAAGCCCCTGATTGTTTTGAGAACACGACAAATCGGAACACAGACAGAAGAACATTTCATTGTTTATTACAACAATTCATCAGAATACAAGAATATACAGGGTAAAAAAATATATAATACATTAGAAAAATATTAGAGATTACAATACATTACATTTAAATACATTGCAACGGAAAAAAAATTCAAAGCACAACAGAAAACAGATACACGGATATAGAGCTTTCCGAATACCGCTTCAGCTGTAAATCAGGATCCTGTGAATATAAATCTGCAAAACCAAAACTACTAGCTGCCCGTGTCGAAAAATAGGGGCACCCAGAGTTTAGGTTAAAATAATAAACTCCTGGTCAGTCATGTGACTGATGTGAGAACTAAAACAGTTATTTAAAACTTTACATTAAATCAGATATATCAAGGGACCACGCCGTATAACATGGAACGTGTTTCCTCCCAAGAATACCAGTGCATATATCAAAACAGCGCAATGCTTTTTGGAAAAATAAAGCTATTATAAGACCCAGGTCCTATCACATAATGCAACGCAAGACGGGGGATAGGGTTTTCCCTTATAATAACCGAACATGCTTGGTATGTTAAAAACAAATCATTTGATACTATTATAAGTGTATAGTGTCAAAACAATTTCAATCATAAATATCAATCATAGACGGCATGGGTACCATATATCATGTCGCCATACTGGGCTCTATAATCAAAACCGCAAATGTCACGTATTGGAAGTTGAGTTTCCAACTGTGAACTGAGGCAAGGGTTCGTCCTCACTGATTCGAGACTGTCTAGCCCGAGCCTCAGGATCAGAGCTCGAGTGACCCTTGGATCGTCAGGGTCAGTCCACCGATGGTGATTAAAATGCCTGAATACTGTGTTTCCCCGATCTTCGGGGCGTAAATGAGCCAAATGACTCCATCGGCTCCACATAGTCACCGATATATCCGAGGCGCCTCGCAACAGCAAAAACCACACAGGTGAAAATAATATAAATGTCAGGGCTGGTAGGTCACTGACACCACCCTAGCTAGAAAGAAACGCATTCCCTCCCTGATGTCCTCTCCCATTTCTGGTTCACAACTGGGGTGTGAGGCTCACGAATCAACGCTACACAAAGCTATGCCACACAGGCGGTGCTTTGATCATTAACCACAAGACTCTGCTTTTCAACAAAAGCCTTGATCATTTGCCACTTAGGCATGCCACACAGGCAATTCACTCTATGCGATTGATTCCATCAATATATAACCTCTGAGCTCGTACGTCTCAGAGAAGGGCATTAAGCAAGAGAATAAATTCTTCGCCGCCAAACAGATATATATTTAATAAAAATCAATCACACAGAATAAAATCCAATGTCAGACACACAGTCCATTTACAAGTTCGTTCTGGGTCTGAACGAAACTGCAGGCACCGTGTACCTCGCATATCCATCGATCTCCAGGTACGTCTGGACGATCACTAACTGATTCCCTCCTCTTGGGTGTACAGCCCAATCAAGATCATTAGAAATCACGCAAACGATGTGAAGACCTCTGGTCTTCGACCACCATCTTCATCCTCGACACATCGTCAAATCAGTTATTCAGAATGGGATAAACCCGGTCTTTCTGAATAACCCTTGTATATAATAAACAAGTGTTACACAAACACAACATACGCCTCATTCCAATTCATAATATTCTTTTATTCAAATATTCTTATACTTTGGGAAAGGTTCCCATTAATTTTATCAAAGATAAATTCTTTAAATTTATTCTTTAATCTTCTTTTGAATATCAATTCAAATTAGTCGGGATTAGCGAACCACACCCGAAGTAATCACTTATTTTATTTCCCAATCCCAACCTATTTATCCCATGAAGTAAACCATTGTCATACTTCATATCTAACACCATGGTGTTATCGGTAAATTCAATTAACATTTCACGTTTAAATCTAATTAAAGATTTAACTATCGCCTTGAGCAAAACTATTGATACTCCATTCTCGATCATTTCAATCTAATTAAAGATTCATTAAAACCCCACTTGGTTTTAATCTTCCCAAAAATCACTATCAATGATTATTTAACTTGGGAAATCATATCCTGTCTTTAACTGGGTTAAAGAACCAATGTCATTTAAAATACGGTTCACGATAAACCCAAAATCACATTTGATATTAAATACAAGGCTCTGCATAGAAAATATATCGGCTTATATTCAATATCAAATTCTACGACCAACAAATATCGTATTGGAAATAACGATATTAATATATCTTTCAAATTTCAATAACAATATTTGTATAATCACGAAATCCAACATCGAAATATTCCAAAGACAATTTCGATTCACATCCATTCCAATTCAATTATTGGAAATTCTGGTTATTTTCAAAACCATTTCAAATCCAATTTATTTATTTTGAAAATAAATGGAATTATAATTCTAGTTCAAAACTAGTTCATTTCGATAAAAATCTAATTTTATCCTTTTAAATATGGAGTTTTTCATCCCAATTCTTCCCAAATCATTTCTTATGATTTTACACAAATTATTACTATTTTTAATAATTTTATCAAGGCTCGTATAGTCGATTTCATCGACGGCCATCGAACTGCACTTACAGCGACCTTTTCCAAATTTGATTTGGACATAATTCCAAATCCAACTGTTAATTTGTAATTTCTTTTATTAGTTAGAAAGCTCTTTTCGATACGAACCCAACTGTTCTGGTTTTAGGAGAATCCGACGGTTGGATCTCCCGTAATATCCATTCGAAGTCAATGGTCAAAATTGGCGAACTACCGCAGCACGGCGCATTCTATTCAGGCCATTTAATATATATAATATATATTATATATATCGTCGATTTGCTTTCAAAACATATTTTATAAATCGTTTTAAATTCGTTTTCAAAACGATTTCAACTTCATATTCAATTTCTAATCAAAATTGAATATTCCATATCACTAAACTATAAATGATAATATTTTCAAAACGTTATATTTTGAAATCACTTCCTTTTCTATATTCATTATAAAAATGAATAAAATCGATATAAATATCGTTCACGTCAAAATGGCGTCAATCTAATCAACACGGCTTTTATACAACACATGAATGTTTTCTTCTATTCAACACATGAATATTTATTTTATTCAACACATGAATATTTGTTTTATTCAACACATGAATTTATATTGTTCAACACATGAATTTTCTTTCTATTCAACACATGAATTTATATTATTCAACATATGAATTTTCAATCTATTCAACACATGAATTTTCATTCTATTCAACACTTAAATTTTCATTCTATTCAACAAATGAATTTATATTATTCAACACATGAATTTATATTATTCAACACATGAATTTTCATTCTATTCAACACATGAATTTTCATTCTATTCAACACATGAATTTGTATTATTCAACACATGAATTTTCATTCTATTCAACACATGAATTTGTATTATTCAACACATGAATTTTCATTCTATTCAACACATGAATTTTCATTCTATTCTTTATTTTCCAAATTAGAATGAGGCCCAATAAATTACCATATAATGTTAATTATATGGATTCCATACAACACATGTATATAATAGCAACGATAAATAATCAACCATCATCCATAGTGCACCACACAACTGCATGAGCATTAAATATAAATAATTAACGCTTACACAGTCTGTTAACTCATCGATTGACATACAACTATACAATCTGGATTAGTGTATGTCGAATATCATCCCAATACCCGTGTGGGGTTTCAAATCAACAAACACAGATTTTATTTTTTAGTTGGGCGATGTGTAAAATTTATCGTCCCAATCAATATCAGTCAAATCAGTGTATATAAACAAATCGTCCGATTTGTTTATATATATTTATTTTATATACACGTTAAAAATTATATTTTTAACAATAAAATATTTTATTCCATTCCACATCACACAATCAACTTACATCAATTAACCAAACAAGTCATCCATGGTCAATGGACGACGGGTGTCGGGTGCTACTAAGCACTATCTGCATCCTAGTATATATTTCAACTAGAAAATAAATTAAAAGTGAGAAGTTCTCATCGAGGGTTCCACTCCTCTATTCTCTATTTCTGAACTTCTGAACCATTTGGATTTGTTTGAAATTACAATGTAGTCCTTGCCACACTGGTCATAATAAAAATTATATTTTTATTGCCTCATTCCACTAAATAAAAATCATATTTTTATTTCAACTTCATATATTTTTACAATGCTTTTTTTTCCTATATAAAAATTAAATTTTTATATTTCTACTTCTTATATAAAGATCGAATTTTTATATCGTCGCTATGAAAATCACAATTTTATTTCAACATATATACAGTAAAAATCAGATTTTTATTTTGCTACATATATAAAAATCATATTTTTATCTTCTTTTTTATATAAAAATTCTATTTTCAATCCGCTATTGATATAAAAACTGAATTTTTATTTCGCTTCAACATATATAAAAATCGTATTTTTATATTCTCTACCTTATAAAAATCATATTTTTATTATCCCTACAATATAAAAATCATATTTTTTATTATCTCCACATTATAAAAATCATATTTTTCATGCATTAAAACCCAAATCTTTATACTTTAACCATACATGTAAAACTTCAATCTTTATAAACTAAAAATCTAATCTTTCCCCTATGAAAAATCAAATCTCTTATAGCGATGTTTTTTCTGTAAAAATTATATATTTACTATGATAAAAATTCAGTTTCATTTTGATAAGAAAATCAGTTTTATCAAAGAAATCAATAAAATAATGGAAAAAAGGATAAAACTCACATTTTTACATTGGAGGAGGGGGGTTTTGGTCTTCGGTGGAGCTGTCAGCCTTAAGGAGGAGGCGCAGGGGTCCTGGTGGCATCAGGGGGGGTATGATCTGCGGTGGGCCCAGTGAAGGAGGTGCGACTCGATTTTAGGCAGGGATTCGGGGTTTGGGTGCTTCGACTGCGGAGAGGAGGAAGAGGTGCGAGGGGAGGGGGTTTATCAATGGAGAGGGCGGTGGCGTGGTGCTCGGCGTCGAGGTCGACGGTGACATGAGGGGGCTGAGGGCGACAGGCGTTCCTCGTTTTTTTTTCTTTTTTTGTTGAGTGATTTGAAAGGGGGGGTCTGATCTAGGAATAGGGGAAACGAGGGGGGTTATTTAATTATTTATATATTTTATTATTTTAAATTTCAAAAAGCAACTTTTTATTTCGAGCTCAAAATCAAACCCACCGACCGTCGTCCCTAGCTAATTACCCCCATTCCGAACACAATGGGATATGTATCGTAAGATGATTCGATCGTTTCGATCAGTTTCCGTCAAAATCAAAATATAAATCCATATATTGAATTTGGACGGACATTTCAATTTACCGGGGCCACATACTAACTTTAAAATTTTCAGAAAAATATTTTCTTGCTTTGTATTGATGATAAGATTCTAACAAAACTAATTTCGTCAAATTCTGAGACCGTTTGAAAAATCACCATTTTCTGGTCGATCAAAATTGACTGAAACTGTTAAAACACGTTTTCTTTTGCCACGCTCAAATATGGATTCAGAAAATTATGAATTTTGGAATCTAGAAATAACTTGAAATCACGGATCCAACAAAAGTGGTTTCGTCAAAAACCGAGGTCGTTTGCAAAATTTCCATTTTTAAGGGCCAGAATTCCATAGCGACTATTCTGAATTTTCAAATGGGCATAACTTTTTATCCCCGCTATGAAATTTCAATTTTTCAGATTTGTTGTAAAGATATTCTCTATGAGATTCAAATATTTTTGGTTTCGCAAAAATTCGGTTTATTTTGAATCCTGTATATTAATTTGAAATTTGAAATCGAATTTTCGAACTACCACGCCATTTTCAATTCCTTTTATAATTAAAATAAAATATTTATATTCTAACGTTGATCTATATAAATATATACATTGTATTTCTATTCAAAATAAATTTCTCGTCGTTATTATTAAAAATAAATCATTTTAAATATTCAAAATCCATTAAATTTGCCAAAATAAAAATTTTCAATTGGCTCGGATTTCCAGGTTATCACAATCTCCCCCACTTAAAACTTTTCGTACCCGAAAAGGAACGAATCTGAAAGTTGTTTAACTAATCAACTCAACTTTCACTATTTTCTTTATGACTTAAGTTCTTCAACTTTTCAGTTTCTAAGAACTTTTCAAAATTTTCAAAAATTTGGCTAACACCCTAAAGTTTCGAAAAATTTCACCATAACCTCCCCTGCACCGGGAGCTTCGGGATATTTCAAATAGCCTCCCATGGCCCTCACCAATCCAAAAAGAAAAAGAAACAGCCAAGCGGCTAGCCAATCGGCTCTTAAATCATCAAAAACCCAAGAAATACAATAAACATGTACCTATTTGTCGGGCAAACAATTTTATTCCTCTTCTCTAGCCTTCTTGCTATGACCTGTTCAATGTAAGTACATGTACATGCATGCAAATGCGATAAATTTTCAATACAATTCCAACATTTGATATAATTTGGCTAAATGGTTCAAATTCTAATTAATCACAACAATAATCAAACAACACAATCAACAATCAATTAGTTGATTAGCTTTTCAAATTCATAACTTTGATACATAGTCAAAAAAATCACATTTTTAGTGCCAAATCACAACAATAGGCCCTATCTAGTTTTGGTTCTCACACCAGTCTATTGGAAATATATAGATTACCCACTTTCGAAACTCGAACACAAATACTGATGATGCCATGGTCATTATCAGCATCATCTCCGGGCGACTAGAAAGTGACTCTATATCTATCATGTAACAACCCGTATTTTTATAACATGTTAAAGTCATAAATCAAGGAAGAATTAAATTTTAAAATAAGAATCACGGGAAACGGGTTGAGCCATTGCGTTCGTCTCGGAATTCTGCATAAAATCGAGTCCGAGTTTTCGAAAATTGGAGTTCTTATGACCAAGTTATGTTCCTCAGAAGTTTCAGGAATTTAAATAAAATAAAACAGCTCGAAAATAAAGCCAGAAATTCGAAATTCAAACCCAGAGAAGGCTGGCGGGAAAATTCCCGCCCATATACCCTGGTTGACTGGGGAGTCGACCCCCTCACCCAGGTCGACTGGGGTGTCGACCTCCCCATGACCAGGTCGACTGGGGAGTCGACCTGGGGGTCGACCTGCCTCCCGGACCTATTTCCTGAGCCAGATGCATTCTGATGTATTTAGACTTGTTTCGTGACCAGATTCGTATGTCTAACCCTATATAAGCAACCCCCTAGCCTCATTCTCTCCACACCATTTCTTTCTGTCCTTATGCTGCTTCTAAGATAATCAAAATAATAAGATAAAAAGGAAGAAAAAGGACTGCTTCTTCTCCATCAAGACTACGCTTAGATTTGCAAATTAGGGGATTTCAGTTAGAACACGATCAATCAAATAGAGATTCAACAATCAAATTCTGCTTTCTAATTCTCGATCCACGCACTATAAGTTCTAGTTACTTTGAGATCTAAACTTGTTAATTGTAATTTGGACATGAGATAAAGTGAAATTTGACTTAAGCATGATAATCGATTCATATCTATTCTTGTTCTTCTTGGATCTTGACATTTGGAATATTGCTTTGAAATCAATTTGGGCCTATTCGCATTTATAAATCAAACGTTATCATGCCTATGACAGTGAAACCATTGTTAATGGCCAAGGACTATGATTGAGAACATAAGACTATGCCTATGCCTATGACTGAGAACATAAGACCATTGCCTATGATTATGACAAGGACAATTGTGGTTAATCACCTATGACTTGTGACTATGAATTACTGCCTATGATTATGAACATAAGACTATGACCATGACATTGAAACTATTATAGTTAATTACCTATGACTATTAGGGTAGTTGCCTAGAACTCTTTTGGATAATTATCCATGACTATTGTATAACTATTGTGGTTAATTGACTATTATAGTTGATTGCTCATAACACTATAGTTGAAAACCATGTTGAACACCGAATTGGCATTTAGTTGGATCCCATACCTAGGGAGTGACTTGCTTAGTTTATTCGTTATTATGTACACCAAAAACCATTGACCCATTATCCTTGTATTTGGCTTTCTTGTGCATGCCTATTCTTGTGTGTCAAGTTTTTATCAGGACTATCGCCTTATTTTGCTAGATTTGAAAACCCTGTTAATTTCTATATGCCAGTGATGTTGTAACCAATTATCTCAAGTTATGTCATGCCATTCTTGTAATCTCTTTTATTGCTTTATGCTTGTCCCTTTTGCCTATCATAGTTTTGATGTTATTCCCTTTATCTCTAGATTTAGATTTTCTTGTAATTTAGATCGATTAACGTTTACATGCGATGGGAATACGATTTGGGTAGATTAGGCAAAACATGAACTAGTTGTAAACATGAATCATGAACTTGGTAATAGGCATAAGTTGAAACATGAAAATTGACATGAACTTGACATGAAACTTGAACATGGTCATGACACTAGAATGAACTTGAAAATGGCCAACTCGAGGTTGGGTTGAGTTTGATGTGTAAATCTGCCGGAACCGCCCGGCAAATCCAGTTACTACAAACAATAGGATCCATTGTGGGTAGTTGGTCATATCGCGCTTGAAACCCGAGGTCAGACTGAGTTGTGGTGTAAATCTTCCCGGAACCGCCTGACATATCCAGTGACCACAACAACAGGTCTGATGTGAGAGGTTAGGGTGCATTAATGAATTAATGCCACATGATAGGGTTAAGTCATGAACATGAAAGACAACACTTAACCAACTTCAAATATGATTGGAAGGGTTAGGTCATGAACTTGAACGACAACACCTAACCAACTTAACACGTGAATGGTAGGGCTAAGTCACGAACTTAAATGACAACACTTAGCCAACTTTATATGCTAGACTGATGGGGATAAGTCTCGAATTTAAATGACAACACTTAACCTACTAGACGAAAACCCTAGTTACGCGGTCCATTTCAGCAGTAACCCACTAGATGTATCATGGTACCCTGGAACTAGGCAGGGTGGGGCACGATTACTGGGCTGATTGTAAGCGACCAGAACGACGGCTGTGTGGGTGCGCCAGTGTAGGTTCAGGCGGGGTATGGTCGTGCACGTGGTCCGGAGTTGAAAAAGCAGGCATTGGGCATCAGTAGGTTTATCTGTGCATGCTTGATTCGTGTCGGTGGTTGGCACCATAGGGCTTAATACACCCTATGGTGGACCTAGCACAGGTGACTACATTCGTGATAGGGCCGTATGACATAGAAACACAACGAGCTAGAACTTGTAGGGAGCCGATCAATTAGTGGATCGTTCCGTTGGACCTAGTAATGGGTCATTCACAATTTTGGGCCAAGGGATCATTTCATGATTAATACTTGACATGGGTTGGGCTACTAGTACAGTTGGTGCAGCGAACCTTGAACATGCGATGCTATACTTGACCTATACTTGATTCATCATGTTATCTTAGTCTATCTTATCCATCTTGACATCATACTTATGTTTTCTTTCAATTTATACATGTCATGTTACCTTTACCTGTTTTTATACTGAAAGTCACTTGGACTTACCAGTCTTTATGACTGACCCGTTTCCTTACGCCTCTTTTTCTATCGTTTCTTCCCCCTGGTTCTCAGGGAGGAAACTCTAGCTCTTAGCATGGATTTAGCTTGCTTTCTGTCAGCTCATGTACGGTTTGGTCTTGAGCTATGCTATGGCTGCACGTCTGCTATTTTTGGGGAATAATTTACTTTTGTTATTTTTAAGTTTTTGCTTCTTTATTTAGAACTTGATGTAATGGAATAATGGCAACTTGTACTTTGGATATATGAGGTTTTGACTCTTTTCTTGAAAGTAATAAGATTTGGTTTTTAATTTCTACCGCTGCTTTATTTATGTTCTGTCTTGTGATATCTCTGTGTATGTTTACCTAGATAATGCTCCACCAAAACTAGTGCATTCCCTTTGCGAGTGACCCTAGCGGAGGTGAGGTGTTACAATTGGTACCAAAGCAGAAGGTTACCAGACTGGGCAAAAGCTTTTAAAAACCTTCTGAAACTATTTTCAAAACCGTTTATAAAGAAGCATTTTTCAGGAAAAGTTTATTTTGAAAAGGCTATTCCCCAAAAGCCATTAGCACTTTCCTTTGTTTCCTCATTTGAATCTCTATCTTTTCGTTTTTCAGCATGTCTGGGAATCTTAACTTTCCAGAGGGCGTGCCAATACCTGGCTAGTTCAGGAGGTACTTAGAGGCTAGGGCCAGCGATGCAGGCCCTGGGCCCTATGCATAGTCCTGATATTCCAAAGAAACCCATGGTATGCTCGGCTTTTTCTTCCTGTTGGCTTCAATGTCTGCTTCTTTTTATTTTAATTCAGGGTTTAAAATAATAATTGTATGATTATATGTGCAGATGAGTCAATTTTTTTGCAGGAATTTGAAGGTAAAACAGGATATGAACAACTCCTCTAGCTACAACGATTCCTCCTCCTCCTCCTCGTGGAAATGCTTTCGCAAAGACATGTAGAGACTTCAAGGCTATGGGTGGAAAGGACTTCTATGGGACTGAATCCTTTGTGGAAACGAGGAACTGGCTGAAGGAGACCGAAGATTTGTTCGTCATCTTCGAAGTTGACGACAGGTAAAAGATACAGCTAGCAGTGTGGTTGCTTAAAGATGAAGCTTTGTATTGGTGGGAGATTACCCATGCTGAGAGGCCAGTGGAAACTTGGGAAGACTTCCGGATGAGATTTGAGATGAAATTTCTACCCCAAGATGAAAGAAGCCTGCAGATGGAGAAGTTCCTAACTCTTAAGCAAGGAAGCATGACAGTCAGGGAGTACGTCAATCAATCTAATCAGCTGGCCAGATTTGGGCTGGATTTAGTGAATACCCAACACAAGAAGGCTCTTCTCTTCGTCAGAGGTTTTAATGAGCAACTACACAACCTTGTTATGACTCATGTACCCATGGGGGCGACCTTTGAGAGCTTAGTGGATATGGCCCTACTTCATGAAGAAGACGAGAATGGCAAGAAGGAGGTCAAGGCGAATGATTCCCAAAACAAGAAGAAAGACTCCGAGAAAGGAGGCAAGAACAACAACAAAAATAATGACAACATGACACGTGAGAAAAGAAAGTGCCACTTCTGCGATATTGAAGGGCATATAGTCAAGGATTGTAGAAAGAAGAAGATAAAGATGGGAGCATGCTTTCAGTGTGGTGAAACTGGACATATCAGCAAGAACTGCCCTAAGAAGATAGGGCAAGCCCCGCAAGTAGGACCTTCTGGGGGTACATCTTTAACTCCTCCTCCTTGATGCCTTGTTTTATCTTGCTTATCTTCTCGATCCTATCTTGAGAACCTTAGGTAGAACCATATGGATGGAAACATGTATTTGAAACATGTATTTGAAACATGTTATGGTTGATGTTTGCAAATGGTTGCAAGTGGTCGCAAGTGGTTGCTCGTGGTTGCATAACACACATTAGGCACTAGATCGGCTCAGACACATTTTCATATTGCATATGCATGAGTGTTTATACTTGTTTATGGATGAAATTGAATGTGTTATCATGTGGATGTGGCATATGAATGAATGTTTGTGCACACATATAGTGTTTATGTGACTAGGATTATTTGCATACATGTTGGATTCCTGACACTAAACATATTTTGCATTAAGAAGATCAAACAGGCTCGATCATTTGGATTAGATAAGGAACATATACACACACTTTCTGCATATGTTCATATAGCATTAGAAATCTTTTAAGGACAATGATTGCTCGTGAATGATGGTTGAGTAGATGGATGATTGGATGGTAGGATATATTCTTCCTAACTTAGAGATTTCGGGGACGAAATCCTTTAAGGAGGGGAGAATGTAACAACCGGTATTTTTATAACATGTTAAAGTCATAAATCAAGGCAGAATTAAATTTTAAAATAAGAATCAGGGGAAACAGGTTGTGCTATTGCGTTCGTCTCGGAATTCTACATGAAATCGAGTCTGAGTTTTCGAAAATCGGAGTGCGTATGACCAAGTTATGATCCTCAGAAGTTTCAGGAATTTAAATAAAATAAAATAGCTCGAAAATAAAGCCAGAAATTCAAAATTCAAACCCAGAGAAGGCTGGCGGGAAAATTCCCGCCCATATACCGAGGTCGACTGGGGAGTCGACCCCCCCCCCCTCCCCAGCCAGGTCAACTGGGGTGTCGACCTTCCCATGACCAGGTCGACTTGGGAGTCGACCTGGGGGTCGACCTGCCTCCCGAACCTATTTCCTGAGCCAGATGCATTCTGATGTATTTAGACTTTTTTCGTGACCAGATTCGTTTGCCTAACCCTATATAAGTAGCCCCCTAATCTCCACACCATTTCATTCTGTCCTTATGCTGCTTCTAAGATAATCAAAATAATAAGATAAAAAGGAAGAAAAAGGACCGCTTCTTCTCCATCAAGACTACGCTTAGATTTGCAAATTGGGGGATTTCAATTAGAACACGATCAATCAAATAGAGATTCAACAATCAAATTCTTCTTTCTAATTCTCGATCCACGCACTGTAAGTTCTAGTTACTTTGAGATCTAAACTTGTTAATTGTAATTTGGACATGAGATAAAGTGAAATTTGACTTAAGCATGATAATCGATTCATATCTATTCTTGTTCTTCTTGGATCTTGACATTTGGAATATTGCTTTGAAATCAGTTTGGGCCTATTCACATTTATAAATTAAACGTTATCATGCCTATGACAGTGAAACCATTGTTAATGGCCAAGGACTATGACTGAGAACATAAGACTATGCATATGCCTATGACTGAGAACATAAGACCATTGCCTATGACTATGACAACGACAATTGTGGTTAATCACCTATGACTTGTGACTATGAATTACTGCCTATGATTATGAACATAAGACTATGACCATGACTTTGAAACTATTACAGTTAATTGCCTATGACTATTAGGGTAGTTGCCTAGAACTCTTTTGGATAATTATCCATGACTATTGTATAACTATTGTGGTTAATTGACTATTATAGTTGATTGCTCATAACACTATAGTTGAAAACCATGTTGAACACCGAATTGGCATTTAGTTGGATCCCATACCTGGGGAGTGACTTGCTTAGTTCGTTATTATGTACAGCAAAAACCATTGACCCATTATCCTTGTATTTGGCTTGCTTGTGCATGCCTATTCTTGTATGTCAAGTTTTTATCAGGACTATCGCCTTATTTTGCTAGATTTGAAAACCCTGTTAATTTCTATATGCCAGTGATGTTGTAACCGATTATCTCAAGTTATATCATGCCAGTCTTGTAATCTCTTTTAACACTTTATGCTTGTCCCTTCTGCCTATCATAGTTTTGATGTTATTCCCTTTATCTCTAGATTTAGATTTGCTTGTAATTTAGATGGATTAACGTTTACATGCGATGGGAATACGATTTGGGTATATTAGGCAAAACATGAACTGGTTGTAAACATGAATCATGAACTTGATAATAAACATAAGTTGAAACATGAAACTTGACACGAACTTGACTTGAAACTTGAACATGGTCATGACACTAGAATGAACTTGAAAATGGCCAACGCGAGGTTGGGTTGAGTTTTCAGTGTAAATCTGCCCGGAACCGCCCGGCAAATCCAGTTACTGCAAACAATAGGATCCAATGTGGGTAGTTGGACATATCCCGCTTGAAACCCGAGGTCAGACTGAATTGTGGTGTAAATCTGCCCGGAACTGCCCGGCATATCCAGTGACCACAACAACAGGTCTGATGTGAGAGGTTAGGGTGCATTAATGAATTAATGCCACATGATAGGGTTAAGTCATGAACATGAAAGACAACACTTAACCAACAAGAAATATGATTGGTAGGGTTTGGTCATGAACTTGAACGACAACACCTAACCAACTTAACACGTGAATGGTAGGGCTAAGTCACGAACTTAAATGACAACACTTAGCCAACTTGATATGCCAGACAGATGGGGTTAAGTCTCGAATTTAAATGACAACACTTAACCTACTAGACGGAAACCCTAGTTACGCGGTCCATTTCAGCAGTAACCCACTA
This sequence comes from Allium sativum, assembly GCA_030737875.1. Classification (NCBI taxonomy): domain Eukaryota; kingdom Viridiplantae; phylum Streptophyta; class Magnoliopsida; order Asparagales; family Amaryllidaceae; genus Allium; species Allium sativum. The sequence continues at coordinate 330,720,588 of CM060916.1, forward strand.
GATGTATCATGGTACCCTGGAACTAGGCAGGGTGGGGCACTATTACTGGGCTGATTGTAAGCGACCAGAACGACGGCTGTGTGGGTGCGCCGGTGTAGGTTCAGGCGGGCTATGGTCGTGCACGTGGTCCAGAGTTGAAAAAGCAGGCATTGGGCATCAGTAGGTTTATCTGTGCACGCTTGATTCGTGTCGGTGGTTGGCACCATAGGGCTTGATACACCTTATGGTGGACCTAGCACAAGTGACTACATTCGTGATAGGGCCGTATGACACAGAAACACAACGAGTTAGAACTTGTAGGGAGTCGATCGATTAGTGGATCGTTCCGTTGGACCTAGTAATGGGTTATTCACGATTTTGGGCCAAGGTATCATTTCATGATTAATACTTGACATGGGTTGGGCTACTAGTACAGTTGGTGCAGCGAACCTTGAACATGCGATGCTATACTTGACCTCTACTTGATTCATCATGTTATCTTAGTCTATCTTATCATCTTGACATCGTACTTATGTTTACTTTCAGTTTATACATGTCATGTTACCTTTACCTGTTTTTATACTGAAAGTCACTTGGACTTACCAGTCTTTATGACTGACCCGTTTCCTTTCGCCTCTTTTTCTTTCGTTTCTTCCCCCGGGTTCTCAGGGAGGAAACTCTAGCTCTTAGCTTGGATTTAGCTTGCTTTCTGTCAACTCATGTACGGTTTGGTCTTGAGCTATGCTATGGCTGCACGTCTGCTATTTTTGGGGAATAATTTACTTTTGTTATTTTTAAGTTTTTGCTTCTTTATTGGGAACTTGATGTAATGGAATAATGGCAACTTGTACTTTGGATATATGAGGTTTTGACTCTTTTCTTGAAAGTAATAAGATTTGGTTTTTAATTTCTACCGCTGCTTTATTTATGTTCTGTCTTGTGATACCTCTGTGTATGTTTACTAGATAATGCTCCACCAAAACTAGTGCATTCCCTTTGTGCGTGACCCTAGCGGAGGTGGGGTGTTACATATCCAGTATATTAAAACTTCAAATACGCGTGGATCAGACGTATACGCAAAATCCTTATATACTGGATTGTCCAAATTCAATACAAATAAATATTCAAATACGTTGAATAAGGTTTAAACTTTCAAACAAAAATTGTTTTCATTTTAGAAATATACTCTTCACACTCGTTCTAGGATACTACTGATCCTATATCTAACAAGTCATTCTCGTTGGATAATACTAATCCGATCTACGATGAATTCTTTCGTTTGGTTCTAACGTGTCTTGTTCTCGAGCTTTGTAGACCAAAGCTCCGATACCAAAATGAAATGACAAGGAATTTTGCTCGATCCGAATCGATCGCTAAACCGACCAAGACCGTTCAAAACCCCTGATTGTTTTGAGAACACGACAAATCGGAACACAGACAGAAGAACATTTCATTGTTTATTACAACAATTCATCAGAATACAAGAATGTACAGGGTATAAAAAAATATAATACATTAGATAAATATTAGAGATTACAATACATTACACTTAAATACATCGCAACGGAAAAAAAAATACAAAGCACAACAGAAAACAGATACACGGATACAGAGCTTTCCGAATATCGCTTCAGCTGTAAATCAGGATCCTGTGAATATAAATCTGCAAAACCAAAACTACTAGCTGCCCGTTTGGAAAAATAGGGGCACCCAGAGTTTAGGTTAAAACAATAAACTCCAGGTCAGTCATGTGACTGGTGTGAGAACTAAAACAGTTATTTAAAAATTTACATTAAATCAGATATATCAAGGGACCACGCCGTATAACACGGAATGGGTTTCCTCCCAAGAATACCAGTGCATATATCAAAACAGCGCAATGCTTTTTGGAAAAATAAAGCTATTATAAGACCTAGGTCCTATCACACAATGCAACGCGAGCCGGGTGATAGGGTTTTCCCTTATAATAGCCGAAGATGCTTGGTACATTAAAAACAAATCATTTGATACTATTATAAGTGTATAGTGTCAAAACAATTTCAATCATAAATATCAATCATAGACGACATGGGTACCATATATCATGTCGCCATACTAGGCTCTACAATAAAAAACGCAAATGTCACGTATTGGAAGTTGGGTTTCCAACTGTGAACCGAGGCAAGGGATCGTCCTCACCGATTCGACACTGTCTAGCCCGAGCCTCAGGATCAGAGCTCGAGTGACCCTTGGATCATCAGGGTCGGTCCACCGATGGTGATTAAAATGCCTGAATACTGCGTTTCCCCGCCCTTTGGAGCGTAATGAGCCAAATGACTCCATCGGCTCCACATAGTCACCGATATATCCGAGGCGCCTCGCAACAGCAAAAACCACACAGGTGAAAATAATATAAATGTCAGGGCTGGTAGGTCATTGACACCACCCTAGCTAGAAAGAAACGCATGCCCTCCCTGATGTCCTCTCCCATTTCTGGTTCACAACTGGGGTGTGAGGCTCGCGAATCAACGCTACACAAAGCTATGCAACACAGGCGGTGCTTTGATCATTAACCACAAGACTCTGCTTTTCAACAAAAGCCTTGATCATTTGCCACTTAGGCATGCCACACAGGCAATTCACTCTATGCGATTGATTCCATCAATATATAACCTCTGAGCTTGTACGTCTCAGAGAAGGGCATTAAGCAAGAGAATAAATTCTTCGCCGCCAAACAGATATAAATTTAATAAAAATCAATCACACAGAATAAAATCCAATGTCAGACACACAGTCCATTTACAAGTTCATTCTGGGTCTGAACGAAACTGCAGGCACCGTGTACCTCGCATATCCATCGATCTCCAGGTACGTCTGGACGATCACCAACTGATTCCCTCCTCTTGGGTGTACAGCCCAATCAAGATCATTAGAAATCACGCAAACGATGTGAAGACCTCTGGTCTTCGACCACCATCTTCATCCTCGACACATCGTCAAATCAGTTATTCAGAATGGGATAAACCCGGTCTTTCTGAATAAACCTTGTATATAATAAACAAGTGTTACACAAACACAACATACGCCTCATTCCAATTCAGAATATTCTTTTATTCAAATATTCTTATACTTTGGGAAAGGTTCCCATTAATTTTATCAAAGATAAATTCTTTAAATTTACTCTTTAATCTTCTTTTGAATATCAATTAAAATTAGTCGAGATTAGCGAACCACACCCGAAGTAATCACTTATTTTATTTCCCAATCCCAACCTATTTATCCCATGAAGTAAAACGGGTTATACTTCATATCTAACACCATGGTGTTATCGGTAAATTCAATTACAATTTCACGTTTAAATCTAATTAAAGATTTAACTATCGCCTGGAGCAAAAATGGTGATACTCCATTCTCGATCATTTCAATCTAATTAAAGATTCATTAAAACCCCACTTGGTTTTAATCTTCCCTAAAATCACTATAAATGACTATTTAACTTGGGAAATCATATCCTGTCTTTAACTGGGTTAAAGAACCAATGTCATTTAAAACACGGTTCACGATAAACCCAAAATCACATTTGATATTAAATACAAGGCTTTGCATAGAAAATATATCGTCTTATATTCAATATCTAATTCTACGACCAACAAATATCGTATTGGAAATAACAATATTAATATATCTTTCAAATTTCCATAACAATATCTGTATAATCACGAAATCCAACATCGAAATATTCCATAGACAATTTCGATTCACATCCATTCCAATTCAATTATTGGAAATTCTGGTTATTTTCAAAACCATTTCAAATCCAATTTATTTATTTTAAAAATAAATGGAATTATAATTCTAGTTCAAAACTAGTTCATTTCGATAAAAATCTATTTTTATCCTTTTAAATATGGATTTTTCATCCCAATTCTTCCTAAATCATTTCTTATGATTTTACACAAATTATTACTGTTTTTAATAATTTTATCAAGGCCCGTATAGTCGATTTCCATCGACGGCCATCGAACTGCACTTACAGCGACCTTTTCCGAATTTGATTTGGACATAATTCCAAATCCAACTGTTAATTTCTAATTTCTTGTATTCGTTAGAAAGCTCTTTTCGATACGAACCCAAGGGTTCCGGTTTTAGGAGAATCCGACGGTCGGATCTCCTGTAATATCCATTCGAAGTCAATGGTCAAAATTTGCGAACTGCTGCAGCGCGGCGCATTCTATTCAGGCCATTTAATATATAAAATATATATATTATATATATCGTCGATTTCCTTTCAAAACGTATTTTATAAATCGTTTTAAATTCGTTTTCAAAATGATTTCAACTTCATATTCAATTTCTAGTCAAAATTGAATATTCCATATCACTAAACTACAAATGATAATATTTTCAAAACGTTATATTTTGAAATCACTTCCTTTTCTAAATTCATTATGAAAATGAATAAAATCGATGTAAATATCGTTCACGTCAAAATGGCGTTAATCTAATCAACACGGCTTTTATTCAACACATGAATGTTTTCTTCTATTCAACACATGAATATTTATTTTATTCAACACATGAATATTTATTTTATTCAACACATGAATTTATATTGTTCAACACATGAATTTTCATTCTATTCAACACATGAATTTATATTATTCAACACATGAATTTTCATTCTATTTAACACATGAATTTTCATTCTATTCAACACATAAATTTTCTTTCTATTCAACACATGAATTTATATTATTCAACATATGAATTTATATTATTCAACACATGAATTTTCATTCTATTCAACACATGAATTTTCATTCTATTCTTTATTTTCCAAATTAGAATGAGGCCCAATCAATTACCATATAATGTTAATTATATGGATTCCATACAACACATGTATATAATAGCAATAATAAATAATCAACAATCATCCAGAGTGCACCATACAACTGCATAAGCATTAAATATAAATAATTAACGCTTACACAGTCTGTCAACCCATCGATTGACATACTACTAAACAATCGAGATTAGTGTACGTCAAATATCATCCCAATACCCGTGTTGGGTTTCAAATCAAAAAACACAGATTTTATTTGTGCAGTTGGGCTATGTAAAATTTATCGTCCCAATCAATATCAGTCAAATCAGTGTATATAAACAAATCGTCCGATTTGTTTATAAATATTTAGTTTATATACACGTTAAAAATTATATTTTTAACTATAAAATATTTTATTCCATTCCACATCACGCAATCAACTTTCACAACACATCAATTAAGCAAACAAGTCATCCATGGTCTGTGGATGATGGGTGTCGGGTGCTACTAAGCATTTTTTTATATTTTTATTGTAGTCCATGGTCTTTGGATTTGTTTGAAATTCCAATGTAGTCCTTGCAACGCTGTTCATAATAAAAATTATATTTTTATTGCTTCATTCCACTAAATAAAAATCATATTTTTATTTCAACTTCATATATTTTTACAATACTTTTTTTCCTATATCAAAATTATATTTTTATATTTCTACTTCTTATATAAAGATCGAATTTTTATATCGTCGCTATAAAAATCACATTTTTATTTCAACATATATATAGTAAAAATTAGATTTTTATTTCGCTACATATATAAAAATCATATTTTTATCTTCTCTATTATATAAAAATTCTATTTTCAATCCGCTACTCATATAAAAACCAAATTTTTATTTTGCTAGAACATATATAAAAATCGTATTTTTATATTCTCTACCTTATAAAAAACATATTTTTATTATCCCTACAATATAAAAATCATATTTTTATTATCTCCATAATATAAAAATCATATTTTTCATGCATTAAAACCCAAATCTTTATACTTTAACCATACATGTAAAACTTCAATCTTTATAAACTAAAAATCTAATCTTTCCCCTATGAAAAATCAAATCTCTTATAGCAGTGTTTTTTTCCATAAAAATTATATATTTACTATGATAAAAATTCAGTTTCATTATGATAAGAAAATCAGTTTTATCAAAGAAATCAATAAAATATTGGAAAAAAGGATAAAACTCACATTTTTACATTGAAGGTGGGGGGTTTTGGTCTTCGGTGGAGCTGTCAGCCTTGAGGAGGAGGCGCATGGGTCCTGGTGGCATCAGGGGGGTTTGATCTGCGGTGGGCCCAGTGAAGGAGGTGCGGCTCGATTCAAGGCGGGGATTTGGGGTTTGGGTGCTTCGACTGCAGAGAGGAGGAAGAGGCGCGATGGGAGGGCGTTTATCAATGGAGAGGGCGGTGGCGTGGTGCTCGGCGTCGAGGTCGACGGTGATGGGAGGGGGCTGAGGGCGACAGGCGTTCCTCATTTTTTTTCTTTTTTTCTTTTTTCCGTTGAATGATTTGAATGAGGGGGGGGGGATGGTCTGATCTAGGAATAGGAGAAATGAGTGGGGGGTTATTTATATATTTTATTATTTTTAAATTTCAAAAAGCAACTTTTATTTCGAGCTCGAAATCGAACCCACCGACTGTCGTCTCCAGCTAATTACCCCCATTCCGAACACAATGGGATATGTATCGTAAGCTGATTCGATCGTTTTTCATCAAAATCATATATTGAATTTGAACGCACATTTCAATTTACCGGGCCACATATTAACTTTAAAAATTCCTAAAAAATATTTTCTACCTTTGTATTGAAGATACAGTTCTAACAAAACTAATTTCGTCAAATTCTAAGACCGTTTGAAAAATGTTCGTTTTCTGGTTGATCAAAATTGACTAAAACTATTAAAACACGTTTTCTTTTGCCTCGCTCACATATTTATTCAGAAAATTATGAATTTTGGAATCTAGCAATAACTTGACATCACGAATCCAGCAAAAGTTGTTTCGTCGAAAACTGAGGTCGCTTGCAAAATTTCCATTCTTAAGGGCCAGAATTCCATAGCGATGATTCTGAATTTTCAACTAGGCTTAACTTTTTATCCCAACTATGAAATTTTAATTTTTCAGATTCGTTGTAAAGATATTCCCTATTAGATCCAAATATTTTTGGTTTCGCTAAAATCCGGTTTATTTTGAATCCTGTACATTCATTTGAAATTTGAAAGCGAATTTTCGAACTACCGCGCCATTTTCAATTCTTTTTATAATTAAAATAAAATATTTATATTCTAACGTCGATCTATATATATGTTCTATTTCTATTCAAAATAAATTTCTCATTGTTATTATTTAAAATAAATCATTTTAATTATTCAAAATCCATTAAATTCGCCAAATTTTTTTTTAAATTGGCTCGGATTTCTGGGTTATTACAGTGACAGTCAACCCCCAATTGTGCTAATGGCACACGAATAATAATTATAAATTGCAAAAAAATTAAAGAGAACAGGAAACACACAAGACTTTTTATAGTAGTTCCAAAAAAGACGATGCCTATGTCCATTTTATATGTATTGATTTTCTTTTGGTTACAAGTACAAAGCTTTTTATGTTTTAAGAAAGAAGAGAAGATGGCTATTTTAGAGTTAGCCGTGAGAGTCAGAGAACTTAAGAGAAGAGTGTTCTCAGAGAAACTTTAAGTATATGAAATCTAGCCGAAGTCCTCTTTTCTTCTTTGAGCTTTGAGGTATTTATAGGTGAAATAATGGGCTGAGCGAGCCTCCACGTGGCCTTTCTCTTTTTCGGAGCTTGGACACACGTTGTAACACCCCCGAAATTTTAAACGACACTAAAGATGATGAATTAAAGAACAGTTAATTTGAAATACACTGTTAACAATGAATTAAGGAGAACTTAATTAAATATTCAGAATTAAGTAAAATGGAATGCCCCATTGCATCCGTCTCGAAATTCTGGTCAAAATAGACACCTGGTTTGCGTAAAATGGACTTCGTATGAGGAAGTTATCAAGGTTTGAAGTTTGTTTATGCGCAAGAAGAATATATATATATATATATATATATATATATATATATATATATAGGATCCAGAAATTCAAAATTAGGTCCAAAAATTCAAAAATCAGTTCAAAATTCGAAATTTGTGGAGGCGGCAGATTTCCCGCCTATGGGTGTCGACCCCATCAACGGGGGGTCAACCCCAAAGAGGTGTCGACCCCTTTAAGAGGGGTCGACCCCGGGGTTGACCCCATAAAGGGGGTCGACCCTCCCTGAGTAGATCTGGGCGAAATACTTCGTTTTGTATCTAGACACCTTTTTGAGCCAGATTCGTTGATCCTAGGCTATATAAAGGACCCTAAACCTAGGTTTTTATTCATCTGAAAAATGGTGGCGATGGCAGAGCTCTGCTACAACGTAAATTAAACAGCCTATACTTCTCCAAATCAAATTCAGCAAACATTATACAAATCCAATGTGTTCTTCGCAGTAATTTGGATCCATTTCCTTAGATCTATTCACTGTGAGTTCATGTTATTTTTAAATCTAAATATTTAAATGGTAATCATAAAATTTGTATAAAAATTGGATATTGGATCTATGCCTAAACAAGTTCTGTTATGAGATAATTATCAAATCTGCCTTTATATGTTCATATCGTCACCATGTCAAATCTTGTCATAATATGCCTATTCAGTTTATGCCTATATCTTTCAGTTTATTATTGATTATCGATTATGCCTATTCTTGATTCTCTTCTCTCCCTCTTTTTATATAGCTAGGCTACCTTCGAGTCTAGGGCTAACGCTGAAATATGCGAACGTGCGAAATTGGGGACGATTGGGAAAGACATAATTTGGGGCATAATTGGTATTGGAAAATATGAATATAAATTTAGGCATAAAATTTGGAAATATACGAATATGGATTTGGGGGCATATATTGTGTTGGATAATGTGAGTATGAATTTAGGCATACGTTGGAAAATATGATTTAGCCTAAATTGGAACATATGTAAAATATGATTTAGCCTAAATTGGAATATATGTAAAATATGATTTGGCATAAATTGGAACAAATGTAAAATATGATTTTGGTGTAGATTGGAACATATGTTAAATATGATCTGGCATAAACTGGAACATATGTAAAATATGAATTCGGGCAGAACTTGTACTGAAATATGTCTGTATGAACTAGGGACATAAATTAGCAAATATGTGAATACGAATTTGGGCATTATATATATATATATATATATATATATATATATATATATCTTGATTTATGACTTGGGAAAAAGGGCATATTGTGCATAATGAAATATGAACTAAAAGTGGCATGAAAATCTATGTTTGGAATAGGGGAATTTATTAATATGAATATGCCTAAAATAATGGAATCATAGTAACGCTTAGACACGATATTAGATTGCACAAGTGGTATAAGTCTGCCCGGAGCCCCCCGACATATCCAGCGACCACAAGTGGTCAATCTAATGTGATAGGTCTAATGCATAACATCACCATGACACGAGGTTAAGTTTAAACTTGTGGTTTAAGTCTGCCCGGAGCCGCCCATCATATCCAGCATCCATAAGTGGTTGACTTAATGTGAGATATCTGGGGCATTAACATGTATGAACATAAAAGATAAGATGTTTAGGCTTGTCCTGGGGACAAGTGGAAATTATAACTTAGGTTATAGTAAATGAAAAAGGGAATATAATAACTTATGTAAGGGGATAAGTTGTACTTAATTAAATTAAGTTATTTACAAGAGTAAGAATCTGAAATCTACGAATGAGGACAACATAAGTTATATTTATGGAAGGGAAACTTATTAGTAATACTTAGTTAAGAGAACTAAGTTAATAAGTAAACAACGATAAGGTGGAACTATGATTAAATGAGAAAGAATGAGGAAAACTTGAAAAATGAAATAAGTTATAGTTAATCATAAATGGTAAGTGACATGTTGATTAGGAAACATGTGAATTGAGATATACTTAATAACATATTAAGTAGAACATGTTATTGTAGTGATGTAACCAAACAAGAATATAAAAGCGATTGTGGATCACGGACCTTGGACCACAATCTATAGAATAACATGTTGTGGGCATATTAATAAACTTAAATGGGTTAAGTTATATAGCTGAAATTAATAAGCAAGAGGAACTTGGTAACTTGATTAAGAATGCAATATGAATGGGAATAACCAAGTTAAATGGAAACCTGATGAGGTAAGACAAGCACGTAAAAGAATGATTAGACATAGGGTCTAACAACATATTAAAGTGAGGCGCTTGGACCAGTCTGCACGTTTGAGGGTGAATAACCCAACGGGATAGAACATTGTGGTGTTATAAGGAACGAGGGGGAGCGCACATTCATCCGATTGTTCTGACGGCTCCGAAGGACTGGAAGGGGAAGCACGCGGCTTCCTAAGGTACGTAAGGTGCTCTTAGTAGTCCTCTGTGTGGTGGCAGATGTTTTAGGTTGTGCTCGCGGAGGTAGGTTCTACGTGTAACTACTAGGTGGGTGGGCCTTGATTGTAGAAGTAGCTATGCAGTCAGAATGATGTGACGTGGTGACACCAGGGTGATTCGGCGGTTGCCTCAACAAGGAGGCGAAGGGTCATGACCAACAAGGATAGTAGATCATCGGATAACCGTCATCGATAGCCAATGGGATGCAAAAAGACAAGAGCTAAAACCAACAGACCATTTCACCTTTCACTATCGGGGTACAGGTGGTTGAAGGAAGACGCCAATTGGATGTTCAGATTGTTTGTTATTAGGGGCATTCGTTTAGCTCTTGTAGTCTTTACTAGTTGAGGGAGGGGTCAAGGTGGGGCCATAGCCACCGTGAAAACAAACCCTAGGAATATTTGTAGAGGCTCTTAAAGACGAAACTCAGTGCACATTAGAGGACGAGCGATTTAGGCATCAAGCTACAATTACAGTGCATACATGGGACAGTCTAGATACATGCATGAATACTCTGGGTAATGTATCGTAGACTTGAGGGCATTACTCCGGAATGAAATCCGATTCGATTGATGGTGGCAATCCGTACATTTACATAGCATAGTAATGACAGATATATGTGGAACATAACATTGTTATACAGAGATTTGTACGTCATTCCGGCGTAAGATGAGGGACTGGGTAATTTTCTGCAGTATTACGAGGGAGACCGTGCGAGTGGAGTACCATGGGGTGTACCTTAATATTGAGGGGTAGCTACATATATACCATATTAGGATAATCCATTGGGAAGTAAATGGGTATGACATGTGTATAAGTGTTGAGTGCCGTTAACCAAAGCAACCTAATAATCGAGAAAATGTAATGGAATGGTATTTGTAGGGATCATTCTGTTTCTAAGATACTAGTATTGGTGCGGTGTAGAGAAACGTATTCAAGAAGAGCAATATATTCTGTTCAAACTTATCTTGCTTAGTTCACACTTGATATAGTTATTGTCATCTTGTTCTTCCAGTTTTTATATACCTTCCATGGTACTTTTATTTATTTATATTTAAAAGTAACTGGACTGGCCAGACTTTATGTCTGACCCTTTTTGTTTCCTCTTCTCTATCTTCTGTCCCCTCCCCCCTCCCCCACCCCCCGGTTCTCAAGGTGGAAGTGCTTAGAGTTGATTTGGATTCTTTCAACTTAGCTTGGATTTTGGATATTGATTTACCACTTTGACTTCCTGTCAACTCTCTTATGGCTTCGCAAGGGAAATATGGTTTATGCTTTTGTAATCTAATATTTTTGGCAAGATAGATTATTAATGTAATTGGTTATTTCAAACTTATGATGTAAACTCAGTATTTGGGATCATGATGCTTTGATTTAAATAAAGTTTTTAATTCCGCTGCTATTTTACATGTCTGTTTTGTGATATTATGTTCTCATTTACCTATAACGCTTCATGAAACTTAATGCATTCTATATAAAGTGACATTAACGGACGTGGGGTGTCACAAGATTGATCATTGGTAGCTATTGTGGCGGTAGGACCCATTCCATTGCTCATTAATAGTATCCTCGGAAATAGCGGCTTACGTGGCACTCAAGCTGAGGTGTACTAAAAGTAGATCTCTATTTGAATATGATTGATCGGCTTTATTGCCTTGAAAGTCGGGCTGAGATTTGAATGACTCAGCTGGATATTTCTAGATGAGCCTGAGATATTCGGTCGATGCATCTTTATCGGAAGCGGTTTACTCGATCAACTGGGGAGAGCGATTCTTCTGAAGTGAGTTATCAGCTAATAGGAACTGGCTCGGGCCGATGCCTGACTTTTCTGGACCGAGCTTTGGCTGGGCTTCCTGGACCGTGAATTATCCGAATTAGTTGATTGCGCGTTTGGCCTCGATCTGATCCGTGGCATCTTTTTCCAAAAAGATGGTTAACATTTACTAAACCAAATTGCTAGGAAATATTGTATATTTGTGTGTAGATTGGAGATTTATGAGTAGCATCGGAAGAGAGGTCTTTCTAGCTAAGCTTTGGACCAATTCCTTGCTTCCAGCAATCAAAGGTGAGTTCTTTGAGAACTCACATCTATGCCTCAAGCTATACACTTGTCTAGTGTACCTGTAACACATATATGTTGTGTGTGTATTGTGTGAGTAGGTTTGTTTGGGTGTTAACTCTCTAATTTACGAGTTATTATTTCATTTATATGAATATCCTTATGTAAACCCATGAATGGACGTTCGTACATGTGCTTTAGTTTATTAGGGAGTGTTTTTAATCTACCTAAGAGTCTAGAACATACATGTGTTGATCCAGAGCTGTTAAGTGGTGTCTTCCCCCATGAAAAATGTCACAGAGCAGGTCAGATGTCTAAAATAAAATTTAGGCATTTGAACAAGTCTCTGGAAGTTGATAGAGACCTATTTCAGATGTCCAAAACCTAGTTTAAGACGTCTGAATCGGGTCAGACGTCTGAAAATAGGTTTAGACATCTAATTTGGCCTGGTGCTTTTTTTCTATCGACCAACGGGGACCACGGTCAATAATTCAGATACATTTAGGCTTACTCTGACCGAGTTTCGTCCTGATTGGTCTTTTCTTGTGTTTTCTCGGTTGCTTTAATTCTTGAATTTCTACAGCTCAGATTTATTGATATTCTTGAGATTTAATTTATGTTATTAGAATGTGAATTCTGGGTTCAATCAATATTATGCCAGATTTTCCACTTTAAACTCTAAAAGGTTTTTTATATTATTAGTCGATACCAAATTATTTTATTTAAATGGTTTCCAATCCTACTTCATTATAGAAAGTTATTTTACGAAATCGTTTTATAAATCGTTTTCCAGTCTACTAGTATATATATAAACCTTTTCCTCTTTCGTATGAGAATAAATGTCTTAGTAAAAGCTAGGGCTATGATCCCTTGCATTTGCTTCGATGGTTAATTCTTGGACTCGTTCGATTGAAAATCGTGGCAATGACTGTCATTTGTTTTTAGTGGACTATACAATTTGTTCGTATATATCTGAGTAGAGCTAGTGGTTATGGGACATATAACTAAACTCTTATAGTTACTAGCTTGGAGCAATTTGCACTACTTTGGATCAGTTGTGATCTTTTCATGATTTTATCCATTTTGATGATCATCGGGTCATCCTGAGGAACTACGGTTCATTGAGGGACTTCGGTTTACTACAACGGGTTAGCGACCCGCAGCCATTGGGCCATCTTGGAGCTTCGGCTCAACATATAGACTAGTTACCTAGAGATCGCGTCTCATCTCGATATACATTTTAGCTGAGTCTTCTGACTCTCTGGTTGAGTCTTCAGACTCCTGTCTTTGGGCCAATCCCTTGTTTCCTCAATGAAATTTAGATTTCTGGTTTTTGATTTCTAGAATATGAGTTTATTGGTATTAAATTATCAATATGATTTTATTGGTATTAATTTATCAATCTGATATTTATTTTTATTAAATTATCAATTTGAGTTTATTGTATTAATTTATCAATCTGAGTTTATTGATATGAATTTTATCAATCTGGGTTCCATTGACATTTGAATTGTCAATTTTCATGTTGATTTGATATGATTTATCATTTTCATGAGTAGCTATATAACTTTGAATGAGATATTCTTTTATAGCTCTGATATAGATTTATGATATATACTATAGACATTCTTGAGTTCCACCGTTATGTATGTCACTTTTATTACACTATTTAAATGTCTACATTTATTTATATCTATTATTATATCCTAGTTTATGAGATAAGTACAGCTAGACTGATCCATTTATTGATTATCTTTGTGTAAATAATACTCAGGTCAGACCGAGGTATTTCAGGTGATTCTTCTCAACTCCAACACGGACTATCTTCCACTTTTGAGCAAAATACTTTAGAGTTGTACTTTTTGGTTTATATGTATATATGACTCCTTTGTATACATATTATTTTGAGTAGCCGTGTACCTATTCTTTTGTTGTATAGTGAATCGAGAACGACCACTATCTTTGTATTTTCTCGTATGTGCCATATTCATATCTATTCCCGCCCTTGTGATGTGAATATTTGTGTCTGCCTCTAATTATTTTGTTATGTATTTTATATTTCTTTCCGAATTATATACAACTGCTATGTATCAGGTTTGAACTTCAATTAGATGGGTCGAATTTCCTCATGAGATTTAAAAAGTAAGACCACATTATCGGACACGTTTAACACTCGTTCAAAGCTAATATACATATGGTCGCTCGTCAATAGCCTTATTCTTTAGGTTAGTTGAAACCATTGCTTGCAATGGCCTTGGCTAACGCAAATGTAGAGGTGGGGCATTACAGTTTATGTCTGCATATTAGCAATAAACTTTTCTCAAGAAAACGTAAATGCATTCCTTGTTCTTTTTTCTAGTAGTACATCTCTAGTTGAAGCTCCATTATTTATCTTTCATAATGGGGTACTTCATCCAATTTTCCGTGCACCCAACCTTGAGAAGTAAGAGATTTGTCTTTTCTAAGCTTCTTGAGTAGTGGAGAAAAACCTCATCAAGTTCTAGGTGAGGCCACTGGAGATAGTGGAGCTAGAGATGTATGCATTGAGTGAGAAGAGGGGAAAGTTGAATCATAGAGGGAGGTAATTTCATGAGACGACAAGTAGAAATTATTGGTCTGGTTATACAATATTAGAATGTTATCTATTTATAGTTGTGTAGTTACAATATATAGGTTTTTGGTTTTCATAGCTAATATTGTTTGTTTATTCTAATCCATCAGAGAGAGCGAGGTTAGGAAATAAACAAGGAGTTACAAAAGGAGCATTTTCTTTTGTATAAATTAAAATCTTTTGTTTATAATTCATAAAATGAACATATTCCTAATTCTCTTCTTGATCAAATAAATGAAGTTTCACTTAAGGGTTTTGTAAAAGTATTGGTAATTTGTTTACCTACAGTAACAAAATCCAATGTTATGTTTCCTTTTTCAATGCGATCTCTTAAAAAACGATGCCTAATATTTATGTGTTTTGTTCTGGAGTGGTTTATAGGATTTTTTTGATAAGTTTATAACATTTATATTGTCACAAAATATAGGTGAGTTAAATATGTGTTTTCCAAAATCCTTTAATGTCTGTTGCATGTAAATTACTTGAGCACAAGCCAGAGCACCAGATATATATTTTGTTTCACATGTTGAGTGTAAAACTGAATTTTGTTTCTTACTAAACCATAGTATAAGAGATTGACCGATAAAATGGCATGTACCACTTGTACTTTTTCTATCCGTTTTGTATCCTCCGAAATCAGCATCATTATATGATACGAGTTCAAAGGAGCTGCCTTTTGGATAGAAAAGGTTGTAATCTCTAGTGTTGGTTAAGTATGTCAATATTCGTTTTACAACTCTAAAATGTGATTCTTTTGGTTGCGCTAGAAATCTTGCACAAAGACAGACACTCATCATAATGAAGGTCTACTTTTGGTTAAGTATAATGGAGATCTTATGATACCTAGATAAAATTTTTGATTGAAATCTTTTCTTTTTTCATCTTTATCTAAATGAACGGTTGTACTCATTTGTGTTGGTTTTCCAGAAGTTTTTTCCATACCAAATCGTTTTAACTAGTCATTAAAATATTTTCCTTGGTTTATAAAAATACCATTTTTTTAATTGTTTAATTTTAAGTCCTAAGAAGAAGTTTAATTCTCCCATGTGAGACATTTCAAATTCATTTTTCATTATATTTGAAAATCATCACATAAATTTCGATAGCTAAGCCAAAGATTATGCTATCAACATATATTTGAACAATCAAAATATCATTTTTTATTCTTTTTATAAAAAGCGTTTTATCAACTTTACCAATTTCAAAACTAGAGTTAATTAAATGTGATTTTAATCTTTCATACCAAGCACGAGGTGCTTGTTTTAAACCATGCAATGCTTTCATTAGCCTATATACATGTTCTAGGAATTTTTCGTAAACAAAAAGTGGAGGTTGTTCGACATATATTAGTTCTTTTACAAAACCATTTAGAAATGCGCTTATTACATCCATTTGAAAAAGTTTTATATTATTATGGACTACAAATGCGAGTATGGTACGAATTGCTTCAAGACAAGTGACTGGAGCAAAAGTTCTTCGTAATCAATACATTCTTCTTAGTTATAACTTTAAGCTACCAGTCGAGCTTTATTACAAACAATATTTCCAGTTTTGTCTACTGTATTCTTATAGAACCATTTTGTTCCAATTACAGATTGATCTGTTGGTCTAAGAACAAGTTCTCATACTTCATTTCTTTCAAATTGATTATGTTCTCCTTGGATTTCCAAAATCCATGATTAGTCGTTTCCAACTTCCTTATAATTCTTTTGTTTCATAGTCGAAATAAAGGCAATATGGCTCATATGATTTAATTGATGTCTAGTAGAAACTCTTAACTTTATATCATCTATAATATTATTTGTAGGATGATCTTTTAAAATCCGAGGAAGTGATCTCTTATTGTAGTTGATGATTCATTACTATTAGAATTTAAATTAATTGTAGTATGTTGTATATCAACATCTTCTTCATCGTTGTTTTTATTTGTTAGAAAATTTTCATCAAAACATACATGCAAACTTACTTCTATGGTATTAATTCTTTTATTAAAGATATTATATGGTTTACTTCGATCAGAATAACCAATAAATATTCCTTCATCGGCTTTTGGATCGAATTTTTCAAAATAATCTATTGTGTTTAAGATAAAACATTTCGAAAAAATGTTCTAAAATATGATACTTTAGGTTTCTTCAAGTAGAACATCTTATAACAATTATTTTTCATCATTGGTCGTAGTGTTACTCTATTTAATACATAATAAGCTTTTGCAACTACTTCAGCTCAAAATTGCTTAGGTAAACCGCTTGTAACGACCCGGATGTTTGGTCGATTTATTTTAAATATTTAATATGGTTTTAAATATTGTGTTGATAATATAAATGGATTTTTATATTGAGTTTGTTGATTTAATAATCGATTAATATTTAAATTCGAGTATATCAAATTATCGTGGTACGAAATATAATTGAAATCGAAGTTAAAAACTGAGTCAAAACAATTTAGATGATTTATAGAAATTCAATTTGAATGGAATCGATAATAAAAAAATTATTACTGAGAAATTAATTATTTCTGAGTTTAAATTATATTATATAAATTTCTATGGTTATTTTATATATACGTCCGAATTAAATTTCAGAATATATTCTGTTGAGTTCAGTATAACGCTATAATACTGAAATGTCGGTTGGTACGTTAAAATAGCAGTTCACGATCTCAAGATGTGAAGCACTAGATATTCGATTAGTAGATAAGCTTGAAATCAAATCAGTATCTATTTAAAAAGAATAAAGATCTTTTTAAATCAAATTGTATTAAATAGATTTCAAATCGCATTTAATAAAAATGTACTATATGCAGAACTAGTTCCTTAAGTTCGAAGTATTCATCTTTATATATAATGCGACACGCCTCTTTTATTTTCTTCTGATTTCTTTCTCAGATAATTTCCTCTTTTGATTTCTTCTTAAAAAATGGAAGCCGCTCTTATGTCCATTCTTTATTAAATTAAAATCTAAACTTCAAAATCGATTTGCTCCATAGAAAAAATCGCAAGTGGCTCCTTTTCGAACTGTTCTTCACGCGGGGCATTGTCGGATGTCGCGACTCAGTTTGGGGAGGAAATCAACTATCGAACAACGAGTAGTTAATCAAGTTACATGGAAATCGAAGCCCTCTTTTCCGCTATTTGTTCGAAGCCCTAACACTATCATAGATTGCCAGTTTGGTTCGAGAATTGGTGAATGTGAGAAGACCTAATTAGTGTTCGAGATTTCATTGGGGTTTTTCTTCATCTTCAACAATTGAACGAAGTACAAATTTGGAATCGAGGCATGGAATTGCAGATAACGTGACCTTCTGATGGACTTCGACACCAAAGTACATCACGACTTCAACAGCAGGGTTGTGATGTACTGATGAGGACCAAGTGGAATTGGGAATTCCGGAAACGGAGATGATGGAGTGCGATTTTAGAGTTGGAATGGGTACGAGTTTCATTTTTGGACATGCGTGATTCTGCAGTTGCAGGCTTAGGTAGTGGGTCAATTGTGACTTTTGAATTAGTACTGGAGGGTGTATATGGAATCGAGGTGATGTTCAGATGGAATTTGTGAAGGGCTGATTATTGGTGTTTTGGTTTGGGTTTTTCACATACAAGTGGTGAAAGAGGAAAAGAGGGGAGTATACGACTAGGGTGTTGAAAGATACAAGAATTATGCGCAAGCTTGAAATGAAGAAAATGGTACAGTGTTTAGGTGTGATGGGGTTTCATTGACTAGCTTCCCTTGTTTTAAATCTGGACAGTATGGTACATTTGGACGAGGAGAAGGAAGTAGATCGATGGTTGCAAAGTTGTACAGCAATATGTAGTTTCGAATGTGGATTAAGACGTGATTAAGGTTATTACTTACTTAAGCTAAGAAATTTATTTATGATTATTTGAAAATCAAATTAGTAGTTACAAAGTTAATTACAAATATTGAATATGAATAATATATAAAATAAAGAGGAATTTAAATTGTTATAGGGTCAAAGTACGCAAGGCGAGTCGAGTTGGAATCATATCTTTGAGGTAAATAGGAAGGGAATTAAATTGGAATCAGGATGGATCGAATTAAAAAAATCAGGTGAGTAAAACTCACTTATATTTTATTTAGAATTATTTTATGTTTTAAAATAATTGTTCATTGGTTGTTTGCATGCATTGAATTATTATTGTGGCTATTAAATATATATTAGTTATTTCGGATTGGTGTTTGTGGCTATTATATATATATATTGGTGATGGGATTTTTCCCGCAGTGCCATTAGCGGATGCCCGCAGTATCATTAGCAGACGACCCTATACGCCCCACGCTATGATAGTGGATGTCCTTCTATACCGCGATATCCTGCCTCGAAGCAGGATGGGTATTATTTATGTAGACTAACGTCTGTGGATGCAGGAAAACAGGTTGGAGGGATCCAACTAGATTCCTCAAAAATATTATTATTTGTTTGTTCTCATATATATTATCATATATGATGTGTTAGAAAATCTATGGTTGGTAATTGGTATTTTTGATTGGTTAAAATATCACTGGACCTGAAATGTAGATATATAAAAATATCAAGGAAAAGGATATTTTAAAATTTAAAGGGGAAAATCTATTTATCTAAAATAGAATTTGAAATTCAATTGGGATATAAATATATTAACTTGTTTGAATATATGAAACAAGTAGTGAATTTATAAATATGTTTATAAATTAATAATGCAGAGAATTGAAATGAATTTATAAACAGTGTTTATAAATAAAATGGAAAAATTATCATTTGATAATTTGAATATTTAAATTCAAATATGAATTTATTAATGGAAATGGGAAATTGTTTTAAAGAAGTAAAGGATGAAGTTTATTCTGATGTTCAGAATATAAACTGAACTGAAATAAATCCGTAAGGATTTATGTTGTGAATTCGATTAGTTCGAATATATTTAACTAAAAAATGTCTAGAAAATATTAGGATTTTATTTAAATATAAGTTAAATTTAAATTTGAAAATAGATTCTATATATATTTATATAGATAAGTTATAATCTATAGAATATTCCAAAATAAGATTTTGGTTTTAAATAGATTTCGAAATAGAACTTGTTTAAATATATAAGACAAGGAAATTTATAAATGATGTTTATAAATATGATGAATTAATTATCAGGAGATAATATGAAATATTTAATTCAAATATGATTTTAAAAGTATAAATTGAATTCATTTCGGAAAAAGGAAATGATAGTTTTTATTCAGAAATTCGGAATATAAAAGGAGTCGGGTTTCAAATAGGTATTTGAAAGGAAAGCTTGTTTTAATATTTAAACAAGAAAATTAATTTATAAACAATGTTTATAAAAATAGGGAAATAAATTATTATTGGATAATTTTGGAGCTTAAAATTCAAGTATGAATTGAAAAGTGAATTGGAAAAACGGTTTGAAATAGAATGATAATTTTATTCCGGAATTTGGAATATAAATTAAAGTGAGGAAAAGCCAAAGGGTTTACAATCAAAATTTGATTATACTGAATTTTATAAATAAATTATTTATAAAGGGATTAGAAGTTAATATAGCAGATCGAGTTGTAAATAAATTTATAACTAAATCATGAAATAATTGACGATTAGGTAATCAGAACTATTGAGTAAGATTGGGAAATTGGTTTAAAATAGATTAATTTTTTTTAAAAGGGAGTTGAATTCATTTATCAACAAAGTTTAAGGTTTATATTTAATTATAATTAAAACGAACTCGCCTCAGCATAGTAGTTCGTAAATTGGCGTTTCGAACTTCAATTGAGTATACAAGACTCAATTTAAGTTGGAATTCTTTGAGACAAGAATCGTCAGGACCATTGGAATAATAGTTTTCTAATGGAAGAGGAAAATCTGGATTTCGTCGAGTATATTTTGAGTTATGTCAAAATCAAATTTTTAGAAAAACATCGCCAGAACCGTTATAAAGCCGTAACGGTTTACTTAAATAAATAAAAGGATTTTAAGGAAATAAAATCCGAATTTCCAGGAAAAATCCACACTAGAGATATAAAATAAATATGAACTCCAGTGAAGCAAGTGAAATGATTTTTGAAACAAAAATCAGATTTTTAGTTATTAAATAAATTTAACTAGTTTGAAGAATAAATAGTCGAGATTTGTATCGAAATTGGGCGTTGGATAAGTGAAAGAGATTTGAGAATTTTTATTCGAAATCGAGTACGTAATTCGAGTTGAAAATGGAATTAGATTGGGTTCATGAGTAGATTAAAGTATATTTGAAAGTGATATGTTCAAATAAGAAGTGAAATAGGCAAATATAGCTAATTAGAAAATAAATTAGCGAATTGGGTTAAGACGAATCGATTGAGTTGAAGACAGGTATGGGGTGAAGTGTATGATGATTTTAATTTATGTGCCCGACAAAAAGGTACACGTTTAAATTCCATAAGAGGTTTTATGCACCGAATCAACAAGCCAGTTTGTTTTTTGATTTTCTTTTTGAATGGAAATGGCCTAGAGAGGCGAGTTGAGGTTTGAACTGTTGACCGGTACAAAGGAGGTTATGGCGAATTTTTCCGAAAATTTAAGGAGTTAGAATATTTTTAAGAAGATTTGATAATTTGGAATCGTTATATCGATATATATAGAATTCGGTAATGAAGTGAAATTAAAATAGAATGTTATAAACAAAAAGGAAATCTGATAAAAAAAGAAAGAGAAACGTATACACGTTTAAAAGATATGGATAATTGGTAATATGATGTTGATTATTCGAGGTAAGTGGTCTTGTCCGTTTTGAAGTTAAAGATGTTATTCAGTCAAGGTCTGAGAGGTAATTATACCCCAACTTGATTGATTTCATTATTAACTGATAAACAGCAAGATCCAGTCTCGAATGTTGTATATAACAGTGTTGTATACACAATTATATGATTTTTGTTTGATGATAACAACCAAATATATTTATTATTGAATATGTTTGAAACTGTACTAATATACTGCACAACAGACAGGAATATAATATTTCTACTTAAATAAAGTACAACTGTACAGAAATTTAAAAAAAATCACACTGTATTTTATTTAAATAAAAATATTTTATTTCAATATTAAAAAGTACATCATTTATAACTCCACTATTTGACATACTACATTTCTTTCATACAAATCTGTCACTCACTCTATACAACTATATTTACAGACACTGTCATACATTGACATTGATATTTTTTCACTGTCTTTTGTCTTCTATCTTTTGTCTTCACAGCCTTCAGTTAAGTACTGTCGTCATACCTGTCACAAGAAAAACACACACACACACACATACACATAGTAGACTGCAACAAAAATAAATTTAAATACAAGCAAATAAAAAATTATTTTTAAATTTTATCTACCTCAGAATTTTGGTGTGTTTCTCATCATTTTTCTAGACTTGGACTGATATGCAGGGACAGAAAAACTCGTCTGATGGTTGCACGTACACACGTCTATAAATATACACGTGTGCACTGCCTCGGCGATCAGTGTACGACTGAGGAGTAGTCACAATGGACCGTCTCGACCCAGTGTACAATCAACAATGGGATAATCGAATACAAGTTTAAGAAATAAAGTCAACACAGCAAATCATGGCTCAAAATCAAAAGTCAAGATGCAAGACATAAAGCAATAACATGGTCAAGTTCATAACAGCAAGTGTGCTGCAGCAAAAGGGAGCATGGCAAAGTACAAATACAATTACAGACAGAATATGGTCAAGCAATATAACAGCAAGGGGTAATGAAGTCAGGAAGTATACAACAAAGAAAGTGGTGTAAATACATGTGCATCAAAACATTTCAAGACATGGTGCAGACTCATATGTTCGGGGTACATCAATTTCAAATCAGCAAGAAGGGACAAAGCAGTGAACATGCAGATTACATAGTTAAGCTAAAGAAGCCAGACAATCAAGTTCAAGTGGCAAACATGGCCAAGTGAGCATGGGAAAATTCATGAGTGAAATGTAACAAGTGCACAAAGCAAGTCAGTATGGATCTGGTGCCAAAACTGTGTGCATTTCAGTTGTAATGGATAGCCTTTTTTTCATACAATATGGTCCAGCTACTCTGATATGGCAAAACTAGGGTGCAAAACAAAACTGCAGAATATACAAGTGTGTAAACTCTATTACATGGCTCAGGTTACACAACTAATGGATGCAACAAGCTATCTATATGGTAAACAAGTAAACAATTCTTAAGCAAAGCACAAAGCTTCAGGGCCACAAAAACACAAGCAGTAATCATCAATGCATATGCTGGCAAAGACATGGGCAAGGTGATACATGAAATCAACAGTCCAGTCGTACATGAATACATGGATCAGAATTGGTGCAACACATATGAACAGGTCAAGTAAGTTCAAGAGCAATATTAAAGTTTTAAAAATGATCAAGAATAGCATATGCACAATTATTCAAGGCAAATCCCAGTGTAGTGTCAATTCAATACAAAAGGAAATTACTTAAGTAAAATATACATTCACAAGTTCAAATTTGGCATTAGTTCATACAGAGTTCAAAGTCGAGAATACAAGGCACTGTCAAGTTCAAGTATAGTACCGGTTCATATTAGAACTTTATGAAGCAGTTAAAGTTAAATATCATCTAGAATTTAAAGACTAGTTCAAGTCCAGAATTAAACACGCAAGTTACTCCATCAGTTTAAACATGTTCATAGTGAGGAGATTCAAGTAAATGATGGGTTCAAGAGGATAGATTGAAAAGTTCAAAGATATAGAAGATTTTTTAAATACCACATTCAAGGCTTGATGAGCAAAATTCATAGAAATTTTTCAAAAGACCAAATCAAAGTTTTTAAAAGAAGCTACCAAGAATTTTTCTCCAATCATATAATAAATACGGCCAATTTTAAAATCAAAGAAATTTCAGAAGAAAAATTCAAATCAGATACCCAAGTCACAAGAACAATTCAAGGTCCATGAATCGTCTAGAATCAGAGGCTCTAGGGTTTAAAAAAACCCTATAAATACACAATCATCATCGGCATCAGGATACATACAAGAGAAATCGAAATTATCCAACAATAATTCAGAAAAATCATTTCAACTCAGAGTACTCACCGAGGATTTCATTCGCTATCCAAAGGGGAAACCAATCGAAGACAAGGTGCTTCAAAGGATACAAATCTATAGAGGAATTCCAGAGCAAAATCGATCATCACGAATCGATTTGGAAGGATAACAGAAACCCTAGCACTGCCATTTTCAATTCACAGAAGAAAAGTGAACGGGTCAACCTAATTAAAGAGAAGCCGGCTATTATTTCATAAAAGGGGATGACCCTTAACTCTAACTTCTAGGTTTTTTTTATGTTTTCTTGTTTTTAAAATTCAAGTTCTACCCTTAGGGTCGATAACTACTAGTGTCTGTAGTTGGAAAAATCACA
Source organism: Allium sativum (assembly GCA_030737875.1). Lineage (NCBI taxonomy): Eukaryota > Viridiplantae > Streptophyta > Magnoliopsida > Asparagales > Amaryllidaceae > Allium > Allium sativum. The sequence continues at coordinate 330,745,041 of CM060916.1, forward strand.
ACTTGACGAATCGAGTTGTGTCAAGGTCTTGAGTGTAGGGTTTAAATAGTCGGGAGCGAAGGTCACGAGTTTACAAGAGTTTGTAAGCGAAGAGATTGTTTATAATTCCTAATATAAACCTTGAATGCAGCAGTAGGCATAGTTTTGCCGAAGCTGGGTATTTTCTGTGTGTGATTTTTTCTTTCTGCAATTATTCTGTGATTTTTTATTTCATTTTAAATTTATAAACCCTATTCACCCCCCCTCTAGGGTTAATTTAGGTCCTACAAGTGGTATCAGAGCGGATATTTTTAACTCTAGAGTTAGGAATCTATTTAATAACGCTTTCTCTGAGGGTCAGTCCATAGCTAGGCCACCAATATTCAATGGAACCGATTATGCCTATTGGTAAGCTAGGATGAAAATTTACTTTAAGTTCAGTTGATTATGATGTATGGGATATTGTTGAAACAGGCTACAAACCTCCCATTACAATTATTAATGATATTGAAATTCCTAAGCCAAAAGATAAGTGGGATGCTAACGATAAAAAAATATTCTCAACTAACGCCAAAGCAATGAACGCTTTAATTTGTGCTCTTGATAAAACTAAGTTTAACTGTATATCTCATTGTTCTACTACGCAGGAAATTTGGCATACTTCGGAAGTTACACATAAAGGAACATCTTAAGTCAAGGAATCCCGTCTCGCACTACTCTGCAACGAATATGAAAATTTCACGATGCGTAAAGACGAAGATATAAAAGAGTCATATGGTCGATTCTCAACACCGATTTATAATGCAAGGGCTCTTGGTAAAGTCTACACTGAAATGGAATTAATACGCAAAATACTGAGAGTACTTCCAAAGAACTTTGAAGCCAAAGTAACAACCATTCAAGAATCAAAAGATTTAAGTAAGTTGAGAATAGAAGAAGTTATTGGAAACTTGATCGCTTATGAAATGGAGTTAAAAGCCAAAGAAGGACGCGATGATTCAGAATCGAAGAAAAAGATAATCGCTCTAAACAGCACTGTTGAAAGTAATGATGAAGCCGAGAATCCCATTGAAGAATTGGCTATGGTTCTTAAAAAGTGGTATAATAAGAAATTCAAGTCACGAAAGAAGAATTCAAAATCCAACAAATCCAAGAATTCAGACAACTCAGACGATGAAGTCATCTGCTACAACTGCAATAAACCAGGTCATACCAAACCAAATTGTCCACTACTACAGAAAGAAAGAAAAAAGAAGAAGAAAAAGAAAGCTTTTGCAGCTACATGGGACGATGAAGAAGGAGAGGAAGAAGACTCTGACAGTGATAAAGAGGAAGCCAATTTATCCTTATGGCATGGTCAGACTCAGAAAGTAGCGAAGAAGATTCCACTGAGGTACCAAACTACTCTTACAATGATTTAATTTTATGTGTCATGAACTTACCAAAACCGTTGATTCTCTTGAACTAAAAGTTAAGAAACTAAAATCTGATAGGTTAAAACTGGTTCACAAAAACAATAGGTTAGAAATTGAGCTTGAAAAAGTGACAAATCTTGATTGTGAAAATTGTAAGTTTTTAAAACAAGAGCAAATAGAATTTAAAGCAAATTTTGAAAAATTGAAACAAGAACACTTGGCTTTAAAAGAAAGTGATGACATAAAAAGAAAGAATTTCATCAACAGATGCACCTCTCTTGTAGATGAAAATGCAGCACTTAAAACCAAAGTAAAAAATCTTGAAATAACATTGAGCAAGTTTTCAAAAGGGGAAAAGTCATTTAGAATGCTTCTTGGAAATCAATTAAATGCTAACAATAGAAAAGGATTAGGATTCAGGAAAACACACATTAATATGAATGATAATGCGAAGGGTGGAAGTGTTTTTCCTAAATGTATAAAATGTGGAAAAATTGGACATAGCTATGAAAAATGTGAAAGTAAGAAAAATGATAAAAAATTCATACAAGTATGGGTTCCAAAAGGGTTGACAAGCAATTGTTACAGATTTGGAATTGGTAAGTCTAGATAAATTTGGATTCCAAAAGGATCAGTTGTTCAAAATCAAAAATTTTCAGTTACTAATTTTATTAGACCTATGAGTTTATCTAGGTCATTCTCTTCTTCTAATGTGTAGGTATGTTGGCGGGCTAAGGAGCAACAAGAATGGTATTTGGATTCAGGTTGTTCCAAACATATGACAGGAGATAAATCAAAGTTCCTTAGCCTCGAAAAACATAAATGTAGAAGTGTGATAACGGGCGATAACAGAAAATGTGAAATTATTGGTAAAGGTAAAGTAGGTAATAGTACTTTCTCCTTAACTGATGTTTTATATGTTGAAAACTTGCATCACAATCTCATTTCCATAAGTCAACTATGTGACAAAGGAATGAGTGTGATATTTGATAGTGAATCTTGCAAAATTATTGAAAAATCCACTAACAATATTGTGTTCATGGGAAAAAGAAAGGGAAATGTTTATATGCTCTCATTTGATGATTTAACTCTCTCACGATGTTTAATAGCTACAGATGAAGAAGTTTTCTTATGGCATAGGAGATTGGGTCACGCCAGTATGAGTCTCTTAGAAAAACTTAAATCAAAAGAATTGGTAAGGGGATTACCACATCAGAAATATAAAAGTAACAAAGTGTGCAAATCTTATACTATGGGAAAATTCAGCCGATCATCATTTCGCCCCAAAAATGTTGTTAGTATTAATAGGGTACTTGAATTGATCCACATGGATTTATTTGGACCAAAAGAAATTGCTAGCTTGAATGGAAAACGTTATTGTTATGTGTTGGTTGATGATTATTCGAGATTTACATGGGTGTATTTTCTAGCCAGAAAATCCGAAACTTTTGATTATTTTCCAAAGTTTGCAAAACTCGTTCAAAATGAAAAAGGTGTTTCAATAAAAAACTTTAAGAAGTGACCACGGTGGTGAATTTGAAAATATGGATTTTGAAATTTTTTGTGAAGAGAATGGTTTTAAACACGAATTTTATACACCTCGAACACCCCAACAAAATGGGGTGGTTGAAAGGAAAAATTGTACATTACAAGAATTGGCTAGATCTATGATAAGTGAATATAAATTGCCTTTGACTTTTTGGGCAGAGGCAGTCAATACATCCTTCCACGTAATGAACAGAATAATGATTAGACCAATACTTAACAAAACATCCTATGAATTGTGCTTTGACAGAAAGCCTAACATTTCATATTTTAGAGTTTTTGGGTGCCCTTGTTATCTTCTTAATACAAGTGATCAACTTGGTAAGTTTGAGTCAAAAGCAGATGAGGGAATTTTCATGGGTTACTCTTCAAGAAGCAAGGCTTATCGAATCTTCAACAAACGATCAAAAACTATTGTTGAAACCATAAATGTGAAATTTGATGAATCAGATCTGGATACGATGGACAAAGAGAAAAACGATGAGGGAATTACATATGAGGGTGAAAAAGAAAATAGCAAAGAAAAGACTGGCAGTAATGATCCAACAAAACAAATATTTGAAGTTGAGAAATTGAAATTCAAAGCCAACCATCCTCCAGAATTGGTAATAGGAAATCCAACAGCAGGTATACGAACTCGTTCATCATTTAATAAAGATATTTGTGCTTTTTGTATTCACAGTTGTTTTATCTCTGAAACCGAACCTAAAAATGTTGAATTTGCACTTAATGATGAAAGTTGGATTTTAGCGATGCAAGAAGAACTTAATCAATTTGAACGGAACAAAGTTTGGAAATTAGTTCCTAGACCAAATGACTATCCAGTAGTAGGAACTAAATGGGTGTTCAAAAATAAACTTGATGAATCCGGAAATGTAATTAGAAACAAAGATAGGTTGGTTGCAAAAGGATATAATCAAACTGAAGGTATTGATTTTGATGAGACATTTGCACCAATAGCTAAGTTAGAAGCCATTAGAATTTTGCTCAGTTTTGCTTGTTATAAAGGTTTCAAACTTAAACAAATGGACGTAAGAAGTGCATTTTTAAATTCAGAATTAAAAGAAGATGTTTTTATAGAACAACCCCCTATTTTGAAAATCATGAATTTCCAAATCATGTATTTAAACTTGAAAAAGCATTGTATGGTCTTAAAAAAGCACCTAGAGCATGGTATGATTGTTTAAGTGCATATCTTTTGGAAAACGGTTTTAGAAAGGGTAGTGCTGACACAACATTATTTCTATTACATGAAGGTGAAGATTTTTTAATAGTTCAAATTTATGGTGATGATATTATATATGGTGCTACTAATGATCGTCTTTGTGAGAAATTTGAAAAAGTCATGCAGGATAAATTCGAAATGAGCTTAGTAGGTGAATTGAAATACTTCCTTGGATTTCAAATCATACAAAGCACCAAGGGCATTTTCATATCACAAACAAAATACATCGTTAAATTGCTGAAAAGATTTGGACTAGAAAATGCAAAACCACTCAGAACACCGATGAGTCCTTCAACCAAGCTTGACAAAAACGAGAAAGGAGTTGCAGTTGATCAGAAAAAATATCGTGGAATAATTGGTTCACTTCTTTATCTCACCGCATCTAGGCCTAATATTATGTTTGTTGTTTGTTTATGTGCACGCTTTCAGTCTAATCCAAAAGAATCTCAGTTAAAAGCCACAAAAAGAATATTGAGATATCTTTTGCACACACACAAATTTGGATTATGGTACCCTGCATGCAATAATTTTAAATTGACTGGATATTCTGATGTCGATTATGCTGGATCCCTTGTGGATAGAAAAAGCACTAGTGGAACTTGTTTTATGCTAGGACATTCATTAGTTTCATGGTCAAGTCAAAAACAAAATTGTGTTGCTCTATCCACAACTGAGGCCAAATACATTGCTTTAGGATGTTGTTGTGCACAAATATAATGGATGATGCAAACTCTTTCGGATTTTGGTCTAATTTACAAAAAAGTACCACTAAAATGTGACAGTAAAAGTGCTATAGATTTTGTCTAATAATCATGTTCACCATTCACGCACTAAACACATAGATGTGAGACATCATTTTATTAGAGATCACATTTCACGAGAAGATATTTGTATTGAGTTTATTTCAACTGATTGTCAACTTGCTGATATTTTTACAAAACCTCTTCCCGAAGATAGATTTTCACGATTACGCTTAGATTTGGGAATTATAGAAATTGATTAATCGTTATCCATTTTATAAGAAATTCTTAAATGGTTATTCAAAAGTTAAATGATTGATCATTTGAACTATTTTGGAACTCGTTGAAATTATGTCAGATCTTGAAATAGTGATGGGTAATGACTATAATATTCTTTGTATCATAAGAAAATATTTTAAATCTAATGATGATTGGACAGATTATATAATATTTGTGAATTAGAGCTTATTTCACGACCATCTTCTATATCTACCATACTTCTGTCATTCATCATGGTTTTACTTAATTTGGGGAGCTCTAATTATTCTTGGAATTAAAATAAAAATATAAATAAATAAATAAATATAAAATAATAATAATAACAATAATAATTTATCCTTGGTATCACTCCCATGTAAAAGTCCTCGCGGTTATGCGTGGGTGAATTACCTTAATCTCTAAGTGCTTCCATTCTCACTTAAAAGACCTTTGGGCTGTGCATGGATGGAACTCATTAGAGAGGATAAAGTTAAGTTACGACTGACCCCATTTAAAAGACCTTTGGGCTATGAGTGGTTAGGAAGTGCTTAACACATTTTTGGGCATATTTAAAATCTTTAAAAATCATATTCAAATATTCAATTTTTATTGAACTCTCCTCATTTTATAAAATCCATCGTAAATCCATTCATTTTGAAAGTGAAATTTGCTTCTGATTCGAAGAATATTATGATTTCTGTTTGATTAAATGATATTTACGATATATTTTCCTCTTGATCTGAATTTATATTTCTAGTTTATATTCATCACTGTTTTAATTTCTGTTATTTTTTTGATGATAACAAAAGGGGGAGAATGGTCAAGATTTTGGTGGCTGAGTAAACATTTATAGAATATTTTGTAATTTGGAGTTTGATTAATTTATTTCAAAATTTTCAAATCTATGCATCAATAAGGGAAGCTTAGTTGTAGGGGAGCATAGAAATAGGGGGAGCAAAATACTTCACGTTTCAAACACATTCAAAATCTTGTATTTGTTTGTCATCACCAAAAGGGGGAGATTGTTGTATATAACAGTGTTGTATACACAATTATATGATTTTTGTTTGATGATAACAACCAAATATGTTTATTATTGAATATGTTTGAAACTGTACTAATATACTACACAACAGACAGGAATTTAATATTTCTATTTAAATAAAATACAATTGTACAGAAATTTTTAAAATAAAAATAAAAAAATCACACGATATTTTATTTAAATAAAAATATTTTATTTCAATATCAAAAAGAACATCTTTTATAAGTCCACTATTTGACATACTACATTTCATTCATACAAATCTGTCACTCACTCTATACAACTATATTTACAGACACTGTCATACATTGACACTGATATTTTTTCACTGTCTTTTGTCTTCTATCTTCTGTCTTTACAGCCTTCAGTTAAGTACTGTCGTCATACCTGTCACAAGAAACACACACACAGAGTAGACTGCAACAAAAATAAATTTAAATACAAGCAAATAAAAAATTATTTTTAAATTTTATCTGCCTCAGAATTTTGGTGTGTTTCTCATCATTTTTCTAGACTTGGACTGATATGTAGGGACAGAAAAACTCGTCTGATGGCTGCATGTACACACGTGTATAATTATACACGTGTGCACTGCCTCGGCAATCGGTGTACGACTGAGGAGTAGTCACAATGGACCGTCTCGACCCAGTGTACAATCAACAATGGGACAATCGAATACAAGTTTAAGAAATAAAGTCAACACAGCAAATCATGGCCCAAAATCAAAAGTCAAGATGCAAGGCATAAAGCAATAACATGGCCAGGTTCATAACAGCAAGTGTGATGCAGCAAAAGGGAGCATGGCAAAGTACAAATACAATTATAGACAGAATATGGTCGAGCAATATAACAGAAAGGAGTAATGAAGTCAGCAAGTATACAACAAAGAAAGTGGTGTAAATACATGTGCATCAAAACATTTCAAGACATGGTGCAAACTCATATGTTCAGGGTACATCAAGTTCAAACCAGCAAGAAGGGACAAAGCAGTGAACATGCAGATTACATAGTCAAGCTAAAGAAGCCAGACAATCAAGTTCAAGTGGCAAGCATGGCCAAGTGAGCATGGGAAAATTCATGAGTGCAGTGTAACAAGTGCATGAAGCAAGTCAGTATGGATTTGGCACCAAAACAGTGAGCATTTCAGTTGTAATGGACAACCTTTTTTTTCATACAATATGGTCAAGCTACTCTAATATGGCAAAACTAGGGTGCAAAACAAAACTGCTGAATATACAGGTGTGTAAACTCAATTACATGGCTCAGGTTACACAACTAATGGATGCAACAAGCTATCTATATGGTAAACAAGTAACCAATTCTTAAGCAAAGCACAAAGCTTCAGGGCCAAAAAAACACAAGATAGTAATCATCAATGCACATACTGGCAAAGATATGGGCAAGGTGATACATGAAAGCAACAGTCCAGTCGTACATGAATACATGGATCAAAATTGGTGCAACACATATAAACAGGTCAAGCAAGTTCAAGAGCAATATTAAAGTTTTAAAAATGATCAAGAATAGCTCATGCTCAATTATTCAAGGCAAATCCCAGTGTAGTGTCAATTCAATACAATAGGAAATTACTTAAGTAAAATATACATTCACAAGTTCAAATTTGGCATCAGTTCAAATAGAGTTCAAATTCGAGAATACAAGGCAGTGTCAAGTTCAAGTATAGTACCAGTTCACATTAGAACTTTATGAAGTAGTTAAAGTTAAATATCATCACAAAAATTCCAGAATTTAAAGACTAGTTCAAGTCCAGAATTAAACACGCAAGTTACTCCATCAGTTTAAACATGTTCATAGTGAGGAGATTCAAGTAAATGATGTATTCAAGAGGATAGATTGAAAAGTTCAAAGATATAGAAGATTTTTTAAATACCACAGTCAAGGCTTGATGAGCAAAATTCACAGGAATTTTTCAAAAGACCAAATCAAAGTTTTTAAAAGAAGCTACCGAGAATTTTTCTCTAATCATATAATATATATGGCCAGTTTTAAAATCAAATAAATTTCAGAAGAAAAATTCAAATCAGATACCCAAGTCATAAGAACAATTCAAGGTCCATGAATCATCTAGAATCGGAGGCTCTAGGGTTTAAAAAAACCTATAAATACACAATCATCATCGGCATCAAGATACATACAAGAGAAATCAAAATTATACAACAATAATTCAGAAAAATCATTTCAACTCAGAGTACTCACCGAGGATTTCATTCGCTATCCAAAGGGGAAACCGATCGAAGATGAGGTGCTTCAAAGGATACAAATCTATAGAGGAATTCCAGAGCAAAATCGATCATCACGAATCGATTCGGAAGGATAATTGAAACCCAAGCGCCGCCATTTTCAATTCACAGGAGAAAAGTGAACGAGTCAACCTAATTGAAGAGAAGCCGGTTATTATTTCATAAAAGGGGATGACCCTTAACTCTAACTCCGAGGGTTTATTTTTTTTATGTTTTCTTGTTTTTAAAATTCAAGTTCTATCCTTAGGGTCGATAACTACTAGTGTCTGTAGTTGGAAAAATCATAACTTGGTGAATGGAGTTGTGTCAAGGTCTTGAGCGTAGGGTTTAAACCGTCTGGAGTGAAGGTCGTGAGTTTTCAAGAGTCTATAAGCGAAGCGATTGTTTATAATTCCTAGTAGAAACCTTGAATGCAGCAGTAGGCATAGTTTTGCCGAAGCTGGGTATTTTCTATGTGCGATTTTTTCTTTCTGCTATTATTCTGTGATTTTTATTTTATTTTAAATTTATAAACCCTATTTACCCCCCCTCTAGGGTTAATTTAGATCCTACATCGAAGAGAAATGTTTGAAAAAGAGTTAGTTGGATGCAGTATTTTGGGTTGTTGCAACAATGTTTTACACAACTTTTGTTTTAACCCAAGTAAGTGGAATTGTGGAAATATAATAAATAAATATTTCCTAAGTGTAGAAATGAACGGGCGTGAAAGAGATAAGTAATTGGAATGTTTTCCAATTATAAATAGAAGATATTTTTTACGTATAGAAAATAAAAGGAGGTGATATATGGAAATGTTTTTCCAAATAGCAAAAAGGGCCAAGATAATTGTTGAAAAGATTTGGTTAACAAATATTGATAAGGAAATGGAGAAGTGTTTTAATTAATGAAATATTAATTAAGAGGCCCAGTGATTTGTTTGATGGTTGGAATGTTTGTTTATTTTTCTTCGATAGTTAAATAACCGACTATCGAAGTATTTGCCAATATCGTTGTCAATATGGAGAGACCGGTTGGATTATTATCCGAGAACCACTCCGTATTGGCAGTAGCGTTGCGAATCATATTATACAAAGATAATCAACGACGGAGTAAAGTGCAAGGACTTTTCCTATTTATAGAAATTGTGCCTTCGGTTTCGTTCAGTCCCAAAATGAAGTGTATGGACGAATGTCTGACAAAGTATTTCCAATGATCGCATATGTTAGCCTTTATTGATATATATGGTGGCAGAGAATTTATTCTCTTAGTATAATATCAAGAATATATCTGTGCAAATCAATTATTGATTTACGGATCTGACAATGTGGCATTCGAAGTAATTGTGCTATCAATGAATGATAAGAAATCGTAGCCTCAGGCCTCAACAATCGAGAAATGACAAAAATCGGGTGGGCAGCATGGCTATGTGGGTCGCTCCAATTAGGACGTATAATCACATATCTAGAGAAATTCATTTAATTCCTTATTCTATTCGATGTTGTCCCATTCGGGAAATGGTTGCTGATCCCAACCGTTGGTGATATACATTCGATACACTCAAGCGAAATGAGTGGTCGGTCATGTGTGGGCCGTGTTGCAAGATGTTCTTGATTTAACCCAGTGCATTCACCTCTTGAGATACACTATCGGAAGGTGGTTCCATACCTTGTCATGTTGGAAATCCAATCTCCAATAAGCGCCCTGCTGTTTTTTTGGTTTTATATTATATATGGAGCGTGAGATGCAAGCGTTCTGGCCAGATTCTATTTATTTGATGTAGACATTATTATAATATCACTGGATTTGATTTCAAAAATATTTTGGGTTATCGTAACGTAAAAACCATCCATGCTTATGTGTGGATCGATCTTACGATTATCATTTCTTTAGAAAGGATTTTTAAAGTTAAACAAATGATTGGAGTTTACTCACACCAGTCCCATGACGGACCCAATGTTTATTTTGTTTTTGTTTACCCTAAACTCTTGGGTGCCCAAATGTGTACAGGCAGTCAAGTAGTCGGGATTTTTCAGATTCACTTGGAAGAGCTGGAAGCAGGAGGCTTAACCAGTTAGCTATAGACTATCATATTTCCGCTATGTACTATGTTGTATCTGAAAACAAGTGTTTATAACTATTCCAGGAATAACTGTTGTTCTCTGATAATGGTATGTATATACAGTTACTGATTTGTATTTCAAAAGTTATGTTATTTAATATATTTTATTCGTTCCGCTGTGAGATTTGTGTTCTTCGTTTTTCTTCTATTCTAACTTTTCTTTCTTTCTATTCCTCATCCTCTAACTTCTTTCTACTAATGATCTGTATTGCTGTGTCATTTGGATTGGACGTGTGGTGTTGTTAGTTAACTCAAAGGGTACGGAAATTCGGACTATTACAGTTGGTATAAGAGCTTAGGTTGAGCGAATACCTGAGTTTTGGTGGGGTTGTGCTCATTAGAGATAGGGTCAGTAGTGCCCTAGAATGAGTTGAGTGTTTATACGAGAGCGCGTATTTGTTAATTGATATAAAAATTGTTTTATATTGTGTTCGCTAGTCTATTGAGTGGCTTATGAATTCTGATCGAATCGTGGAACGCCACGAAGTCGATAAGAATTTCTAAACACTTGAATAGAGAAATTTGACACAATATTGTTTTTAAGTTGGGTAAATGAAATAATTTTACCCAAAATTCTATTTTGATAGAAAAGGAATAATTTTCTGAAATTATTATGATATATGGATGTGTTGAATGTTAATATTATAGTCAAATGAGACTATAAAATTAGAATGGTTATTTATATCCAAACAAAACTTGTATATGAATAAAATATACATATGAGACGAATTAAAATTAAATTCAAACCAGAATTTGGAATTTAAATCCTGGGAAGTTGGAAAATATTTTCTGAAGTATATTGAAATAATATAGCTTTGGTTTGAAAAGATTTTTGAATAAAAATCAGCTTGAAATGGATTTTAAAAGTGATAAAGCACTGAACTCACTTTAGTAGCTGGAAAATAATTCTGATGATGACTTCAGCTTCATCAATGTTCATTTTCGAGTTTCTAAGTGATGGACTGCTACCTTAGAAAAGTTTTTGATGGAAATTTGTTTGGAAGAAAACAAATAGTTTGGAAAAATTCAAATGTTTTGAATTGGAAATGGTTATATATATATGTGTGTGATTTCGAAAAGATTTGGAATGAAATCCCGGGGATTTGAATTCTAAAATTTTAAAATTTTAAATTAAGCAAGTTAGATAGATCAAAATGAATAAATTGAGTAAAATCAATTTGAATGGAATATGAATCAGATGTGAATGTATTGATTGTAGATCATTCAAATTAAATGAATGAAAACCAAAAATTTTGGTAGAACTAAAAGTTGTAGAAATATGAAGAGTTGAGTTCAACATAAATGAGTTTATGAAAAGATAATGGTTCTGGAGCATTTTTCCTGCCTTACTAATTTTGGGGACAAAATTCTTTTAAGGGGGGAGAATGTAACGACCTGGATTTTTGGCCAATTTATTTTAAATATTTAATATGGTTTTAAATATTGCGTTGATAATATAAATGGATTTTTATATTGAGTTTGTCGATTTAATAATCGATTAATATTTAAATTCGAGTATATCAAATTATCGTGATACGAAATATAATCGAAGTTAAAAACTGAGTCAAAACAATTTAGATGATTTATAGAAATTCAATTTGAATGGAATCGATAATAAAAATAATTTATTACTGAGAAATTAATTATTTCTAAGTTTAAATTATATTATACAAATTTCTATGGTTATTTTATGTATATGTTTGAATTAAATTTCAGAATATATTCTGTTGAGTTCAGTATAACGCTATAATACTGAAATGTCAGTCAGTACGTTAAAATAGCAGTTCACGATTTAAGATGTGAACCACGAGATATTTGATTAGTAGATAAGATTGAAATCAAATCGGTATCTATTTAAAAAGAATAAAGATCTTTTCAAAATAAATCGTATTAAATAGATTTCAAATTGCATTTAATAAAAGTGTACTATATGCAGAACTAGTTCCTTAAGTTCGAAGTATTCATCTTTATATATAATGTGACACTCCCCTTTTATTTTCTTCTGATTTCTTTCTTATATAATTTCCTCTTTTGATTTCTTCTAAAAAATGGAAGCCACTCTTATGTCCGTTCTTTATTAGATTAAAATCAAAACTTCAAAATCGATTTACTCCATAGAACAAATCGCGAGTGTCTCCTTTTCGAGCTGTTCTTCACGCTTGTGCATTGTCAGATGCCGCGGCTTAATTTGGGGAGGAAATCAACTGTCGAACAACGAGCTGTTAATCGAGTTACATGGAAATCGAAGCCCTCTTTTCTGCTATTTGTTCGAAGCCCTAACACTATCATGGGTTGCCAGTTTGGTTTGAGAATTGGTGAACGCGAGAAGACCTAATTAGTGTTCGAGATTTCATTTGGGGTTTTTTTCTTCTTCAACAATTGAACGAAATACAGAATTAGAATCGAGGCATGGAATTCCAGATATCGTGACCTTCTGGTGGACTTCAACACCAAAGTACGTCGCGACTTGAACTGTAGGGTTGCGATGTACTGATGAGGACCGAGTGGAATTGGGAATTCCGAAAATGGAGATGACAGAGTGCGATGTCAGGTTAGAATGGGTATGAGTTTCGTTTTTGGACATGCGTGATTCTGCAGTTGCTGGCTTGGGCAATGAGTCAATTGTGACTTTTGAATTAGTACTGGAGGGTGTAAATGGAATCGAAGTGATGTTCAGATGGCATTTGTGAAGGGCTGATTATTGGTGTTTCGGTTTGGGTTTTTCATATACAAGTGGTGAAAGAAGAGGAGAGGGGAGTATACGACTAGGGTGTTGGAAGATACAGGAAGTATGTGCAAGCTTGAAATGAAGAAAATGATATTGGGTTGAGGTGTGATGGTGTTTCATTGACTAGCTTCCCTTGTTTTAAATATGGAAAGTATGGTACATTTGGATGAGGAGAAGGAAGTAGATCGATGGTGGCAAAGTTGTACAGCAATATGTAGTTTTGAATGTGGATTAAGACGTGACTAAGGTATATTACTTACTTAAGCAAAGAAATTTATTTATGATTATTTAAAAATCAAATTAGCAGTTACAAAGTTAATTAAAAATATTGAATATGAATAATATATAAAATAAAGAGGAATTTAAATTGTTATAGGATCAAAGTACGCAAGGCGAGTCGAGTTGGAATCATATCTTTGAGGTAAACAGGAAGGGAATTAAATTGGAATCAGGATGGATCGAATTAAAAAAATCAGGTGAGTAAAACTCACTTATATTTTATTTAGAATTATTTTATGCGTTAAAATAATTGTTCATTGGTTGTTTGCATGCATTGAATTATTATTGTGGCTATTGAATATATATTAGTTATTTAGGATTGGTGTTTGTGGCTATTACATATATATATATATATATTGGTGATTGGATTGTCCCCGCAGTACCATTAGTGGATGCCCGTAGTATTATTAGCGGATGACCCTATACGCCCCAAGCTATGATAGTGGATGACCTTCTATACCGCGATATCCTGCCTCGAAGCAGGATGGGTATTATTTATGTTGACTAATGTCTGTGGATGCAGGAAAACAGGTTGGAGGGATCCAACTGGATTCCTCAAAAATATTATTATTTGTTTGTTCTCATATATACTATCATATATGATGTGTTTGAAAATCTATGGTTGGTAATTGGTATTTTTGATTGGTTAAAATATAACTGGACCTGAAATGTTGATATATAAAAATATCAAGGAAAAGGACATTTTGAAATTTAAAGGGGAAAATCTATTTATCTAAAATAGAATTTGAATTTCAATTGGGCTATAAATATATAAACTTGTTTGAATATATGAAACAAGTAGTGAATTTATAAATGTGTTTATAAATTAATAATATAGAGAATTGAAATGAATTTATAAATAGTGTTTATAAATTAAGTGGAAAAATTATCATTTGATAATTTGAATATTTAAATTCAAATATGAATTTATAAATGGAAATGGGAAATTGTTTTAAAGAAGTAAAAGATGAATTTTATTCTGATGTTCAGAATATAAACTGAATGGAAATAAATCCGTAAGGATTTATGATGTGAATTCGATTATTTCGAATTTATTTAACTAAAACATGTATAGAAAATATTAGGATTTTATTTAAATAGAAGTTAAATTTAAATTTGAAAATAGATTCTATTTATCTATATTTATATAGATAAGTTATAATATATAGAATATTCCAAAATAAGATTTTGGTTTTAAATAAATTTCGAAATAGAACTTGTTTAGATATATAAGACAAGGAAATTTATAAATGATGTTTATAAATATGATGAATTAATTATCAAGAGATAATTTGAAATATTAAATTCAAATATGAATTTAAAAGTATAAATTGAAATCATTTCGGAAAAAGGAAATGATAGTTTTTTTTCCGAAATTCGGAATATAAAAGGATTTGGGTTTCAAATAGGTATTTGAAAGGAAAACTTGTTTTAATTTTTAAACAAGAAAATTAATTTATAAACAATGTTTATAAAAAATAGGGAAATAAATTATTATTGGATAATTTAGGAGTTTAAAATTCAAGTATGAATTGAAAAGTGAATTGGAAAAATGATTTGAAATAGAATGATAAATTTTATTCTGGAATTCAGAATATAAATTAAATGGGGAAAATCCAAAGGGTTTACAATCAAAATTTGATTATACTGAATTTTATAAATAAATTATTTATAAAGGGATTAGAAGTTAATATAGCAGATCGAGTTGTAAATAAATTTATAACTGAATTATGAAATAATTGACGATTAGGGATAGTCAGAACTATTGAGTAAGATTGGGAAACTGGTTTAAAATAGATTAAAATATTTTAGAAGGGAGTTGAATTCATTTATCAACAAAGTTTAAAGTTTATATTTAATTATAATTAAAACGAACTCGCCGCAGCACGGTAGTTCGTAAATTGGCGTTCGAACATCAATTGAGTATACAGGACTCAATTTAAGTCGGATTTCTTTGAAATAAGAATCTTCAGGACCGCTGGTATAATAGTTTTCTAATGGAAGAGAAAATTCTGGATTTCGTCGAATAGATTTTGAGTTATGTCAAAATCAAATTTTCAGAAAAACATCGCCAGAACCGTTTCAAAGCCATAACGATTTATTTAAATAAATAAAAGGATTTTAAGGAAATAAAATCTGAATTACCATCAGAAAAATCCAGACTGGAGATATAAAATAAATATGAACTCCAGTGAAGTAATTCGGATTTTTGGTTATTAAATAGATTTAACTAGTTTGAAGAATAAATAGTTAATTGAGATTTGAATCGAAATTGGGCGTTGGATAAGTGAAAGAGATTTGAGAATTTTTAATCGAAATTGAATATGTAACTCGAGTTGAAAATGGAATTAGATTGGGTTCGTGAGTAGATTAAAGTATATTTGAATGTGATATGTTCAAATAAGAAGTGAAACAGGCAAATATAGCTAATTAGAAAATAAATTAGCGAATTGGGTTAAGACGAATGGATTGAGTTGAAACCAAATGGAAATATTTGGATATGTGTTGAACAGGTATGGGGCGAAGTGTATGAAGATTTTAATTTATGTGCCCGACAAAAAGTTACACGTTTAAATTCCATATGAGGTTTTATGCGCTGAATCGACAAGCCGCTTGGTTTTTTGATTTCCTTTTTGAATGGAAATGGCCTACAGAGGCGAGTTGAGGTTTGAACTGTTGGTCAGTACAAAGGAGGTTATGGTGAATTTTTCCGGAAATTTGAGGAGTTAGAATATTTTTAAGAAGATTTGATAATTTGGAATCGATATATATAGAATTCGACAATGAAGCGAAATTAAAATAGAATGTTATAAACAAAAAGGAATTATGATAAAAATAGAAAGAGAAACGTATACACGTTTAAAAGATATGGATAATTGGTAATATGATGTTGATTATTCGAGGTAAGTGGTCTTGTCCGTTTTGAAGTTAAAGATGTTATTCAGTCATGGTCTGAGAGGTAATTATACCCAAACTTGATTGATTTCATTACTAACTGATAAACAGCAAGATCTAGTCTCGAAGAGAAATGTTTGAAAAAGAGTTAGTTGGATGCAGTATTTTGGGTTGTTGTAACAATGTTTTACACAACATTCGTTTTAACCCAAGTAAGTGGAATTTTGGAAATATAATAAATATATATTTCCTGAGTGTAGAAATGAACGGGCGTGAAAGAGATAAGTAATTGGAATGTTTTCCAATTATAAATAGAAGAAATTTTCTAAGTATAGAAAATAAAAGGAGGCGATATATGGAAATGTTTTTCCAAATAGCAAAAAGGGCCAAGATAATTGCTGAAAAGATTTAGTTAACAAATATTGATAAGGAAATGGAGAAATGTTTTAATTAATGAAATATTAATTAAGAGGCCCAGTGATTTGTTTGATGGTTGGAATGTTTGTTTATTTTTCTTCGATAGTTAAATAACCGACTATCGAAGTATTTGCCAATATCGTTGTCAAAATGGAGAGACCGGTTGGATTATTATCCGAGAACCACTCTGTATTGGTAGTAGCATTGCGAATCAGATTATACGAAGATAATTGACGACGGAGTAAAGTGCAAGGAATTTTTCTATTTATAGAAATTGTGCCTTCGGTTTCGTTCAGTCCCAGAACGAAGTGTATGGACGAATGTCTGACAGAGTATTTCCAATGATCGCATATGTTGGTCTGTATAGATATATATGGTGGTGGAGAATTTATTCTCTTAGCATAATATCCAGAATATATTTGCAGAAATCAATTAATGATTTACGGATCTGACAATGTGGCATTCAAAGTAATTGTGCTATCATTGAATGATAAGAAATCATAGCCTCAGGCCTCAACAACCGATAAATGACAAAAATCGGGCAGGCAACATGGCTATGTGGTTCGCTCCTAATAGGATGTATAATCACCTATCTAGAGAAATTCATTTATTTCCTTATTCTATTCGATGTTGTCCCATTCGGGAAACTGTTGCTGATCCCAACCGTTGGTGATGTACATTCGATACACTCAAGCGAAATGAGTGGTCGGTCATGTGTGGGCCAGGTTGCAAGATGTTCTTGTTGAACCCAGTGTATTCCCCTCTAGAGATATAATATCAGAAGGTGGTTCCATACCTTGTCATGTTGGAAATCCAATCTCCAATAAGCGCCCTGCGGTTTTTTTGGTTTTATATTATATATGGAGTGTGAGATGCAAGCGTTCTGCTAGATTCTATTTATTTGATGTAGACATTATTATAATATCACTGGATTTGATATCAAAAATATTTTGGGTTATCGTAAGGTAAAAAACCATCCGTGTTTATGTGTGGATCGGTCTTACGATTATCATTTCTTTCGAAAGGATTTTTAAAGTTAAACAAATGATTGGAGTTTACTCACACCAGTCCCATGACTGAGCCAGATTTTATTTTGTTTTTGTTTTTCCTAAACTCTTGGGTGCCCAAATTTGTACTGGAAGTCAAGTATTCGGGATATTTAGATTCACTTGGAAGAGCTGGAAGCAGGAGGCTTCACCAGTTAGCTATAGACTATCATATTTCCGCTGTGTACTATGTTGTATCTTGAAACAGGTGTTTATAACTGTTCCAGGAATAACTGTTGTGCTCTGATAATGGTATGTATATACAATTACTGATTTGTATTTCAAAATTTATGTTATTTAATATACATTATTCGTTCCGCTATGTGATTTGTGTTTTTCGTTTTTCTTCTATTCTAACTTTTCTTTCTTTCTATTCCTCATCCTCTAAGTTCTTTCTACTAATGATTCGTATTTCTGTGTCATTTGGGTTGGACGTGTGGTGTTGTTAGTCAACTCAAAGGGTACGGAAATTTGGGCCATTACACCGCTACTATTTAACAAAGTCCTGTTACATTCTTGTAAGGTTCGATTTTTTCTTTCTATAAGACCATTTTGTTGTGGTGTTCGTGGAATTGAAAATTTATGGCTTATTCCCTTTTTGTTACAAAAATCATTAAAGAATCCATTTTCAAATTCACCTCCGTCATCACTACAAATATTTTTAATTTTTAGATCCAAGAAATTTATTACGCGTTTGGCAAAAATTTTGAACATTCCAAAAGTATCACTTTTATGTTTTAAAGACAATGTCCATGTATATCTTGAAAAATCGTCTACTATAACAAATACATATTTATTATAATTTAATGAACGTGTTTGAGTAGGTCCAAATAAGTCTAAATGTAACAGTTCCAAGGTTTTTTTTACAGAAATATTATTTTTTGATTTAAATGAACTCTTCTTTAATTTTTTTAATTTGACAAGCATCACATAAATTGTTTACTTTGTAATTAAATTTTGGTATTCCTCTAACTAGTTCATTTTTCACTGACTTGTTAATATACTTGAAATTTATGTAGATAATTGTTTATGCCATAATCATGGATCATCATGATTTGTTGTTAAGCATAAATCAGAATTTTGTTGTATATTCCTATTTACAGCATATATATTCCTATTTCTAAATCATTCAAAAATTAATTTTTTATGATTGTCAAAAATGTTGCAATTTTCCTTTTGAAAGCTAATTTGAAATCCTTTATCGCAAAGTTGGCTAATAGTTAAAAGGTTATGCTTTAAATTATTAACTAATAATACACTAGAAATAATAGGAGAATTGGACATATCGATATTGATGACTTCACCAATACCAATGACGTATCCTTTTGAATTGTCACCAAAAGTCACTATGCCACCATCCATATATGTTATATTTGATAACATGTTTTTGTTTCTTGTCATGTGCTCGGAGCAGCCACTATCTAAAATCCGTTTCCCTGTTCGTCTTTTTTTGGGAACCTACAAGATAAGAAAATTTAATTGGTACCCACTTCCTCGGTTAGGGTCCTAAATATTAGATGGAGAAGGCAGCTAGACCTATGTGGGTTTGGGGTCTTTAAAAACATGATTTGAATTATAAACTACATTCTATAGAAAAAATTTAATATGCTTTTGTCCAATAAAACTTATTATTGGATTTATGAATACATATTTTTACCTCCTTAGGTTTCTATACTTTTTATTGAAAATTTTCCTTTTTACCTTTTTATAACGAAAACTATAATTTTTAGGTTTTTAACATTTTCTAAAATCTAATCCATTTCTATTTGTAGAAGGCTTTGAATTTTTGATTACATTATATATAAAAAAAATCTTTTATTAAAATTTGAAACATTTATAGTAATCTTTTCCAACTCATTTTTGAGTTTTGAAATTTCAAATAATGATACTTCTATATTACTATTTAAAGTTATGTTTCTATCCAAAATATCATTATTTTCTAGTTTAATTTTTCCTAATTCCTTGGATAATAAATCATTTTCTGAAGTTAACTCCTTACATCTGTTCTGAGCATTTTCTAATTCTTCTTTAGAATGGTTTTCACATCTTTCAATAATCCTATTTCAATTTCTACTATTTATTCTAGCAATATATTCTTTGATTTCTTTTGCTCTCTAAATATATCATCTAATTTCATACTAATTTCCAAGATTTCATTATATGTAAGCTGAGGACATACCTCTTTTGTATCTGCCATAAAGTACACATTTGCTTGTTCTATGTCGTTGTCACTATCACTATCTGATGAGGAGGAGTCAAAATCAACCCATGTAACTTGAAACGCTCTTCTTTCCTTTTTAATTTTTTCATTTTTATGCTTCTTCTTTTCAATGAGAAACTTTGGACAATCTTTCTTCATATGGCCAAATTCATTACATTCAAAGCATTTGATAGATGTCTGATTTACTGAGCTTGGTTTTCCATTTTTCTTGAATTTACACATATTTCTGAACTTCTTGAACTTGTAGTTTTTGGCTATGAACATGATTTCATCTTCATCTAAGTCAAAATCCTCAATATTTGCAGGAAAACCTATATTTTTCTTTTCAGTATTTTGTTCCTTTCTAGCCAGTAGGTTAGCTTCATAAGATAACAAATTTCCAATTAACTCTTCAATTTTGAGTTGAAAGATCATTTGCCTCTTCTATGGCCAGACCTTTTCTTTCCCAATCATTAATTAAAGAATTTAAAATTCGTGTAACTAAATCAAAATCAATGAACTTGACTACGGGTGCCCGAAGATCATGTTGTATAGTTTGGAATCTAGTGTACATATCACTAATGGACTCATTTGCTTTCATTTTAAAAGACGAAAATTGATTTTGTGAAATTGATATTTTTGTTTGCTTAACTTTTATGGTACCTTTGTGGGTGATTTGTAAAGTACGCCATATATCATAGGCGATAGTGCACATTATGACTCATGAAAAATCACTTTTATCTAATGCATAAAATAAAACATTCATTGCTTTTGAGTTGTTAGAAGCTGCAGTTTTTTGAATAGCGGTTCATGCACTCAATTCAGCAGTTGGTGCTTCATATTTATTTTGAGTGGCGGACCAAATTTCCAAATTGTTTGCCTATATAAAATCCTCGTACAAGTTGAACAATATGCATAATATGACCCATTAAAAAGTGGAGGACGTTTTATGGACTGACCTTCTTAAAATATACTTATACTTGCCATATTAAGTGATGCAAATACAAGTGACTGTAATTTGATAAAACCTTGCTCCGATACCAATTGAAAATGTATATTCGGATCGTGTGTGTTAACTTATAGCAAGTAAAGTGATAACTACTAGTAAATAATAAAGTAAGTATAGTAAGAAGCAATCACACCGATATTTTATCCTGGTTCGGACCTCCTGTTCTACGTCTAGACCCGAAGCTCCTTTTGGCTTTCTAACAATCACAAACTGCCCTCACTTTGCTTGGAGGAAAAGGCTTACATACGAAAAAATTTCTTTGACGATAATATGTTCTTTACAACACGTATTTTGACGGATTGGTACAGAAATCTCCTATAATCTCCTTGTATTGATATGAGAGTTAAAGAGCTTGGAATATAAAAGAATTTGTGCACTATTTGGAAAGCTTTTATAAGAGTATTGAATATAGGGAAGTATAAAGAACAAGGACTATATTCAGAAAGTTTAGATGATTGAAATCGTTCAATCTAGGATATATATATATATATAACAATTGAAAAGTTTTTCCGAAGAGATTCAACCTTTGAGTATAAAACTTTTCGTTTGAAACATCGTATCCACTGAAATGCTAATTTATGGTTTAATAAAAAGTTTTGACTTTTCAAAACGTATAGAAACCCTTTAGAAATAGGTAGTTGTCGCTTAGGACAGACGTCTGTTCATATGGTCAAATGTTTGTCTATGTTTTCCGGTTTTAATTCGAATACACCAACAAACGTCTATGTTGTCACAGAAATTTTTTTCAAGACTTTATACAGACGTCTGTCATATACGGCAGCGTTTGAGCCGAGTCCAAAAAATTTTGCAGGACTATGTATCAAATGTCTAACATATATGAACAGACGTCTGTTTAGGCACAGACTGAACTATATTCTATATCAATTCAAGAAGATCTTACAATAAACTAATACTCAATACCTGTAACTACCCAAGGATTTTCGACCCTGAAAATCACACCAAACACCATGTCGACTAATAAAGCATCGAAAACACTGGCTCATTACTAGGAAGAAATTAGAGGGTGAGATAAGAAAGAAAGAACATTAGAGTAGAAGAAGAAGAACCAACACAATGCAGAGTCTCACATCACAGCGGAACAAAATATAATATAAAAATAGATATTTACTGATAGCTTTGAAAAATATACTTACAATCATCAAAGTACATCAACACATCTGGACAGTTATATAACCTATCCTTATACACAATCACACAGCTGAATAATGTAATATCATATGTCTGAACTCTTCCAGCTCGTCTCTTCACAGTATCCGAGAATCTGAACCTGTAAAACCCGGTCTACCCCGAGCATTACAAACACCAGATCAGTCTGGTGAACCTAAGTGAAAAAACACACTAAGTTTAAAGTATCACACAACTTAATTTTTAAAGTCAAAATCTTTTCGAAAGTAAAGGATAATCGTAAGACCAAATCCGCACATAAATACGGACAGTTTTTACCTTAGGATAACTCAAAACATTTTTGGAAATCATATCTTTTCTGATATTATAATAATGTCTAAATACAAATAAATATCAATTTAGTAGAACGCTTGCAATCTCATGCTCTACATACATAGTATAAAATCAAAACCGCGAGAGCTTATTGGAGAATGGATTTCCATGGCAAGGTATGGGCAACCGCCTTTCCGACAGTGTATCTCTAGAGAGGAATAGATCGAGTTGAACAAGAAAATCTTGCAACTTAGGCTAAACATGACCGACCCCTCATTTTGCTTGAGAGTACCGAATATATTGTCACCTGCGGTTGCTAGCAACATAACCGTTCCCGGGAGATACAAAAGCAAAAAGAAGTAACAAATATGAATATTCTCTCGATGGTGACAATAAACCCTAATGGGAGCAATCCACATAGCCATGCGACCTACCAAATTTTAACCATTTCCCGGTTGATGAGGCTTGAGGTCAAACTTACTTTTTAGAACATTTGGCCACCATTTACTTTGGATGCCACATAGTCAGATCCACCAAAAAATCACTAATTAACATCCCTAACAATAATCTAGTTGTTAAGCTAAGAGAAAGGCCTTTTCTCCTCCATTAACTATCGTACGTTTAAAGAAATCAACGTACGTAATTCCTTTGGAAATACTCTGTCAGACATCTGTCCATACAAGTCATCCAGGAACAAGATGAACCAAATGCACTCTCCTACCACATCCTAGGTATCATCATATAGATCAGTAGCGAGTAGTCCTTGCAATTTGTAGATTCCAATCATGACAGAATCACTGTCTAAATATCTCTGGCCGCTAAACCAAAGAAATTCAACAAGCAGTTCGTCCGCTCAAGAAGATTAATAGTCTTCAATTGATCCATCTTCAACAATCTTCTTCTACGTGTTCGCTGGTTCGGAATGGTTTTCAAATATAAATTCGATCCCGGTTTTTCCATGTCAACAATCGTATTGGCCAGATTTGATAGTCGGTTATTTAACTATCAAATAAATAATCATGAGATTAAAATAAGTTCACTGATTCTGTACTCAACATTACTTGGCCTTTTAATTAAAAATAATTAACGAATGGTTAATTAAACTTCTAAATATCTCCATACTTTTACACAGTATTTACTTCTTATTTAACATAAGATTTATTTTCAAAACTATTACAAATACATTAGAATTAAATCATATATATATTCCCAACCTTGATTTTAACAAATTTCACGTAAAACACTGTTGCTTGAAAACAATATCTAATTTCTATTCTTAGAATAAACTCATTCCAAAAACTTAACCTTTTTGTTTCCTTTTACTTTTGGAAATATAATTATATATATATATTCTCAAATCTTCCCATTTTTGTTACTTTGGAAATCTCATTATATATTCTCGACTCTTTTATTTACACTGCATTATTATTTCTCATATGGAAATAATGAATTATTCTTAACCTCTCTCCCATTACAAACGAATATCGTCCTTCGGATAATCTCGAAGTCGTTCAAGTTGGGGTATTCATTTACCTCTTAGATCTTGATCAACAACGTCCTTATCTTAAGATAGATATGGGTTGTAATTAAAACCCATATTTCATCTTAATATCAAAAACATATCTCATTTAATTATTTTATTTAAAGATATGGTTTTATAAAACCTTCTTACTTTTGAAATCTCCTTCTCGGACATTACCATTATTTCTTAACTCATTGATTAAGTAATTTCTTATTAAAAACATCACCTTTTAACCTTCTTTAGACAATTCATTTTGTAACAACCCATATCCCAACAGACCGTTTTTTTTTAAAAACCCAATGCTTCAAAACAAATGTTGATTTGCTCTGGTATCCTGCAGAAAAGACAAAGACATAAAACATGTCAGAGTTCGGGAAACATCTCGCAGCGGAAGGAACAAAATATAATGTAATCAAAACATAGCTTTACCTTAATATCAATACTGATAAACCAGTATCCAAGGCTATACAATCTCTATCATGAACCTAACCTGCGAATGTTATGAGGAGGGGGTCAGAACATAAGTTCTAGTGACTGGACTTAAATTAAACTTCTGGATAATCCTACATATACCGTTCAATTACATTTCCTTGTTTGTTAAGTTATCTGTGTTATTAGCACTCAAGGATTACACACACATCGCACCCATCTAGTCCCTAGTAGATTAACCTATTATAGTGTATATGTAGCTACCCCCAACTAAGGTACACCCACGGTACCCTACTCGCATGGTCTCCACCATATAAATGCAGTCCCTCATCCTACGCCATAGTGACGTACAGATAACAATATTACGTTCCGCATATATCTATCATTACTATGTAAATGTACTGACTTCCACCTTTGTTCGAATCAGACTCCATACCGGAGTAACGCCCTCAAGTCTACGATACACCACCCAGACCTGACGTGTATGTATCTAGACTGTCCAACATACGTATCTTCAATTGAAGCTCAATGCCTCAATTGCATGTCCTCTAATGTGCACCGAGTTCCGTGGCAGGGCTAAACAAGAAACATGGAACTCGGCCGGGAGCTTTTTCATGCCTGTACAGGCCCGCCTTTAAGAGCCTCCAAATATAGATATTCCTAGGGTTTGTTTTTCATGGTGGCTATGGCCCCACCTCGGCCCCTAACTCAACTAGTAAAGACTATAAGAGCTAAACTACCGCCCCTACTAACAACCAATCAAAACATCCATGTGGCGTCTACCCTCAACCTCGTACCTTGATAGTGAAATGTGAAATGGTATCTTGGGTTTAGCTCTAGTCTTTTCGCATCCTGCTGACTACCGATGACGGGTATCCGACGATCTACTATCCTTCTTGGTCGTGACCCTCTCTACCTCCTCGTGAGGCAATCGCCCAATCACCCTAGTGTCACCTCGTCACAGCATTCTGAATTCATAGCTACATCTGCAGTCAAGGCCCACCAGCCTAGTAGTTACGCGTAGACCCAACTTATGCGAGAACAGCCTAAGACATCTGCCACCAGACAGAGGACTACAAGAGCACCTTATGTCCCTCTGGAAGCCACGTGCTTCCTCTTCAATTCCTTCGGAGCCGTCAAATCAATCGGATGAATGTGCTCTCCCCTCATGCCTTATAACACCACGATGATCTACCTCATTGGGTTATTCACCTCAAACGTGCGAACTAGTCCCAAGCGCCTCACTTTAATATGTTGTTAGACCCTATGTCTAAACATTATTTTACGCGCTTGCCTTTCCTCACCAGGTTTCCATTTAACTAGGTTATTCTTATTCACATTGAATTCTTATTAAAATTACCAAGTTTCTCTTGCTTATTAATTTCAGTTATATAACTTAACCCATTTAAGTTTATTAATAAACCCACAACATGTTATTCTCTTGATTGTGGTCCAAGGTCTGTGATGCACAATCCCTTTATATTCTTGTTCAATTTTATTGTTACAATAACATGTTTTACTTAATATGTAATTAAGAATATCCCAATTCACATACTTTCTAATTAACATGACACATATCATTTATGATTATATATAACTTATTTCATTTCATAAGTTTTCCTCATCCTTTCTCATTTAATCATAATTCCATTTTACATTGTCAATACAACTTACCGTTGTTTACTTATTAACTTAGTTATATTAACTAAGGTCCACTAGTAAGTTTCTCTACCCGTTTATTATAACCTATGTTATATTGTCCCTAAAACATTCTTATCAACGGGTTTCAGACTTCCAAGCTTATAGATTACTTAATTTATAATTAAGTACCATATATTTTCCCCTTTTTCTTAACTAGTTTCTGGTTTTCCCCTTTATTGATTACTTAATTTACAATTAAGTGCTCCTTAACTCAATTCACCAGTTATCCCATTCTCTTACTAACTTATTATAACCTAAGTCATAATCCCCACTTGTCCCTATGACAAGTTTACCTATTATACAACATTTTCATTAATGTTACTTATTTATAATAGGTGATTATCATTTCTACAAGTTATGCTTACCCTAAAGGTGTCTTTAATTACATAACTTTATTATTTCTACCGGTTATGTATACCACTGGGTATATTTAATTACATAACCTTATCGGGCTAAGTTTGCCGGCCTATACGTAAATATTACCCACCCTATCAGATTTGCTTAGCCCGCTCATTGTCCAACCAATTTTACTTAACCCTAGCTTTAGTTCATATTCATACAATTCCTATGGATTAGACTAGGTTAAGTAGTCCAATTCATTACCATGTCCATTTATGGTTTATAATGGGCTGGACCTCCCACATTAGGCCTACAACTTATGGATGTTGGATATGTCGGTCGGGTCTGGGCAGACTTTTTCCAAAAGTTGGGCTTAACCTTGTGTCATAGCTCATCTCGTATTTGTGCACTTAGACCTCCCACATTAGGTATAACATTAGTGGTTGCTAGAGATGTCGGTTGGGTCCGGGCAGACTTCCACCACTAATGCAACCTAACCTTGTGCCTAGGCACAGTTCATTTTTATGCATATTTACTTTTCTTAGAATTTTACTGCAATCTTTTCTTACATATTATGCATAACATTTATCGCATGTTCTTTCCAACACATAATTTATTTATCTTAAGGTAATATCAACCCAACATGTCTTAATCTTCCCAAATACTTTTTTCCCTTTTTTTCATCATCTAAGCATGTCTAATTGTTCCAATTCAATTCTCACATACTTTCATTATATCTTAAATTTAGACCTTTAGTTATGCGCCAATTACCCCAAAATCCCCAATCTTAAATTATGTCCCAAAATTAAAGTTTGCAACCACAATACATGTTATGTTCCCAAAATTTCATTACAAACTATGCCCAAATTCCAATATACTTAACATGCCTTCGTACATGTAATTGACCTCTTTTAGAATAAAGAGGTAGTTCTCAAATAATGTCTTATTTACCTAAAAAAATCTCATTTATTCCAATTGTCATGTCCACTAAATAGATCTTTATAACAATATCCATGTATATCGTAACATGCTAACTGACTGAACATAACTTTTCATTTTAGTGCAATTATCCATCGCATCAATTAACTTTTCCAATACATTCGTTATGAATATTCATGGGGATTGATCAAACGATAAACATACTATTATTCACAAAGGATAATTTAAGCCCACTCACCTTAATCTTTCCAAAATCTTGAACCAAATCAGATTTATTCCTCCATGGTTTCCCTAACTGAATTTAAGACCTAAAGTTCCATGGATCTATAAATTAAACCCAAAAATAAAGGGAAAAGAGGAAGAAAAGGGAAGAAGAACTCAAAAATAGGTCAGATTCAATACTCACCTCTCGCGCAGCATAGATCTAGGCATCCATATTGCAGATCTAAATTCCTTTCTCTCATTTTGAAGCGGAAGAATCCTAGATCTAACTTTTATTTTAAAAAGGGTTTGGAGAGGAAGAGAAAAGGGAAGATCCTTGATTAGATCTAAGAAATAGATCTAAGAAATAGGAGAGTGGTTGCTTGAGGAAGAAGAAGGAGCACAGTTTTGGTGTCTTCAAAAATTATGAGAGTGAAAGAAAACCTAGCCATCTATTTGTAGGTGCGTCAGGGGAACTAGGCCCTTTGGATTTAATCCGAAACCTATCTGAACCAACCACCTCACTAAAAAAAAAAAGAACACTCTGGAATTTAACCCTTTTCACACTGAATGCTCCTTTAATTAAAAGAAACCGCCTTAACCCTTTTTACACTACATTGCATTGATTTCTCATTTCCCATTAATGCATTCTTCCATTACATTTATATTCATGTATCATTATATTATTTATACAATTCGAATTGTATGATCATTAATTTATTTAATGCCTTTTTTCTTGCTTTTCTAATTAGTATACTATATTATACTATTTTTAACGCATTACATAATAACCTCTTTCCTTCATCCATTTATTTATTTATTTGCATGCATTCTTATTTAACTTTTCCCTTTTTATCTTGCATTAATATTCTTATTTGTCATATACATCTTCTATCCTACAATTATTGCATTAGCATATTAATCTTTCTCTCTTGCATGCATTTATTGTTTTCATTGCACAGTGTGTTCCTCATTTTAAACATTACTGCGTGCATTTACACATCAATTCTCTCTTTACCACTTACATATTATGTTGTGCACGCTTTTCTCTTTTTTTCTCCATGCATATGTATGTTTTAATTATTGTATGCATAAACAATACAACCTTCCATTTATTAATTTATTCTTAATTATGCATACATTCATATGCACGTGATTAATTGCATGCATATTATTAATTTCAACATTAATATACATGCACTGTTACTTATATACTACTTAGAACAATTGCGGGGTGTTATATTCTCCCATCCTTAAAAGGAATTTCGTCCCCGAAATCCGATGAGGGTAAAATAGATAATCCCTCACATAATATTCATCCATCATGTGTGGATCCAATTTTCGTAAACATTGTGTGCATGTGCAAAGTGAAATACATCATAGTAATGTATGAGTACCTAATTTGGTGCCACCTATATATATATGCAAACTTTTTCAAAACATGATACTCACATCCTAAATATACTTGTAGTTCTATATGAATGCAATATTTTTGAAAAATCAAAACATTTTTTTCACCCAAATTTTCTCACACTCTTGCAGAGTAAGAGCATAGTTCATCCAATTGTTGCATTCAAAACCCTACCAACCATCATTAAATTTCAAAATTTCGAAAAAAATAATTTTCCAAATTCAATTTCTTATGTTACAAAAAGGTGAAAAACGGAAAACCCCGCATCCTCCGTTTTTCTTTTCCGACCTTTTTCTAATCGTACTTGGATTTTTATGTAACTATTTATAAAGATTCTCTATTTTCCTATCCAAGCACAGTCCACATAAGAAAATTTTCTTTTATTACTGATTTTCTCTTCATCTTATCTTGGAAATTTTCCATTCTTATTCATCTTTTCTCAATCGGGTTTATGACTTGTTCTTACCTATAAGGTCGGTTCAGTCACTTACTACAAGTTGCCAATATCCATTCGATTCTTATTTTCTACAACTTATTTTGTCCACCTACAGAACTATCTTAAAATAATTTATCAAAAAGGGTTGCCATAAGAATAGAGATTTCAAATCTTTCTTTATTAAAAATTCTTGTATGAAATGTAACAAGAAAACTAACGAGCTATACATGCTCTATAGTATGCACCTTTTTACTGAGAGAATTTTATTTTAAAAACTCAATATGTACTTCTTTACATATTTTAAGACTATAACTTTTAAGATTAAAACTTGAAAACACCATAAACCTTTTTCTCAAAACTTGTATAATTTCAAGTTCTTAAAAGTTAACAATGGGGTTATACTCAAAGCGAGTTTCCAGTTTTCTTCTAGGCTTTCCTAGACACCACCCCCTCACCAAAGTTCAATTTTCTCAACTATATATATTCCTAATCCATTTTTCTCTTTTTAACCATTTCCAATTTATAAGGTTTTCTAGCCCGCTAAACCAAAATACTAATCATATGGGATTCACTTTCCTTCCATACAAAATACATTGTACACCCTCCACCCAAACTTCCTAAGGGTCTCAAATTTCCATACTTATTCCTTTAGTGTACATAACAAACATCCCATTTCTTACCTTGTTAGACTCTTTCTATTTAGTGGGTTCTTCTATAGATCTAGTTACATATAAATATAACATATTTATGTTTTTAAAAATACAAATACGTTCACTCACTATTTATATAGGAATCCTAAACCTAAGCTCTGATACCAGATGTAACAACCCGAATCCCGACAGACCGTTTTTTTTTTCAAAAACCCAATCCATCGAAACCGGTGTTGGTTTTCTCTGGTATCCTGTAGAAAAGACAGAGACATAAAACATGTCAGAGTTCGGAAAACATCTCACAACGGAAGGAACAAAACATAATGTAATCAAAACATAGCTTTACCTCAATATCATTACTGCTAAACCTATATTCAAAGCTATACAATCTTTGTTATGGACCTGACTTGCGAATGTCATGAGGAGGGGGTCAGAACATAAGTTCCGGTGACTGGACTTAAATTACACTTCTGGATAATCCTATATATACCATTCAATTACTTATTTATTAGGTTATCTATGTTATTAGCACTCAAGGCTTACACTCACACGTCGCACCTGTTTACTCCCTAGTAGATTAACCTAATATAGTGTATATGTAGCTACCCCCAACAAAGGTACACCCCACAGTACCCTACTCGCACGGTCTCCACCGTATATACGCAGTTCCTTATCCTATGCCATAGTGACGTACGGATAACAATATTACGTTCTGCATATATCTATCATTACTTCGTAAACGTACTGATTGCCACCTTTGTTCGAATCAGACTCCATACCGGAGTAACGGCCTCAAGTCTACGCTACACTACCCAGAGCCGACATGTATGTATCTAGACTGTCCACCATACGTATCTTCAACTGTAGCTCGATGACTCATTCGCACATCCTCTAATATGCACCGAGTTCCGTGGAAGGGCTAAACAAGGAACTCGGCTGGGAGATTTTCCATACCTGTGCTGGCCCGCCTTTAAGAGCCTTCAAATACAGATATTCCTCGGGTCTATTTTCCATGGTGGCTATGGCCCTACCTCGGCCCCTCCCTCAAATAGTAAAGACTACAAAAGCTAATAAACTGCCCCTACTAATAACCAATCTGAACATTCATGTGGCGTCTACCCTCAACCCCGTACCCCGATAGTGAAAGGTGAAATGGTATCTTGGGTTTAGCTCTAGTCTTTTCGCATCCCGCTAGATGCCAATGACGGGTATCTGATATTCTACTATCCTTGTTGGTCGTGACCCTCTCTATCACCTCGTGAGGCAACCGCCGAATCACCTTGGTGTCACCTCGTCATAGCATTCTGAATGCATAGTTACATCTGTAGTCAAGGCCCACCCAACTAGTAGTTACGCGCAGACCCAACCTCTACGAGCATAGCCTAAGACATCTGCCACCGCACAGAGGACTATTAAGAGCACCTTACGTCCCTCAGGAAGCCGCGTGCTTCCTCTTCAAGTCCTTCGGAGCCGTCAAAACAATCAGATGAATGTGTGCTCCCCTCGTGCCTTATAACACCACGATGATCTACCCTGTTGGGTTATTCACCCTCAAACATGCAGACTGGTCCCAAGCACCCTACTTTAATATGTTGTTAGACCCTATATCTAAACACTCTTATACGCGCTTGCCTTAGCTCACCAGGTTTCCATTTAACTTGGTTATTCTTATTCACATTGAATTCTTGTTCAAATTACCAAGTTTTCTTGCTTATTAATTTCAGTCATATAACTTAACCCATTTTAGTTTATTAATAAGCCCACAACATGTTATTCTCTATATTGTGGTCCAAGGTCTGTGATCTACAATACCTTTATATTCTTTTTGGTTTTATCGTTACAATAACATATTTTACTTAATATGTAATTAAGTATATCCCAATTCACATGTTTCCTAATTAACATGACACTTACCATTTATGATTAAATATAACTTATTTCATTTCACAAGTTTTCCTCATCCTTTCTCATTTAATCATAATTCCATTTTACATTGTCAATAAAACTTATCGTTGTTTACTTACTAACTTAGTTATATTAACTACGCTCCATTGATAAGTTTCTCTACCCATTTATTATAACATATGTTATAATTTCCTCTTGTCCCTAAAACATTCTTATCAACGAGTTTCAGACTTCCGAGCGTATAGATTACTTAATTTATAATTAAGTACCATATATTTTTCCCCTTTTCTTAACTGGTTTCTGGTTTTCCCCTTTACTGATTACTTAATTTACAATTAAGTGCCCCTTAACTCAATTCACCAGTTATCCCATTTTCTTACTAACTTATTATAACCTAAGTTATAATCCCCACTTGTCCCTAGGACAAGTTTACCTATTATACAACATTTTCATTAATGTTAATTATTTATAATAGGTGATTATCATTTCTACAAGTTATGCTTACCCCAAAAGGTGTCTTTAATTACATAACTTTATTATTTCTATCGGTTATGTATACCACTAGGTATCTTTAATTACATAACCTTATCGGGCTAAGTTTGCCGGCCTATATGTAAATATTACCCACCCTCTCAGATTTGCTTAATCCACCCATTGTCCAACCAATTTTACTTAACCCTAGATTTAGTTCATATTCATAGAATCCCTATGGATTAGATTAGGTTTAGTAGTCCAATTCATTACCATGTCCATTTATGGTTTATAATGGGCTAGACCTCCCACATTAGGCCTACAACTTGTGGATGCTGGATATGCCGGTTAGGTCCGGGCAGACTACTTCCACAAGTTGGGCCTAACCTCGTGTCATAGCCTGTCTCGTATTTGCGCACTTAGACCTCTCACATTAGGTTCAACATTAGTGGATGCTGGATATGCCGGTTGGGTCCGGGCAGACTTCCACCACTAATGCAACCTAACCTCGTGCCTAGGCGCGGTGCAGTTTTAGGCATATTAATTTTTATTAGAATTTTACTGCATTCTTTTCTTACATATTACGCCTAACATTTATCGCATGTTCTTTCCAACACATAATTTATTTTATCTTAAGGTAATATCAACCAACATGTCTTAATCTTTCCAAATTCCTTTTTTTCATCATCTAAACATGTCTAATTGTTCCAATTCAATTCTCACATATTTTCATTATATCTTAAATTAAGACCTCTAGTTATGCAGCAATTACCCTAAAATCCCCAATCATAAATTATGCCCCAAAATTAAAGTTTCCAACCACAATACATGTTATGTTCCCAAAATTTCATTACAAATTATGCCCAAATTTCAATATACTTCTCATGCCTTCGAACATGTAATTAACCACTTTTAGAATAAAGAGGTAGTTCTCAAATAATGTCTTATTTACCCAAAAAAATCTCATTTATTCCAATTGTCATGTCCATAAAATAAATCTTTATAACAATTTCCATGTATGTCGTGACATGCTAACTGATTGAACATAACTTTTCATTTTAGCGCAATTATCCATCACATCAACTAACTTTTCCAATACACTTATTATGAATATTCATGGGAAATGATCAAACGATAAACATACTATTATTCGCAACGGATAATTTAAGCCTACTAACCTTAAGCTTTCCAAAATCTTGAATCTGATCAGATTTATTCCTCCATGGTTTCCCTAACTGAATTTAAGACCTAAGAACCATGGATCTATAAATTAAACCCAAAAAGAAAGGGAAAAGAGGAAGAAAAGGGAAGAAGAACTCAAAAATAGGTCAGATTCAATACTCACCTCTCGCGCAACATAGATTTAGGCATCTATATTGCATATCTAAATTCTTTTCTCTCATTTTGAAGCGGAAGAATCCAAGATCTAACTTTTGTTTTAAGAAAGGTTTGAAGAGAAGAGAAAAGGGTAGATCTTTTATTAGATTTAAGAAATAGGAGAGTGGCTGCTTGAGGAAGAAGAAGGAGAAGAGTTTTGGCGTCTCTTCTAAAATTATGAGAGTGAAAGAAAACCTAGCCATCTATTTATAGGTGCATCATTGGAACTAGGCCCTTTGGATTTAATCTAAAACCTATCTGAACCAACCACCTCACTAAAAAATAGAACACTCTAGAATTTAACCCTTTTCACGTTGAATGCTCCTTTAATTAAAAGAAACCGACTTAACCCTTTTCACACTGCATTGCATTGATTGCTCATTTTCAATTAATGCATTCTTCCTTTACATTTATATCCATGTGTCATTATGTTATTTATACAATTCGAATTGTATGATCATTAATTCATTTAATGCCTTTTTCCTTGCTTTTTTAATTAGTATACTATATTATACTATTTTTAACGCATTATAATAACCTCTTTCCTTCATGAATTTATTTATTTATTTGCATGCATTCTTATTTAACTTTTCCCTTTTTATCTTGCATTAATATCCTTATTTGTCATATACATTTTCTATCCTACAATTAATTGCATTAGCATATTAATCTTCCTCTCTTGCATGCATTTATTGTGTTCATTGCACAATGGTCCTCATTTTAAACATTACTGTGTGCATTTACACATCAGTTCTGTCTTTACCCCTTGCATAAGTTAAGAATGTTTTTCTCTCTTTTTTTCATGCATACGTATGTTTTAATTATTGTATGCATAAACAATACAACCTTCCATTTATTAATTTATTCTTAATTATGCATATATTCATATGCACGTAATTAACTGCATGCGTATTATTAATTTCAACATTAATATACATGCATTGTTACTTATATACTACTTTGAAAAAATGTGGGCTGTTACACATTTTATATTTCGGATTTTTGTTACAAAACTCTATTACTTACTCCTTTACCAAATTCACTTCCAACAATCCCTTTTCTAATCCATTCAACCATTTCCCGTTTGAAATTCTTATTTCAGTTTTCTTCATTTTACTTGATTCCATTATTAAGCAATGTTAATTTAAAGTAAACGATTTAACACCTTATCTCTTTGTAAAAACATCCTTTATATAATTCTGATTTAATATCAAAACCCTTTTATCTTAGTTTTCCTTTTGACTTAATTCAAATATTAAGTAAAACATGATTTAAGCTATTGTATTTGCTTAAATTCCTTTTATAATTTTGTTATAAAAACTCTTGTTTTAATTTAAAACCCATTCGTCAACTTCTTTCACATTGATTTCGATTTCATTCCAACTTCGATCACTTTTTGAATGAATTTCAATTAAAAAGTAATCTCCTAAATTATTATTAATTAAAATAATAATTTACTTCGATCACTAACTACTATAGCAGTAGTTAACTTCTTTTATTTACTAAAATAAATAGTAAATTTCTTTTTAAAATCTTATTAAAATTTAAAACAAATATTCGTTAAACTATCTCATCAGATTAATTCAAACCACTAATTTAATAATTATTTTTGGTTAAAACGGTTGACTTCGTCAACTCAAACACAATTATCTCGTTAGCTGATTCCAATTAGTTCTCCCTTAATAATATAATTAATTTAATTAATTCCATTTAATTTTTTCTTATAAACAATTTTTAAATTATTAACCGTTAGGTCAATTTTATACTCTCTTGCTTATAAATCTGATTAATATCAGAATTTATACTTTTATAAAATAAATTAATAATTAATTATAAACTTACATAAGAAATAATAAATATTTATTTTCTTTTAACAAACTTTTATTCAAAATAATAGATTTAAAAATCAATCTTCAGTTATAAAATAATTTTTTGATAACTTCACTTTTATCGATTAACCTGACGGTAAATCGATGTTTACAAAACGGTTGATTTATAGGCCATATACAGCCAATTACTCAACCAATATTACCCATTGGTTTAAGCGAAACAAATGTTGAACTTCAGGTCAACAACCAAATCAATCATTACAGCAAATAGTTCATATAATGATAATATGAAAATAAATATCATTAAATATAGTTGAGGAATCCCATTGGATCCTTCCAACCTGTACTTCTCTGCATCCAAATACATTATCTCAAATATAATCATTCAGTTCAAATAAATAATGGTTTCATAACCAACAATTCAATATCAACCAATTTATCTAACACAACCATAAAAATTCAAACAATTCATTAAATTAAACATGTTTATTTTATAAACGTAACCTATAAGGCAAGTTACCTTAATTGGGACAAATCGTTAAAATAACGATTTAGTGTTTCACTGAAATTAAACAAACGTTTAATTTCATCGATTCAGTCAATGTGCGTATATATTTAACAAACAATTAACCACTAGCAATCATAACACACAATTAAAAAACCAGTTATATAAAATATAAGTGGGAAGAATTGAGTGAGTTTAATTAACCTTGGCTTAATTCTATCGATTAAATGACCATTTTAATAATATTAAACACGTGTTTAATTTTACTAGAAATCCTGATAACTCCCAGTGAAGATTAACCCAGCTTCATCTTGTAGACTTCGTCCTTGTGGTTCCTAAGAGACTGGCCGCGCACTATTCTGATAACGTATGGTCAAGATATCACATTAATGCACTTGTAAACAATCTGAATAAATTTTGAAAATTTATGGGCCTTACTTACACATATCGGCCCGCATGTCTTCTTTCAAATCCATAAACCCGCTTCTCTATCATCTTTCCGTTTGAAATTTCAAACCTGCTGCGGACACACAAATCTCTCCCCAGTATTCCTTTCTTTCCATGTACATTACTTCCTACACCATTCAAATAAAAATCCCGCCTCCCTTTTTGTTCTACCACCCGCCAGCACTTCACGCCATATTATATAATTATTATTATTCTAAACCTGAAGGCCCAAAACCCATTTAAGGCCACGTTCTCCAACTCCACTTCGCATGGTCCACTCCTACCTGCAAGATCTTGCTTCCAGCAAAGCCTTTCTTCACTAGTCCCTTTTATTCATTTGCTTCCTGTTAACGTTTCTTTTTCTTTCCCTTTTCTGTTCTAAACGAAATTGCACCATTCGCCACAGTAAGCACCCCTCCTCTTTCGCGTGCCCCGGCCGGCCTCCATCTCCCAGTCCCAATACTCATGGTAACATCATCTGCCACCGGCGCCTCGAGCGCCTCCAACATCTACCCAATGCCAACCATCATCTCGAACCCTCACTACATCCGATGTGACACCAGCAGCCCCTAGTAGACTTCAAAACCCATGCTTCTGTGTTATATATGTGATTGGAGCCTTCGATTTTCACTGAAATGAAAACATGCGATTTTACTTCTTTTTTTCTTGAACGAAACAGGAAAACAGGCAGAGTGTATGTAGACATGTGTGCGCATCTCTCTCTCTCTCTCTCTTTCTCTCTCTCTCTCTCTCTCTATATATATATATATATATATATATATATATATATATATATATATATAGAGCAGAGAGAAGGGGAATTTTGGATAAGAACGATGTCTATTAATCTGGTACAGGGTAGCTGTGAAATAGCATATGTAGCTGCGCAAGATAGGTCTTTGTGCATTGCATAGGCTAGCTCGTAGAACTTAAGAGTGGCAGAAATAGCAATACTAGCATGGGTGCGGATCACCTGGACCCAAAATCCCCTGGTCCGGTGGTCCGCACCAATTAAATCATCCCATTTGGGGTGATTTACACATAGCCCCTGAAATTCGGGTGTAATTCAGGGAGGCTATGTGTAAATCACCCCAAAATGGAGGGATTTAATTGGTTGGGACCACCGGACCAGAGGAATTTGGGTCCAGGTGATCCCAACCCATACTAGCATGTGTGTGGTATGGTTGTAGTCAAATCTTAGGATGGCTTGAATAGGATACTTTACTTTTCCTACAAGGAATAGGTTGTGCGTACGTGCATTGATTTGATGATACTCTAATATTTTATAGGTAGATATGCACATCTAGGTAGGAAACAGTATGTTATAGGGTAGATTTTTATAAACTTTAGGCATGTGTGGTAAAAATATGGGCTGCATCTTTGTTTTAGGTGAGTAACAGGGTAGGTGACATGTAAGAAGTTATCCATATATTATATTATTTTATACGGTCAATGTTATCCTACCATTAATGATCGCCATCCATTATAAACATATCGCCATACGCGAACCCCTAATGAAATGGAAATGAACGCACCGCTACACCTTAGCGTTTCGGTCCCAATGAAATTCCTTTCATTGAAAACTGACATTGTTTGAAAAATGACGATATTTTAATTTCAATTTATTCATCGGTTCACTTTTAAATTTCCGTCTGTTGACAAAACCACTCCATTTGGCTCCAAACTGAAATTATGACAATAACTAGCTTTACGTATTCCAATAAAACTCGTTTTGTTGAAAACGAAGATCGTTTAGGAAATAGACATTCTAGGGCTTATATAATATCGATTAATATTTATTAAATTCCAAAATAATTCAATTAAATAATAAGAAATTATTATTATCGTAAAGATCCAAATTTGATAATACATACAACTTCAAATATAAATTATGCAATTCAATATCATCAATTCGAGTTAAAACGGTATCCAAATTATATTAAAACCCTATTAAATATATTAAATAAACGTTATCGTTTATTAACTATTTCCATAACAACTGTTTTAAAATTTGGATTGGACATAACTAACAATCTATAACATGAAATATCAATTTTTCTCTTTCATATGAAAATTATAATCAACTAGATTCAAACGTTTCTTGTTTCACAGAGTTCCGACTTATATCGAATCCCGTATACTCAACCGAAGTTGAAAACTCAATATTATGAACTACTGCGCCATTTCGAGCTCGATTTGTATTAAATATAAAAGAAACGTTCAACTTCAATTTTATAAATGAATTAAATATTAAAATCCATTTCTATTTCTAAATAGATATTTAAAATAATAAAATAAATCAAATATTTATTTACCAAAAATACGGGACATTACAAAATACCTAATTATATTTCCTTAATGAAATGCTTGAGTATGTCTTGTGCTCTTGTATGTGTCTTTGTTTCCTGCTTTTATGTTCCCTGCATGACATGCGAAACATTCCAAACATAGATTCTATGCTAATCAGGTGTCACTTTTTGAAAGAGCCTACGTGTTGTTTGAATAAAAAAGGTTAATATTTATATGTTGAATTTAATTAATGATGTGGAGCTTTATTTTTACTCGAGTGTTCAACCTGCCGGCTTATGCTTTACCAATACATATATGAAGCAAAATAAACATGTTTATGCTGCCGTTATTGGGACCCAATGTTTGAACTTCTTGGATATTCTGGAATGAGCATCAATTAATTTTTGCTATTTGGGTAGTTGAACTTCACTTTGTAATTTCTTCCTTGAAGAAGGTAGTTATTATATTGTATGTGATAATGGTTTCTATTATTATTGGTGTCTTGCTGCTTCTTTTATCCTCTTAAGTTGAGACCTATACTGTTGCAGATAATTTATGATAAAGAAATAGAAAGAAGCAGAGGTTTCAGATTTGTGACAATGTCTACTGTTGATGATGTGAAGGCAGTTGTAGAACAATATGATGGATATGTGAGTGCGTTTTCTTTAATTTTGTGCCCTACCTTATCACATGTTCAACAACTTTTGGAACCTGGCTATTAATCATTCACAAGCTCGATTTCATTGTTTGTATATGATATTTGATAATCATTCAACAACTTTTGGAACCTGGCTATTAAGTATTAATCATTCACAACTTTTGGAACCTGGCATTTTGTATACGTCATTCATGAACTTTTGGACCCTGGTTAATATTTATATGTTGAATTTAATTAATGATGTTGAACTATATTTTTCCTTAATTTTCATTAATTGTCCAAGAGAAGAAATAAGGCAGGATCGAACACTCAAAGACATATGTGATATGTCGAACTATATCTTAATAGTTTTTAATCTTCTCAAATACATTATTCTTCATTTCTGACATTTTGTCATAGTAGCAAAGCCCTTTGCATCTTACGGCTGGATTTTAGTATCATTAGAAAGAAACAAGGTTGTAATTGGCATCATCATGTTTAAGTATCGATCATCCTTTTGCTCTTGAACAAAAGGGTACCGAATTTTAGACTCACTACACCTCAGACGCATCAAGATTGTGTATGGAACACAGTTAATGTACAAAGGTTGCCTTTATATATAATATCTCTACCAACTGAAGAGAAAAATCCCTATGGTAATCTATATATTAAAGTTGCGGGGAATACAAGCAATGGTAGAAATTTAACATGGTAAAATACATAAGGCTGTTATTGTTTGTCCACATCATCATAAAATTTGATGTCATTTAATGGCCCCGGACCCCCATAGTCCCATTTATGCACGATCTTTTTAAACTTCCACTTTCTCTTAGGACCAGCATTCACTTCTGTTTATCCCTAAATTAAAAATATTTGTTCACGGATGATATAAAGAATGGATCTCCATGGACTAAATCACCACTGCGAACGTTTTTCTACAATTATTTTAATACCAGCACACCCCATAGCTTCATTTCCTAAACATTCTAACACTAAACTTTATTATTTTCCCTGTCCTTTACATGATGGACAATTTTCCACTTTTCAAAAAGATCACTTTTTCAAACTAATTGCACAAATAGGTAAGTTACGAAACTATTTCCGCGAACCGCTCAGTCATTACATAATTTTCTTCCTTATTACATCCATAAATCTCTCTCCAAAAAACCCTTAATACCACAAATTAACGATGACAAGTGACCTAGTTCAAACCCTCAGGAACTGGAAAATTCACCTGTGTAGACCTGTTTATGAAACTTATAACAGATTTAGCCATGTTTCCAACATAATTACATATGTAGACATGTTTTGGTCTGGGGTAGTCCGAAGGCGAGTTTTGAAAACTCGCCTTCGGTTTTGAACTCTTTAGAAACTATTTTAAGAAGACCAAACATTTTTAGACAAGAACAACCACTACACCATAATGGCCATTTGGTGACACATTTTTTTTTCAACTGCCAACACTTATTTATGTTGCAGCGTAGTAACTATAATAAGTGTTACAACGTTAAAAAAGTGTTACCGAAAATACGTAATTGAAATTT
Organism: Allium sativum; assembly: GCA_030737875.1. Classification (NCBI taxonomy): domain Eukaryota; kingdom Viridiplantae; phylum Streptophyta; class Magnoliopsida; order Asparagales; family Amaryllidaceae; genus Allium; species Allium sativum. The sequence continues at coordinate 330,786,271 of CM060916.1, forward strand.
TTTATTCCCAACACTTGTTTGTGTTTGCAAGGTTGGTTTCGGAGGGTAAAATGGTAAACTAACGTGCCAAAACCTAATTCCCCTTACAATCCTTTGGCCAACGCTTTTACACAAATCGACCGCTAAAAAAATTACCCAAATCCACGATTTCAGAAGAAGAAAAGAAAGAAAAAAAATTACACGATGATTGAAAGCTTCAAATCCAAATCCGTTCCTCTCTAATCGGATTTTGGGAATCTATGTTCAATTTGTGCTCGCATTTCAAATCTGTTCCTCTCTAATCCATTCCTCTCTCTAATCGATTTCAGGTATAAATTTTGTACGATTTTTGATTTGTCGATTTCAGGTGTAAATTTCATTTATCCGGTCTGATTATCTGGTTTTTAACTCGCATTCAACATACGACAACAGGAGATTTAGTTAAAATTGAGCTTTTCAACCCACCCTACGATGTGCTTGCTGTTACTTTATACATGGTTGAATTTAGTAATAATTGCCCTACTTGATAATAGTTTTATATATTAATGCTGCTTTGATGGCAACAGTAAATAATTTTGCTTTTGCATTTAGTAGGGCAGTTAAGACAAATTATTTGTTTTTGAAGTAGAAGGCAAAAAAAAAAAAAAAAAAAAAAGTGGCAAGAATAAATTTTATATCATCACTTGACTCAGAGTTAATCTTCTCTTAATTATAATCAAATTTGGGAATGTGCTATTGAGTGGAATACAAATTTATATGCTTAAATTTAGGGATGGATTCCTCCTCTGTGCATGGGTGATTGTTTTTTATTCCTTTTAACATTCATTTATTTTGTATATTCATTATTGTTGGTTCCCTCTTAATCTATTTTCCTTTTTATTGCAGTTCACATAATGTTATTGTTAGGCAATCACATCTGATATACCAGGTAATTAAATTCATCATCTGCATACTCTGTGTTTTCCTGGTCTTGGTAAAAGTTAAAATTCATTTGATTATCTTCTTTTTTCAATCGTTTGTGATTTATTTGTTCAGAGTTCTGATTTTCTTGTTTTCTTCAGTCACTGAATAAGAAGTATGGGTGTAATGTTCCCCTTCTTCTCATGAACTCTTTCAATACACATGACGATGCATTGAAGGTGCGTTTTGCATGTTTTATTATAAAATTGTGTGGTACTGGATAGAAAGTAAACTAACCCTTTGGATCCATTGAAGATCGCGGAGAAATACTCAAGTTCAAGCATTGAGATTCATACGTTCAATCAAGTTTGTAACCTTATCGAAGTTTCATCTATAAGTAAGTTTGGTGTTCATGAATTTTCTTACACGTATGTTCATCTTAATATTTCCACTCTGAGTTTACAGTATATATGAATTAATGTTTGATTAGAGAATGGGTGTAGCTTAGATCAATTCCTTTTTTAATGAGTTTGTATCAGTTTAGATTAAGGCCAATTAAACCTTTGGTGTTTAAGACTACTCAAATTAACCAGGTGGCACATTGTTGCCCTGCCATGATGGCAACTCCAAGAGGACTTGAAACCTGCCAAGTTACGTGGTATCTGTATGTAATATGGCATAAGTGAATGAATGTGAATTAAGCTGGGAATGAGTTTTTCACGTATACGGTATTTCCAGATACCAAAAGCTATGTCAGGCACACATTAAACAGCAGTTTTTTCTAGTCTCCACTTCCTTATTAGAGCAGACACGGTTTATAAATATAAAAAATTCCACAGCACATGTCCTCCACATAATTGGCAAAGCAATCCAAAATTTGAACTAGTATTTGTGAAACATGATTCCTTTTGCAGTAGAGAACTAGAAATGTATCTAGTCTTTATCTCTTTATGAAATATAATATCCAAAATTTGAATTAGCATTTGTGAAACATTATTCTGTGCTTGTTATCTAGTCTTGCTGTTTACCGTGTAATCTATCGGCCACTGTCACTATTTTCTGGTGGTTCAGTTAGTAGAGTATTTGATAAGGGATTGTCGTATTTTGCAACAATCTAGCGATCTTAACGGGGATTTTCACGTATAGGCATTTTCAGTGCAATAACGAGAAACATTCTAATCTTGAAATAACAAGAAACATGTTAAAATTGTACCTTCAAACTATTTGTAAATGTTTAAAATAGTAAATACGAAATGAATATATTTATGTCTGCATAACATAAATGCACTTGATTTCGTTTAGGTCGCAATTGAAAGTTTTCTTTTATTTGTTGTTGTTTGAAATAATAATAGATACATACATAAAGCATTTAAAATCCATGCATGCGTCCTGAAGTATTTAGGAACATGTAATTTGCTACTTTTATTATTGCACTTATGGACTTATGGGATACATCTTTGCACAAGGTGCCGACTTATTTAGAAATGTCATCAAGGTGCCGACTTATTTAGAAATAACCATTGAACTTTGAAAAATAGGTGGAACCGTGTAATTCATCTACAATTTCGCACTTGGAATCTATATTTAATAGTGATTGCATTTTGAGACTGTTGTTGTTTATTTATTTTCTACAGATGTCCTCCTACTCAAGGCCTTCGATCGATTATCATGACTACTTCCTACGGTATTGTCCATCGGCCTATTCAGACGATTCAGGCGATCCTACTCAAATTGTTTGCTCAGCCGAATCTCAGACACCAACTCCGTTTAGCGTCTACGAGAGAATAGAGTCGAGTTTAGAAAGAGATTTGGCATTATTAAGTGTTCAGAATGATATGGCATCGCCTACCAGATCGACCACACCTACAATGCCACCCCTGCCAACATGCTATGTTGAAGAAGCACAATCTCGAAGGTTGTTATGCCGTTGCAACATTGAACCAATATTCAGAACATGCTATTTAAATAAAAATGTTGGTCGCCGATATTTTATTTGTGCAAATACTGGAACTCTTAGAGATTGTGGATTCATCCACTGGATTGACGAACCATTATGTGATCGTGGTGTGGAATTTGCATTGGAGGTTCTTGAAGAAAACAAAAGGCTTAAAAAGGAGCTTAAATTGCAAGATTTCATCGAGCTCAATAGACAAAAGATGTGTCAAAATTGAAAAGGTATGACTTTGAACTTATAACATTTTCTGCTATTTGAAACTTAATTGATGTTATTAAATTAAATGCACGCAGAAAGCAGTAGAAGAAGCAGAGAAAATGAGAAAAATTGGTGGTACAAGCTATGCAAATTTTTGGATGTATGGTTCGTTATATAGTTGGAGTTTCGCGTTTGGTACTTGTAGACTTCAAATATGAAAAACATCTTGCATTATGTTAATTCTGTATTGTTATTACTATGGAATCGGATATTGTATAAGTATTAAATTTAGTATCTTTATGTATTGATTTTTTTTGTTAGTTCATACTTTGCTGTTATCATGAATATGGATTTTTTTCCTTATTGATTTGGTTACATGTTGCTATGTTGAGATAATTCCACAGCTGAATGAATGCATATTAAATAGAGCTTGTGCTATCTTATATGCATATATTAGCGTTGCATGTTACCAACGCTTATAAGTGTTGCAAATATAATATTGCCAACGCTTATAAGCGTTGTGAATGAATATTTGCCAACGCATATAAGCATTGCGAATGAATATTTGCCAACGCATATAAGCGTTGGGAATGAATATTTTCCAACGCTTATATGCGTTGGTAATACATTGCCACGCCCCCATAGCAACGCTAATAAGTGTTGCGGAAATTGTTTGCGACAGTTATACTCGTTGGCAATCACCTGTTTTGGTGTAGTGAACATACATCATACAAACCGCGTTCATCTAATTCGATAAAAACATATTAGTACGACCCAGTACAATATAAATAAGACCGAACATAACTTAAACCCAACATAAATAAGACCCAACATAAAGTAGACCCAACAATACAATATAACTTAGACCCAACGATACAACATAACCATGACCCAATACAATGTAATTACGATCCCTAGCTTCGGAATGAACCATAGCACCCATAAAGCATTTCATTCTTAATTGCCGCATTCATTCTTTCTAAGCGATTAACCTCAGCTTGCATCTGAAGTGCGTACTGTACACATCTCTCTGTTAAAGGTGGATTGTACCATAAAAAAATTACAACTCTGCAACCCTTGGCGGTTCTGCGCATGAATATATGCTTTGCAACCATAAAAGCGACGAACTGCATTCGTTTGACTTTTAGAAACAAGCACATTATATTCGACTCCGCAATAGCAAGGACTGAATGACCCGTAATGCTGGAGCTTGACCTATCGGGGTTCTATCGAGCAAGAACTTCCCTCAACTGAGCATTGAGGGATTTTTGAACTGGCCCGATGCATTGGACTGCAACGTTCGGTTGCGTTGCACTAAAAAGTTTAGACTCGACCTCTGCGGCATTTACTTGGACTTCCATTTGCGTTTCGGGTACAAATTCGACATCTTCTACGGGTTGTTTACCCCATTCGTACTCATAGTACATTTGAACCATGGTGTCGTTGTCGTATGCCTAGTTTACCATTTTGACAGTGAACCACTCTACAAAAAACCAGGGAGTGATGAAGAGAGGAAGAGAGGTTGGTTGGTCTTTAATAAGGGAGAGAGGAAGAGAGGCTGGTTTGAAGCATGTGACTATCCATAAATCAAGGAGTGACATCTCTCTTGAGAAGAGTAGTCAGTATGGGACTGAAGCATGGGACCGTGATAGAGAATCTCCACTGTAGCCATGATAGAAAATCTCCACTGTACATTATGCAATTTTCATTGTCCACTGTAGCCGTGATCGAGAATCTACACTGTAACCATACTATATACATTTTGGGACTGAAGCATGATACAATTGTCATGATAAGAATAGTCGTGATAGAGAATCTCCACTGTAGCCATGATACAGAATCTCCACTGTACACTATGCAATTGTCACTATAACCATACTATATACATTTTGGCTTGACATGCTACGAGTTCCTAGGCATTTGTCAAAAATAATGCACATGTGGATGGGGACGACCCTGTTTTTGTGTAGTGAAATATTTAAAATATATATGGCTGGGGACGACCCGGTTTTTTGCTATGTATAGTGGCTTCTATGAATCTGGCTAAACCCTCATTCGTAATTTCTTTTCTTCCAACTGCCACCTCCTTCCTTTTTCACCATGTCGAACAGGGAAAAGGAAGTGTAGCTCCACCATGGACAAATGGGAAAACGATGAGAAATCGTTAGTAGATCAACGACCTGGAAAAGAAAGGGTGGTTGTAGGGCGCGTTGTCGAGCCACTAGATCCGGGTGGATCCAACCATATTTGTCGTTGTGGAGAAGTATCGGTGTGGTTGTTTCGAAAACCAAAAAAATGCTGGTCGTCGATTTTTCGGCTGTGAAGTCTACGAGTACCACAAGGTTTTTCCTGATGAAATTGATTGTTGTTACTTTAAGCAGCGGATTGACCCTCCGATGTGCGAACGTGGAGTTCAGTCACCTAGAGCTAGATTTTACCTACGCCTGTGGTAGGTGTATGTGGAAACTACCTTTGTACTTTGAATTTGATGTTCATGTCTTCCTTTGTTGTAGTTCGTATGATTGTAGTTTGCATTTCTTCATGTTGTAATCATTGTTGTTATAAACTTCTCAGTTATATAGTGCAAAATGTTAAAATTTCTAGAAGTACAAACATTGCTGATTAAAACCGTAAACCTTGATGCAAACTAAGCATTATACATGTGACGATCCCTTAAACAAAGGAGTGGAGAATCTCTCCTGATACGACTAGTCAGTGTAGGTTTAAAGCAGTATGTAAAGCTGATTCGATACATTATTACGTCAGACGAAACAGTGTCGTGCAGCACGTAAAGCAAAGTGTACCAGTGACCGTTCACATCATTCTTTGTTATACCATGTATTCACTTGTACACTACGCAGATATATATCTCTGTCGAATTACTCACACCTTACCTCAATCCAACAACTTTGTTTCCAACTGCTCAGTGCTTTACCACAACTATGCCGTCTTGGCCATCATCTCCAGACTCAGATGAACAGGCATATGAACAGATGCGACTTCAGGAGCTTGCAAATGAACTCCAGTTTCTAAACAAACTAAGACCTCGGGTTGAACCACCGTCTGAGCAGCGGAACGTCCAACCTCCACATCAAGCCCAAGTACCAAATGTTCAACACACATATGAACAATCGGTCGTTATACCATGGCAAGAAGTTGCTAATTATCAAGTACCACATGCTCCAATTCCTTATGAACAGGAAGGAGAATCTTATCAATTTGCAGTTATCCGGTGGAAGTTGTGGTTCGAGCAGATGGCAACAATATTGGTCGTTACATTCAGCAATGTCCATTCTATCTGAATGGATGACCTTACATAGAATGGCTAGACGAACCACTATGCCCAAAGGGAATAACATATGCAAACGAACTCGAACAAGAAATTAGACGTCTCCAAACGTTATTGAACAGTTGCGGTTTAACCGTAATGATTAGGCAACTTCACATCCCAAGAGCATGAACGTGAGATGTAGTTTTGTGGCGTACTATTTACTGCTGTAGCATCTGTTGTATCCCAAGAGCGTGAACGTGAGATGTAGTTTGGTAGCATCTATATTTCTTATGTTTCGAAATTATCTGTCCTTAACCGAACTATGTATCTCTCTTATATTTGAATATTAGAATTTGGTATTTGTTTTATGTTGTTTGGTTAAGCTATATATACTACTTAAATGTCGTGGTAGTCCGTAGTTTAACGTTTACAGCTTCATTCGAATATATAGGAATCATTATACGTCGGATTTCATTGAAACACAATAGAACAATATTTTAGTAATGGGACAGAAAAATGGAAATTTCATATCATATATATTGTGTTATTCCCAATTCAAATTTCAAGAAAGTCGCTATGGAATTTAAAAACACAAAATATACAAGCGATTTTTGAAAAAATGCCTTTGTGCGAGTTTTGAAAAGGCACCTTCGTTATTTCAAAATAGGTCTATTTCTGTAACTACTTTTCAAACAAGTCTGTTTGCGTTATAAACTTTAAAAACCAGGCTAACATAGTGAATTATCCTCTAGAATTTGGCCATCAACCTCTAGCTTTTTCTTCGTAGGGCACATCCTCCTTCTAACTACTACTTGACCTCCTGAAGAAATACCTTCGCTAATTTTGTATGCCCCAAATGCTGTGTCACATAATCCTATCAGATTTATACTAAGGTACTTCACATTTAAATTTTGATATTTCTGCTCACTTTTGTACCCGATAGACAGTTCAGCCAAATCTTTGAACTATTAAACTAGGGTATGATTTGGCTATTTTGAATGCATTTCGGATGATTTTGCAATTTGGTACTAGAATTGTTTCAATCATGAATTGAAATGTTGAACTTGCAGTTTTCATTTTACCTTTGTTGTCTTCTTTTTACCATGTTTGGATTTGATTGCGTTTAAATTCTTATCAATTCCAAGAGTCGATTTCATTACTATAGCACACCAAATTCTTATAAATATGCATGCATATTCTGATTGAATTTCACAAACAATTAGTTGTGTCTAAATTAACCATTGATTGATCTTTCCATACATAAGATCATTTCTTTTTCATACACCAACCTGGATCGTGCTAACTATATTTAATTTTATATTTTTGAAAATAATTGCTTGCAATTATTTCTTTCTTTCTTCATGGTTTTTTGTTCTAAGGCTTTGCATCTACATGTTAAGATGCTATAAATTTTAATTCTTTGCCTAAAAGAGTAGGCTACTCACTTTAGATGTAAAAACATAATTCAACCATATTTTTACATGTATGTTAAGCTAATATATCATCCATGGTTCTACTACTTTTAGTGGATTTTTGTAATTGGTTTGTTAGTTTTGTGTCCTGAGTGTTTTTGTACTCATGTTTCGAGTTAAAGCTAAGAGTCAATTTAAATAGTATATTCTAGATTGGATTTTTCTTTTTATTGTTATGCTTTGGTTATGCATATGTAATATTTGTGTGTGCATGACTGAATTTCATGAAGAAATCAATTAGTCATGTTTAAATTATCTTACAACATTCATGTTCATATTTATATAGACATTTTCAATACATTTCACAGTCTAGATTTTTGTATTTTCGACTATATGATGGATTCTACAATTTTTAATCATGCAGAAGAAGAATGAATGATTTTCGACTTTGTAACGACAAAAAGGAGAAAAAAAAGAAGAAGAATCATTCTTATTTTAAATATTATAACAGGACTAAATTTTGAATCCTTTTTTAGATATAAATTTAATATTTATAAATTAAACGTATCATACAAAAAAAATAAAAGCAATGTATACATTTGATAGTATGTGTATATATATTGATGTATCTTTATTCTTTTTTCTGCATATGTATATTTGTTCTATAAACTTGATGGTGATGACTATTTGAATAAATATAATATATTTGTTCTACTTCTACGCAGCCTGCCTTCTTTTCTGCTCTATGATGTTTATTCAATGACCCAGGCGTAAGTGTTGGTAACATATTTGAGTTCATGCGCGGTTTATGTTTTGTAGCATTAATTCACTTTGCCTATCGTCTATCATTATGTAGCTCAACTCACAAGTAGCCTGCACGTAGCATATATATAAGAGCAAAGAAATCATTATGCAATCTTAGGTACATTTATCTTTATGACAATGCTTCCCTTTCACACATTGTTGTTTACTTTAAAACGCACGTGTGTCTGTTGCTGCATGTGTACGAGAATGTTTCTTGAAGGCATGAGTAAAGCTTCTTGCTTATGCATGTAGTTTAACTTTTTCTTTTAAAAAAATGAGTCTGAAGATTTAATGCAAGTCTCTTGATTTATGAAGCTCACGGGAAAATTGGTTGAAGCATTATAGGAACTCTCAAACATCTGTCAAAATTTTCAACTTTTCCATCTGAAAGAACAATTTGTGAGTACTTGGCATCCTTTATGGATTTATCTACTTACAAATTTATTTTCATTTCAAAAAAAATTCACCTGCAAAAGAAAATTTACCATATACATTATGGCTCAAATTTTATACGTGAACTGTTAACTAGAAAATGTTTGTAATTTTTCATAATAAAAAAAATAAACCTTGCCAAATCTAGCAGTGTCTGCTATTCACAGTTGGATCATGTCAGACCCGAATTTGGAAGTTTTGACTATATGATGGATTCTACAATTTTTAGTCATAGAGAAGAAGAAATGAATGATTTTCTACTTTGTAACAGCAAAAAATATATTAAAAAATAATTATTATTTTTATTAGTGTGCTAAGATAGAATTTTGAATGCTATTTTGGATCCCTATAGCATTTGCCTTAATTAATCATGTTTAAGTTTCCTTACAACATTCATGTTCATATTTATATGAACAATCACAATATGTTTTTACAGTCTAATTTTTTGTAGTTTCGACTATATGATTGGTTCTTTAGTTTTTAATCATAGGGAAGAAGAAATGGATGATTTTCAAACTTTGTAACCAAAAAAAAATCATTGTTATTTTTATTAGTGTGCCAATACTGAGTTTTGAATGCTATTTTAGTTTCCTATTGCATTTGCCTTTTTTTTTCTTAATGTGTGAACTATTTATAATTATGCCTTTTTTTGCAGGTATTCACTACAACTCAAGTTTATTAACAAAAGCCTTCACTTTGTATGTGTAACACCCCACATCCGTTAGTGTCACTCACAAAGGGAATGCACTAAGTGCTGTGGAGCATTTAGGGTAAAAGATGCAGATAAATTACAAGACAGACAGAAATTAAACAGCGGAAAATAAAACTTTGCTTTATTGATAAAATAGTTTGTACAATGGTTTCTTTACAATATCAGAGTATCATCTGTCTTAAAAAATAAAAAAGCACAAAAAACAACATTTATATTCCCCGATTTTAGCAAGAGCCAGCCATAGCATCTGAAAAGAGAATCCAAGCAAACTTCGACAAATCTTCAAGCTGGGAAAGAGTGGAAGTCCAACTTAACCTGAGCTAAACTATTCCCTCCTTTACTACCTGGAGGGGGGGAACGGAAGAAAAGAAGACAAAAGAAAAACAGAGTCAGACATAAAGCCTGAGTAAGTTCAGTAACTTCTAGCATGTGAACATGGAAAAACAAAACGGCATGAATTAACTGAATACAAGATTACACCACGACGATAGGGTCAACAAGATTAGACAAGGTAATCACAAGATATGCTAAGATAAGATAAACTGGATACGCTCTAATACTTTCGTCGCTTCACTATTTCCTTGTTATATTGATTTCTATATCTCTACACCACCTAACTAATGTCCCAACTAGTAACGATAACTTGATCCCAATCCCTGTATTTTCCATCGCCTTCAGGCATACATTTATTATTTGTTACCTAGATTTAATCTAGGGTTTTCTACCAAGTGCCTTCTAGGTTTAACTAGATTTTACGTTATCTGCTGAACGCTTCTCGGATTCAGGATTTATGCCACCTAACTAGGGATATGCTACCTGTCGAACGATGCCCCCAAGTCTAGGACACACTACCTAGAGTGGTATATGTTCCTATACTTCCCCACACATGTATCGCGAATCGTTATCGCTTGTCTAGATGCACATGTACCATAATGTGCGACCCGAGTTCTGTGGTAGGGCAAATCAAGGAATACAGAACTCGGTCGGGAGCTTTCAGATATCTGCCGATGCAGATGCTAAGGTCTGTTTTTATTCCAGTGGCTATGGTCCCACTTGACCCCTCCCTCAACTAATGAAAGGCACACCTTGAAAACTGAGAACTATACGCAGGCCCCTGGTGCCCCACTATCCTATGGCCATCCTCACCCATAACTAGATAGCAAGTATATGGTCTTTTGGAGTTCTCCTCCTTTCCGCTTCACGTATCTCGATTGACTGAAGATGGATGGTATACGACGAGTTGCTATCACAGGGGTACCGTTTTCTCGTCGAATCACGCCGGTCCATCCTAGTCTTTAGGTTGCCATATATTGCAACCAAGGCATACCCTTGGTTCTTCTACGCAGACCTTAACCTCTGTGAGCCCAGGTGGATCATCTGCAGCCTCACAGAGGGATACCAAGAGTACCCTCACGCCCCCTCGAAGCCTCGGGCTTCGTAACCCAATTCGTTGGAGCCTCCTTTTTACTCAGACGGACATCCGCTCCTTCCCGTGTTATACTAAGAATTACTACTTAGTTTTATTAACTAAGATTTACCACTTAGTTTCCAGAATCGTTGTTTTCTTAACTAAGGTTTACTACTTAGTTCTCTTTCCCGTCAATTTGGATTGGTTAAGTGTCATTAGTCAATTCAAGCCAACTTAACCCTCTTCATTCATCCTGTTAAACCGGTTAAGTGTTATCAGTAATTCATGATGACTTAACCCTACCACAAACCAAGTTATATTGGTTAAGTACTTCTTATTACTTAACCCTACCCATTCATCCTGTATTGGTTAAGTGTTCCTTGCCCGTCTGTTTTAACTGACTTGTTATTATTAATGGTTAATTATTCTCCCTTCATGTTTTAGACTTAACCCTATTCCTTTATCACAATCCGATGGTTAAGTGTTCAAGCTTACTTAACCCTACGGTCTGGCCCAGCTAACATATCAGATTGGCTAAGTGTATTTACTTAACCCCGACCTCTAGTCTAGTTAACATGTTAATTTGGCTAAGTGTATTAACTTTACTTAACCCCACCTTCTAGTCTAGTTAACATGTTAATTTGGCTAAGTGTATTAACTTTACTTAACCCCACCTTCTAGTCTAGTTAACATGTTAATTTGGCTAAGTGTTTCCTTAGTTACTTAACCCCTACAAATCTTGTCTTGTTACCATGTGAATTTGGTTAAGTGTCCCTGTGGACTTAGCCCTCCCATCCTGGCTTAACTGTGTTAAATTGGTTAAGTGTTCCTATGGACTTAACCCTTCCATTCTAGCTTAACTGTATGGCCCTAACCCCACCCACCAGTCTGGTTATCATGTTGAATTGGTTAAGTGTCTTAGTGAACTTAACCCTACCATTCTTGTTCTAGCTTTAATTAAATAGATTAAAGCCACGACCACTCACATTAGACAGATATTGTTGCGATTACTAGATGTGTCGGTTGGTTCCGGGCAGATTTACATCACAACTCAGTCTAACCTCGGATTAGGACTATTCGTGTTTTCTAGTTCAAAGGGTTTTGAATAGTTTTCAAATCAGGTTTTGAAAGTAACCATCCCGTCCATCGGATCAGTTAGGGATAGCCAGGGAGAGCAGGAAACTTGTATTTTCCAAACCCAAGCCTAGACACTATCCTCTCTGTCACCCTAGAACTTTCTGGTGTATTATTAAAAGAGATGTTGTTAAGAAACCCTTAATTTGTCTAAATTCACATTTTCCTTATTTGGGACAAATTCTATAAGTAAATTATTCCTAATTTACTTATCTCCTAATTACTTTTTTTAACGTAAATTGTCAACATTTATTCTTACGGCCCATTTTCCCTTCTATATCATATTTATGCCTTTTGGTATGTGAACTATACCAAATTAAAAGCCACTAACCATGATTTTGCTAAACCTGACAAGTACTCCCAATTATGGCCTATTTCAAATTTATGCCAATATACTTATCATGCCAAATTAGCTAATCCAGTTCTGATTTACATTCTAATTACGGTTCATGCCAAACTAGAGTTATTATCCTGGTTCCCAGTTCATGTAAATGCTAGATTTACAAGTCAATACTAGGTTTGAATTACACATCCTATAATTCATGCCAAATTTATCCAATTTGCATTCTTATGAACATGCCATAATACGTGTTCCCAATTTATGCCAATTTCCAAGTTTTAAAACTACGTTTCTAGTAGATTTCATATTTTTCCCAAATCGTATTTCCACCGTTCGTATAATCGTAATTCAATCTAGATAAATCTAGATTCGTAGAAAATAGGGAATGAACCAAAGATGCTATGAAAAAGGATGGACATAATAACTGGCATAAAAAGGTTTGAATAACGACGTAGGTTCAAGAACATGGGTAGACCTAACTTAATAGGTAAATTCCCAAGGTCTAAAACCAAGAATAGACAGAATAGAGACGTAGGTTCAAGAACATGGGTAGACCTAACTTAATAAGTAAATTCCCAAGGTCTAAAACAAAAGAAAACCAAGAACAGACAAAATTGATAATCGGGTTTAGACCCAATTTCCTAGTCACCAAACTTAAGCAACACTTTCCTAGTCATGAATCATAGGTGTTTAATCACAGTTGTCCTTGTTATGTCATAGGCAACAGTTTATGTTTTCTAATCAAAGGCATAGGCTTGTGTTCATAGTCAAGGGATTAATTCTTATAGTCACAATCATAGTCATAGGCAATGTTCATAGTCATAGGCAATGTCCATAGTCATAGGCAATGTTCATAGTCAAAGAGGCATATGGTTTTAAGGTCCATAGTTTCATAGTCACGATTTTATCGATCATCGAATCATAACAGTTGTTAATTAGGTCCAAAGAAATAGGCACAGATTCGAATAGAAAGAATTGGCATACTCTTTTATTCCTTTAATTTCATGTCACGAAAAGAGAAACGTTCAAATCTAAAAAGTAATCGACTTACAGAGATTAGATTAGAACAGAAAGATGGCGTTGCTATGATTCATAGAAAAGCAGTCGTTGAAGTCGTTTGAACCTCCTCTTGAATCCTAGCTTGACTTGAACCTCTTCTTGAAAATCTTTTAGCAGCATTTCCTCATCTTGATTTATTTTATATATATTATTTTATTCACTTATTTATTTATATATTTTCTCAGAGGCAGCATAAGGATAGAAAAGAATTGTGAATAGAGAAGGAGACTAGGGCTGTTTATATAGTGTTAGGCGGACGAACCTAGGCAGAAAACGTGACCAGATACATCAGAACGAACCAGGTGCAGAAAGCTGGAAAAAGCAGGGGGGTCGCCCCCAGGTCGACTACCCAGTCGACCTGGGTGCCCCAGGTCGACTACCCAGTCGACCTGGGTGCCTTGGGTGAGAAAATTCCCGCCCAGCCCAATCTGGGTCCGATTTGAATTTTGAACTTGACCTGTTTTGAAATTTGAACTTCGCTGAATCTTCTGGAGGCCATATCTTCCTCATACGGACTCCGATTTATGCAAACTCGGACTCGTTTTCATGCAGAATTCCGAGACGAACGCAATGGCGCAGGCCGTTTCCCTTGATTTTGATTTTAACTTTTAATTCTGCCCTGATTTGTGAATCCTAGTGTTACAGAATTACGGGTTGTTACATTCTCCCCCACTTAAAAGGATTTCGTCCCCGAAATCTTCAAGTTAGGAAGAATGTGTCCTACCATCCAATCACCCATCTACTCAACCATTCACTCACAGGCATCCATTGTCCTTAAAAGATTTCTAATGCTTTCATGTTCATATGCATAGTGTGTGTATATGTCTTTATCTACTGTAAAATCAGGCGGTCTACTGATTCAGTCGACCTCCTTAATGCGAGTCATGTCAGTGCCATGCGTCCAACCATGTATGCAAGCATCCCTAGTTATTTAAATACTATATGCGTGCACGGCCATTCATCCATATGCAACACCCATATGATAACATATCAAGTTCAATTTACAAACAAATACATATCTGTAAATGCAATATGAAAGCGTCTGAACTGATCTAGTGCCTAATACGTATGCATATGCATCCACGAGCAACCATTAGCAACCACTCGCAACCATCAACCATAATATGTTTCAAATACATGTTTACATCCATTGGCTTCTACCTAAGGATCGAAGATACGACCTAGAGGATATACTTTGGAAAAAGAGAAACAATTATACGTAAAGCTCCTAAACAAAGAAATCAAGGATGAACCCTTAAGGAAAAGGGTATGGTGCTAGTATCTAGCCTTCTTGAGCTTTACTCCATTGTATCTTAACTAATTTAACTTCACGGTTGTGAAGTTTCTGACCTCCATTTCCAAAGTAAACAGATGTCAATCACGGTACCAAGTGTATGTACTAAGATGATTAGAAGTCTCCCTCTTATTCGACATGCCATAACTATAAGGGTCGAAAGGTTACTATGTGCTTTTTAGATTGCCTGTCACAACTATTCATCTCTCACGCAAACCATCCTAGTCGAACTCGACATTCCTCAAGTACAAGCCCCAAAGGCCTAAACCAATATCAGACAAGCACCCAAGGAATATCTCCTCCGAATTTAGACGATCTACGTGAGATGACATAAGCAAACTCGATAGCTATTCTCAAATCCCTACTATCCAAAAATAAACTGGTCGAACCACCAATTGGATTTGAGACTCTAGTGGGATCTTTCTATTATACAAGTACTATGGTACAGAGACTCAACTATGGAAGTGAATATGAACAAATGCGAAGCGCTAAAACCAAAGGAAAGAGTACGAATAGCAAAACTAGACTCTTCCCACAGAACTTTACTTCCTTTCTCCTTGGTGTGCTTGGTGGTGAAAGTATGTACTTGCCCTTCTGAAAATCTTGTTCCTCATTTTTGTCCTTGTCCTTACTTATATGCCCTATCATACCCTAGTAAAGATACTTCCTCTTGTCTTAGGTTTTATAATTCCTTCCTCCTTTGTGAGCTAAATCTACATCCATGAATTCCTCATCCTAGGGTTATGCTCCCTAGCCAAACTCCTCATCCCCTTCCGTGTGTATTCATGTTGACAAATCCCTTGAAAGCTGCTTCCATCATACAAAAAACCCTATAAGCTTGAAAGAAAACTGGCCGTAGGTGAAACTACTACGGTTATAGATGGAAGTCGGGCACTATCTTGCCCATCGATGAGGTTACCTCCCAGAAAGCCAGGAGCCCCAGAGACTCAAGAAAGAAGGAGACAAGAATTCAAATAGAAGAAGAGAAGATAATGCGTATGGCTTTGGGGACTATGCCTTTAAAATAAATCTTTTCTCTTGAAAATGCTTCTTTTAAAACCGTTTTGAAAATAATTTTTCAAATCCTTTATCTGATCTAGTAACCTTCGGCTCTGATACCACATGTAACACCACACATCCGTTAGTGTCACTCACAAAGGGAATGCAATAAGTTCTGTGGAGCATTTAGGGTAAAAGATGCAGATAAATTACAAGACAGACAGAAATTAAATAGCGGAAAATAAAACTTTGCTTTATTGATAAAATAGTTTGTACAATGGTTTCTTTACAATATCAGAGTATCATCTGTTTTACAAAATAAAGAAGCACAAAAAAACAGCATTTGTATTCCCCGATTTTAGCAAGAGCCAGCCATAGCATCTGAAAAGAGAATCCAAGCAAACTTCAACAAATCTTCAAGCTGGGAAAGAGTGGCAGTCCAACTTAACCTGAGCTAAACTATTCCCTCCATTACTACCTGGGGGGAAACGGAAGAAAAGAAGACGAAAGAAAAACAGAGTCAGACATAAACCCTGAGTAAGTTCAGTAACTTCTAGCATGTGAACATAGAAAAACAAAACGACATGAATTAACTGAATACAAGATTACACCATGACAATAGGGTCAACAAGATTAGACAAGGTAATCACAAGATATGCTAAGATAAGATAAACTGGATACGCTCTAATACTTTCGCCGCTTCGCTATTTCCTTGTTATACTGAATCCACGACCACTCACATTAGACAGATATTGTTGCGATTACTGGATGTGCCGGTTGGTTTCAGGCAGATTTACATCACAACTCAGTCTAACCTCGGGTTAGGCCTATTCGTGTTTTCTAGTTCAAAGGGTTTTGACTAATTTTCAAATCAGGTTTTGAAAGTAACCATCCCGTCCGTCGGATCAGTTAGGGATAGCCAGGGAGAGCAGGAAACTTGTATTTTCCAAACCCAAGCCTAGACACTATCCTCTCTGTCACCCTAGAACTTTCTGGTGTATTATTAAAAGAGATGTTGTTAAGAAACCCTTAATTTATCTAAATTAACATTTTCCTTATTTGGGACAAATTCTATAAGTAAATTATTCATAATTTACATATCTCCTAATTACTCTTTTAATGTAAATTGTCAACATTTATTCTTACGGCCCATTTTCCCTTCTATATCATATTTATGCCTTTTGGTATGTGAACTATACCAAATTAAATGCCACAAACCATGATTTTGCTAAACCTGACAATTACTCCCAATTATGGCCTATTTCAAATTTATGCCAATATACTTATCATGCCAAATTAGCTAATCCAATTCTGATTTACATTCTAATTACGGTTCATGTCAAACTAGAGTTATTATCCTGGTTCCCAATTCATGTAAATGCTAGATTTACAAGTCAATACTAGGTTTGAATTACACATCCTATAATTCATGCCAAATTTATCCAATTTGCATTCTTATGAACATGCCATAATACGTGTTCCCAATTTATGCCAATTTCCAAGTTTTAAAACTACGTTTCTAATAAATTTCATATTCTCCCCAAATCGTATTTCCACCGTTCGTATAATCGTAATTCAATCTAGATAAATCTAGATTTGTAGAAAATAGGGACTGAACCAAAGATGCTATGAAAAAGGATGGACATAATAACTGGCATAAAAAGGTTTGAATAATGACGTAGGTTCAAGAACATGGGTAGACCTAACATAATAGGTAAATTCCCAAGGTCTAAAACCAAGAACAGACAAAATAGAGACGTAGGTTCAAGAACATGGGTAGACCTAACTTAATAGGTAAATTCCCAAGGTCTAAAACCAAAGAAAACCAAGAACAGACAGAATAGATAATCGGGTTTAGACCCAATTTCCTAGTCACCAAACTTAAGCAACACTTTCCTAGTCATGAATCATAGGTGTTTAATCACAGTTGTCCTTGTTATGTCATAGGCAACAGTTTATGTTTTCTAATCAAAGGCATAGGCTTATGTTCATAGTCAAGGGAATAATTCTTATAGTCACAATCATAGTCATAGGCATTGTTCATAGTCATAGGCAATGTCCATAGTCATAGGCAATGTTCATAGTCAAAGAGGCATATGGTTTTAAGGTCCATAGTTTCATAGTCACAGTCTTATCGGTCATCGAATCATAACAGTTCTTAATTAGGTCCAAAGAAATAGGCACAGATTCGAATAGAAAGAATTGGCATACTCTTTTATTCCTTTAATTTCATGTCACGAAAAGAGAAACGTTCAAATCTAAAAAGTAACCGACTTACAGAGATTAGATTAGAACAGAAAGATGGCATTGCTATGATTCGTAGAAAAACAGTCGTTGAAGTCGTTTGAACCTCCTCTTGAATCCTAGCTTGACTTGAACCTCTTCTTGAAAATCTTTTAGCAGCATTTTCTCGTCTTGATTTATTATATATATATTATTTTACTCACTTATTTATTTATATATTTTCTCAGAGGCAGCATAAGGATAGAAAAGAATTGTGAATAGAGAAGGAGACTAGGGCTGTTTATATAGTGTTAGGCGGACGAACCTAGGCAGAAAACGTGACCAGATGCATCAGAACGAACCAGGTGCAGAAAGCTGGAAAAAGCAGGGGGTCGACCCCTAGGTCGACTACCCAGTCGACCTGGGTAACCCAGGTCGACTACCCAGTCGACCTGGGTAACCCAGGTCGACTACCCAGTCGACCTGGATGCCTTGGGCGGGAAAATTTCCGCCCAGCCCAATCTGGGTCGGATTTGAATTTTGAACTTGACCTGTTTTGAAATTTGAACTTCGCTGAATCTTCCGGAGGCCATATCTTCCTCATACGGACTCCGATTTACGCAAACTCGGACTCGTTTTCATGCAGAATTCCGAGACGAACGCAATGGCGCAGCCCGTTTCCCTTGATATTGATTTTAACTTTTAATTCTGCCCTGATTTGTGAATCCTAGTGTTACAGAATTACGGGGTGTTACAGTATGTTTGAGTATCTTTGTATTATTGTTGTTGTATATGTATATGTGCATAACTGTGGCCAATTTCAATTTTTATACATGATTTTTTTGTCGTATAAATTGATATGAATCGAAATAATGAACTTTGTTGCTTCATGAATATTTTCATTGTGTTATTTACTATTGATTGTTCATTTCATTTGATCCTTATGTTTTTCCATTTTTCAACTCTAGAAATTTAAATATGGAAACAAAAATGAGGTTACAAGATTACAAGTTTAGGGGAAATGAACACCTTTCCTTTTTCCCACTTTTTGGCTTTTACTGTGCCAAAATAATACATCTATTTTGAAGTTTTGCGATCTAATTTTTTGTAATTTCGACTAAATGATGGGTTCTGCAATTTTTAATCATGGAGAAGAAGAATGATTTTTATTGGCCAACTTTGTGGCTAGGCCAACCAAAGACCAAACAACTGTGGCCACAAGTGTTAGAGAAGCAGAATTATGTCCATTAGAAGACTAGAGCTCGGGTCGAATGAAAAGCAGGGGATTCGATCGAAAAGGGGATACGTATTTCAATTTAAATAAAATGGAGGGACAAGGTCGAAATCCGTCGGGTCGAATGAACTCGACCCGACCAGGGTACAAATGTAGGACATGAACAACATATCCCCACTAACACCATTACTTCCTGATCGCACGGGGTTGTTGACATGTGTCCCACGAACCTTTCTCCACTAACCTGCTGTAATACCAGACCTGATGCCACGTACCCAATAACCGCTCCTGCCAAAACCTCCTATCCAAGCCACTATATATACTTGAACTGAACCATAAAAAGGGATTTATTTTTTCCACTTTGAAACTCAAACACATTACTTCGTGCTACCATTCTAGTTCGACGCGCTCTCTATTTACAACTTTTGAGTGTAATTTCATGAGTTTGAGAAGAATCCATTGTAATTCGAGTTCTTGAGTGACATAAATCATGGTAGTTGAAATGCTCTATAGAATCAAAAAATTATAAAGTGGACGTAGGCTCGTTAATGTCGAACCACTATAAATCTTGCGTGTCTGCTAGCTTTTTCTTGCTTTAAGTTTATTTTTTCTTCATTAATCTCTAAAAATCTTGTCTACTAGGTGTTAGTGCCATTTTTTGGTCCAACATTTTGGTGCTTTCACTAAGAAATTTGTATTCTCTTCATTCAGGATTATTAGTTTACTGTTCGGATTATCAAGTCCAAAGCAACAATCCTTATTTTAATCACTTTTGACGTTTTCAATGATCTCAACAAGTTTGGTTACCATGGCTCTGAAAAAAGAGAAGAATCAGCAAACTTCTCAGAGGAATGAAGTAAACGAAGGGCGTTAAGATGGCCAACAGATCGTGGCAGCAAATCATGCCCGCAGGTCAAATCAACCCGGGTTGAATTCGACCAGATCCGGTGAGGGAACATTTGGAGATGCTAATCCCATTATCAACCAACCTGCTTCTTCAATACCTATTTCACTTAATGACTTCATACACTTGCTCGCTATATCAAAGAAGACCAATGTTTCCTTATAAGCTCAGAGACGAGACAATGCTGCAAACCGTAATGATATAAGTAGAATGGCTAAATAGATGAATGAACTTCGAAGACAAAGAACACCGTCACCCACTCATCGCCAAGAAGAAGGAGATTCATCTTCCTCTGAGGAAAAATGAAAGTTATCCACGCCAGAGGAGACCTTTGGAAATGCCTGAGAATCTCAGACAAGTCTGATTTGACACACTCGGTTCTCGAGAAGATGCGGCAGTTCGTCTTGGTTGTAATTATCCTGACCTAGCGAAACCTATGTTACTATCGATGGGTGGATCCCATGTTCTTCCTTGGGACCCAAACCTTTCCTAACCCGCTCAAGCACATCTTCTTTAGCCCACTCGTCCAGTAAATGTCTGGGATCACAGGAGGAAATGAAACTCTGCTCAAGCGGCAGCTCAGGTGACATTGCCTGAGACGAGGGCAAGAAGGTCGAGGAGAGCTGAAAGCGCTGAACCCGAGCATACATTGACCAATGCCGAGGTAGCAGCGACGGTGCATCATATAATGAGAGACATAGGGGCTATACCAATGAAGACTTGGGTATAGATCGTAATCATACACCTTTCATGAACGATATCTTGGATGCGCAATTTCCAAAGCGGTTCAACCTGCCCACGATGAACCGTTATTCAGAAAGAACTAATCCACGACAACATTTAGTGTGTTATTCATGGTATACGAATACCAAAGTGGATCCTGATGCCATAATGTGTACGGCTTTTCCAATCTATCTGGAGGACGTTGTTATGACGCGGTTCACCTAACTTCCACCTTGGTCGGTTCCTAACTTTAAGGATTTGAGTGAAAAGTTCCTGGACCAGTTCGGACTACATGCCAAGAAATCCAAGAGTGTCATAGAACTCTTGGTGGTTAAGCAAGCCCCCGGAGAAACGCTTAGGGGATATTTGGACCGTTTTTATAATGTTGTCACCAAGGTAAGCAACCCCAATGTAACGGCCCAGATTTTTAACCGTTTTATTTAATATTTTTAATGGTTTTAATTGTTATTTTAGAATTTAATTAGTTTTAACTTAATAATTTTGAATATTTTATTATTATAAAATATAAAATAATAATTTAAATTCCGGAATGATCGGAATCTACTGGATTTGCAATACAATGTGAACTAGCAATTTAAAAGAATATAATGTTGTTTGGTTTTGAATTATACTAACGATCTCGTTTATTGAACGACGTTTGAACGTATAATTTATAATTTAGTTAAAAACAAACAGTAGCCGCGCGGTAGCTCGTAATATAACGTTTTGAACTTTAAATGGTTGTACAAGATCCAATATAAGTCGGATTTCTTCGAAACAAGAAACGTTCGAATCTGTTTGATAATATTTTTCTAATGGAAGAGGAAAGTTCGAGTTTTCATATTGTAAATTTTGTTTTATGTCCAAATCAAATTTTAAAATAGTAGCTATGGAATTCATTAATAAATTATAATGTTTATTTATATTAAATAAAGGGATTTTTAATATATTTAATATCCATTTAGCTCAGATTTCAACTCGAATTAATTTATTATGAAACTACATGAAATTCTAGTCAAGTATGATTGATTATAATATTTTAATATTATTATATTGAGTTATTTCAAAATTGGTTTATTTTAATTTAAATTAGACCCATAAAAAGAGAGTTTATTCAAACAACATCCGTTTTTAACGAAACAAATTTTATTGAGTTTGTAATAGCTTATTATTGCTAAATTTCAAGTTTTGCGTCAACTGGACTTATTTTGTGAGCGCAGAAAAATTAAATGCAAATAAATCGACCATTTAAACTTAAACAAGTGCCATTTGAGCAAACGAACTCGGGTTTCGACGAAACAAGTTTCATTAGTACTGTAAAGTCAAATTATACCATGATGTCCATTTTCATCGCGAACGCGAACAGAGTTTGTATCTGATCACAAAAACAAATAAACAACGTTTAGAAATGGAGATAGGCACGAAATAAAAATCATTAGTCACTTCAATAAAAAATCGCTAGTCAAACCCGTGTGTGTGTGTGTGTGTGTGTGTGTATATATATATATATATATATATATATATATATATATATATATATATATATGAGGTAGGCTCGAGAGCATCCCAAACAGTGCAGCACCCCAAATGCCCCTCAATCTCCACCAAGTATTTCCCCTTCTCGCTCCTTCCACTCACTCTCTCACTTCCCACTCACATTCTCTATTATAAACGGATGGTGGAAATCAGGGGGCATTTTGGGTGCTTCATTTTTGGGGTTCAACCGAACGCTTGCCTATATATACACCATATTAAAACTATTTGAAACACATGGCTTAATTATGTCTAAAAAGAAAATAGAACTATTCAAAAATACAATAGATTTTTTGGGAGTAAAAATAGGAAAAGGACAAATAGAATTACAACCTCATATGTATATATATTCATTTGGATTTTGTATTGTCCATTCATGTCCAGCTAGGACTGCAGAATCTAATTTCCATGGGTCTTAAAAATGTAATTCCTGTTGAGGTTAATGTTTTTATTACTTCATCAAGTTTTATTTTTATTTTAGGTGTGTATTTTGTCATACGTTTCCCTAAAAATGTTATATCTAATAGTATATTTTTGCCATTAAAATTTTCAAATCCTCTTGTTTGTATAATTACTTTTATGTGTTTACAGAAATCTACTAAGTTCATTGTAAAGTTTGGAGATACATAAACAATTCCTATAGAACTAGAATTAGATGAAGTCAAGACAAATTTACAAAAAATAGAAAAAATAAAAAAAGGAAAAGAAATAATTACTACAAGTATTCCTTTATCTAATACCAACAATAATCTAAACAATTTAGATATACCCCATATTGAAAACCTAGTTGAAAATAACCTAAATAACCTAGATAAACCAATTAGTATACCCTTAATATGCAACACAGAAAAATTGAGAGAACTAAGAATTCTAACCTTATTAAATATAAAAGGGATAGAAATACAATTATTAGCATTTATAGATACAGGGGCTACAAGCTCTACAATATGTTCAAAAATAATACCACACCATTTAGTCTCTAAGGCCGAAAAACCAAAACAAAGTACACAATTTGATGGAAAAACAATCATTGTAACAGATGTTGTAAAAAATGTACAAATAAGATTTAGTACCACATGTAATGATTGGTCCCAACATTACCCCTTAAAACACCTATGGGTAACAGAATTAAATTTAGGAAATATAAGCCTAATACTTGGATTAGATTTTTTACTAAATGACAACGGGCAATTCTCTTTTAATAAAGATTATCTACAAATATCTAAAAAAAGCTACATTAACACCAATTTTATCAGAGTTTGCGCTTAAGAAGAGTGGTGGACAGAAAGAAAAACAAAAAAAATTGTACTTGCGGCACACCAGGACAATGTAAAAAACAGAAAATAATACATGAAATAAAAGAAGATCTTACAAAACTAGATAGTAATGAACCAAAGCAGACCAAATAATACATCAGAACATAAAAGATTTGAATACCTAAACTTAGAAATACATAACCCTATTCAAACAATTATTTCACTAGATAAACAAAAACATAATTGTTATCTAAGAAATCATGAATACCTACACTTATTACATTCTAAAAATAAACACCTAAATTCTATCACAGATTTAATAATAGAATTAGGAGATTCTTTACAAAACTATAATAATAGATTTTATAAACTTATGGGACTTATTTATGAAAGTATGACTTCCAGAAACAAAAAATTACAACAAATACAAGATAATCAAGATTATATAAAAACCTCTTTACAAAAAATCGACGAATTTGACATTACAGTAAGAAAACTAACTAAGAAATTTAAGGCATTAAACCTTAAAAGCTTTCCAAACAAAACAGATATCACTTCCTTAAAACAATTAATAGAAGAAAATAAACCAAAAGAAATCGAAATACAATCTAAAGATTTAATACAACAGGTCAAGAACCAATCTGAAATAAATAAACTACACATTGAAACACAAATACAAAAAATTAAACAAATGTTACAAGAAATCAAATTTATACAATTAAATTAATATGGGATATGATAATAAATGGTACATAGAATGTAACGATCCAGATTTTTGGTCGATTAATTTTAAACATTTAATATGGTTTTAAATATTGAGTTGATAATATAAATCAATTTTTATATTGATTTATCGATTTAATAATCGACTACGGTTTAATTCCAAGAATATTGAATTATCGTAATATGAAAATGATATATAATTAATTTCAAAATTTAAAACTGAATCAAAACAATTTAGATGATCAATATATATTCTATTTGAATATAGACGACGATAATAGTAATTTATTATCGAAGAATTTATTTGTTTTGTATTTAAATTATATTATATAAAATTAATATGGTTATTTTATGTATACTTTCGAATTAAATTTATAGTCTATTCTATTGAGTTCAGAATAGCGTTATAGTATTGGAATGACGGTCGATATGCTAAAATAGTGATTCACGATTTAAATTAATGGACCCCGCGATATTTGATTGTGGATAGGTTTGAAATCAAATCGATATCCATCTAAAAAGAGAAAAAATCTCTTTAAATCAAATCACATTAATGTAAAATCAAATCGGTATTTAATTTTCCTGTACTTCAGTAAACAGCCATTTAACTCATAACGTATGTATGTCTCCCTCCTCCTCTTATAAAACCGCGACTACTTTCTTCTTCTATTCCTCAACATATTTATTCCTCCTTCTATTAATAACCGAAATAGCCTAAAATACCAAATCGAGATTTTTCCACTTCATAAATCATGTTCAATTCAAGATCGCGAGGCCTGAGAGCACGGGTTCTTTGAAGCTTGCTGGAGGCATACTCGCGAATAAGTGGTACGGGTGCAACTTGATTTGATTTGGTCATCGGTAGTTCGAATGGGATCTGGAGATTTAGGGAAACCTAGAAGGAGCGGCGAGTACGAAGGTTATGCTATGGAGTTCGAATGGAGCGTCAATATCGTGGGTTTACGCAGAGTTGTTGATCGATGCAATTGGAGAAGGAATCGCGGTGTCCGGAGGGTGCTGTACGGAGCAGGTGACCGTGGTTCTCGACGTTGGATTTAACTGTAGAGGATTTCGAAATTTTTTCTAGAAGGAAAGAGAGAAAAGGCGTGGTTTCTACTATAGGAGGTCAAGGGCTCAATTTTTGGTCTTTGCTGTTCAAGTGGATGTCGGAAGGGCGATGGAGTTGATCTGAAAAAAGGAGGGGCTGAGAAATGCTGGTGAGTTGATCGGTGAAATGCTAAAGAGGAGATCGAGCTGGTAGCCAATGGGGTAAGTTCGAACCTGGGTTCAGTAGTCGAAAGCAAGGAGAAGCTTTTGCAAAGAGCTTGACAATGGCATTTAGAGAAAGCATGATACTGACCTAGAGAAGATAGCGATTAAGGTAAAATTTAGTTAATTGAATTAATTTAATTTAGAATGTTTAATTTTACATATGAAGTCATAAGGAAAAGAAGAAAATAAATAAAGAGAAAGAGAATTACAAAGTTGCTAGGAAGAAAGGGTTTAGAACACTATATTTTTCGGTGCAGTAGACTTAATTGTCATGCTCAATTAAGGTACATTATTTCCTAAGTAATTTATTTATGATTATAAAGAAAAATAATTGGTAGCGACAAAGTTAACAACGAATTTTGATCATGAAAAATAAGATAAGGAACTGTAAATTAAGTGAAGCATGTTACTTGTTGATTTTTGATAAAGTCGAGATCGAGTTGAACAATTTAGGTAAATTTATTTAGAACTAATTCAGTTAATGTCTTTTGGATAAGTGGATCAGTTTATATAAAGGGAATTAGTTAGTAAGTAAATAAAATGTGTTGACTTATCATTTGAGTATCAAATTAAGGTTTAAATTTGAAGTTGGTTTTACACGTAGGTAATTAATTTAATTCGATAATTGAAATTTTATTTATACTGTTTTACATTGAAAAACAGACGGTTGGAGAAATCACTGGGAAATCTATATAATTGGCTTCATTGGATATTCAACAAAATAAAATTCCGGTGAGTAAATCTCACTCACCTCTTTATTTAGAATTATATTTATTCGTTAAAAATAATTGTTGTTGCTTGTTTGAATGCTTTCTGGTTGTTTTAAATATATTAGTTATTTAGGGTTGACTATTATATATATATTGGGTTGATGATTGGTTGGATTCCCGCAGTCTCATTAGCGGATGCCAGCAGTTTCATAGCGGATGATTTCCCTATGCGCCCCACAAATATATATTAGTGGATGACCTTCATACCGCGATATCCTGCCTCGTAGCAGGATGGGTATTACTATGTTGACTAACGTCTGTGGATGCAGGAAAACAGGTTGGAGGGATCCAACTGGATTCCTCAAAAATATATTATCTGTTTTGTTTATTTGTTTGCATATATACCGTCATATATGATATGTTAGAAAACCTGAAATAAATAATTGGTTGTTGGTGTTTAAATATCACTGGGCCCAAATGTTGATATTTGAAAATATCATGAAAAGGAATTTCGCAGATTTAAAAGGAAATTCTATTTTTCCTAAAATAGAATTTGAAATTTCAAATGAGGGATTCAAATAGAATTTGAATATGAGAAATTCAAATAGAATTTTGAATATGAGAAATTCAATGGAATTTGAATATATAAAATGCAAAGAGAATCTCCAAAATAAGATTTTGGTTTTAATTAGATTTCGAAATAGGCTTGTTTAAATAAAACAAGAAAATTTATAAAATAGTGTTTATAAATAAATTATCAAGAGATAATTTGAATATTTGAATTCAAAGGAATTGAAATAGAATTTGAATTTAAAGAAATTCAAATAGAATTTGAATTCAAAGGAAATCAAATGGATTTGAATAAAGAAAGTTTAAATGAAATTTAAAATATAGAGATTTGAAAATAGAATTCAATAGAGTTGAATTGGAATTTGAGTACAGGATTCAAGTAGGAATTTAAAAATAAAAATTTCAAATAGAAATTAAATATAGAAATTTAAACGAAATGTGACTATAAAATTTGAATAAGAGGTTTGAAATAGAATTTAAATATAGAAATTGAAATGTAATTTGAATATAGACTTCAAATGGAATTTAAACTATGGAATTTGAATATAGATGGAATTTAAATAATGGGATTTTAATATAGAATTCAAAGAGAATTGAAATGGGGTTTGAATATAGAATTCAAATAGATTGAAATGGGATTTGAACATAGAATTCAAAAAGAATTGAAAGGAGAATTTGAAATAGAAAATTGGAAATTATTTCGAAATGGGGACGACGAAATATATTTCGAAATGTGGATTTTGAAACAAAATAGAAATAAATCCGAAGGATTTATAATTGGTAAAAGGAAATGGAAATTTAATATAGAAATTTAAATAGAACTTGAAATAGAATTTCAAAATAGAATTTGAAATAGAATTTGAATATAGAAGATCGAAGTATAAATAAATTATAACCGAGTAAGTGAAAATCGACGATTTTAGATAATAAGAATTTTTGAGTTGAATTGGGAAAATTGCTTTAAGATATATTAAAAATATATTAGAATGGAGTTGAATTTATATAAACGAAGTTTAAAAGTTTATATATAAATATAATTAAAACGAACTCGCCGCAGCGCGGCAGTTCGTAAATTGGCGACTCGAACTTCAATTGAGTATATAGAACTCAAATTAAGTCGGAATTCTTTGAAACAAGAATCGTCGAGACCGGCTGAATAATAGTTTTCTAATGGAGGAGGAAAATTTGGATTTCGTCGTATAGATTTTGAGTTATGTCAAAATCAAATTTTCAGAAAAACAGCGCCATAGCCATTTAAAAACCATAACGGTTTATTCAATTTTATAAAAGGATTTTAAGCGAATGAAATCCGAATTTCTATTAGAAAATTTCAGATTTGAATTGTAAATTATATGCGAACTCAAGTGGAGTAATGAATTGATTTTTGAAACAGAAATCAGATTTTTGATTATTGAATAGAATTAACTAATTTGAATGGAAATTAGTTAATGAGATTTTGAATTGATATTGTGCTTTGAATAAGTGAATTCGAATTGAAAATTTATATTCGAAATCGAAAAGGAAACTAGAATTGAAATTGAAATTCAATTTGGTTATGAGCAAGTTAAATATTTTGTTTGAACATGTTATGTTCAAACAAAGAAGTGAAATAGGCAAAATAGCTAATTAAACAAAAAATGGACGAAACTGAATTTAAACGATTGGATTAAGTTGAATTGAATTGAAAACAGGTGAGCATGTGTTAGATAGGTATGGGATGAAGTATATGAAGATTTTAATTTATGTGTCCGACAAAAAGGTACACAGTTAAATTCATATATGAGATTTTATGCGCCATATCGGCAAGCCGCTTGGCTTTTTCTTTTTCTTTTGGATTGGTGAGGGCCATGGGAGGCTATTTGAAATATCTCGATGCTTCCGGTACAAAGGAGGTTATGGAGAAATTTTCCGGAAATTTAATGAGTTAGAATATTTTGATAGTTAGAGATAAATGTATCGATATATATAGAATCCGATAAGTAAATGAATTTAAAAATAGAATATTATAAACAAAAAGGAAATCGATAGGCTGGTAATAGAAAGAGAAACATATATACGTTTAAAAATGAATAATTTGTTTGTATGGTGTTTATTATTCGAGGTAAGTGGTTTTGTCTGTTTTGAAGTTAATGATGTTTTCAGTCTAGGTCTGAGAGGTAATTTTACCCCAACTTGATTGATTTCATTTTTAATTGATAAATAGCAGGATCCACTCTCGAAGAGAAGTGTCTGAAAAAGAGTTAGTTGAATAAAATATTTTGGGTTGTTGTAACGATGTTTTACACATCATTTGTTTTAACCCAAGTGGTGGAAATTTTGGAAATATAAAAGTAAATATTTCCTGATTATAATTAGAGTAGTCAGGAAAGAGATAAGTGATTGAAATTGTTTTCAGTTGAAAATAGAGACATTTTCTAGATATAGAAAATAAAAGAAGTTGATATTTGGAAACGTTTTTCCAAATGGTGTAAGAGGCCAAGTTGATTATCGAAATTATTTAGTTGACAAATATTGATAGAGAAATAGAGAAGTGAATAAATTAATGAAATATTAATTAACCGGCCTAGTGATTGATTGATGTTATGGATGAATGGATGTTTGTTTATTTTTCTTCAATAGTTAAATAACCGACTATCGAAGTATTTGCCAATATCGTTGTCTATATGGAGAGACCGGTTGGATTATTATCCGTGAACCGCTCTGTATTGGAAGTAGCGTTACGAATCAGATTATATGAAGATAATCGAAGATGGAGTAAAATGCAAGGGCTTTTCTATTAATAGAAATTGTGCCTTCGGTTTCGTTCAGTCCCAGAACGAATGTATATGGACGAGTGTCTGACAAATGATCGCATGAGTTGGTCTGTATAAATATATATGGTGGCAACGAATTTATTCCCTTAGCATAACATCCAGAATATTTATGCAAATCAATTAGTGATTAACGGATCTGACAATGTGGCATTCAAAGTGATTGTGCTATAAATGAATGGCAAGTGAGCGTAGCCTCAGGCCTCAACAACCGGGAAATGACAAAAATCGGGCAGGCAGCATGGGTATGTGGTTCGCTCCTATTAGGTTGTATAATCACCTATCTAGAGATTCATTTAATTCCTTATTCTATTCGATGCTATCCCATTCGGGAAACGGTTGCTAATCCCACCGTTGGTGATATACATTCGATACACTCAAGCGAAATGAGTGGTCGGTCATGTGTGGGTTGGGTTGCAAGACCTTCTTGTTGAACCCCAGTGTATCGCCTCTAGAGTACACTGATTGGAAGGTGGTTCCATACCTTGTCATGTTGGAAATCCAGTCTCTAATAAGCGCCCTGCGGTTTTTGATTTTATACTATGTATGTGGAGCGTGAGATGCAAGCGTTCCTCTAGATTGTTATTTATTTGTAATTAGACATTATGATTATATCAAAGAAAGTATGATTTCAAGAAAAGTTTTGGGTTATCATAAGGTAAAAACCATCCGTGTTTATGTGTGGATCGGTCTTACGATTATCGTTTCGAACGGATTTCGAAAGTTAAACAAATGGTCGGAGTTTACTCACACCAGTCCCATGACTGACCCAGAGTTTATTTTGTTTGTTTTTTTCCTAAACTCTTGGGTGCCCAAATTTGTACGGGCAGTCAAGTAGTCGGGATTTTACAGATTCATTTGGAGGAGCTGGAAGCAGGAGGCTTCACCAGTTAGCTATAGACTATCATATTTCCGATGTGTACTGTGTTGTATCTGGAAACAGGTGTTTATAACTGTTCCAGGAATAACTGTTGTGCTCTGATGATTGTATGTATATACAGTTACTGATTTGTATTTCAAAAGTTATGTTATATAATATATTTTATTCGTTCCGCTGTGAGATTTGTCTTCTTTGTTTTTTTCTATTCTAATATGTCTTTCTTTCTATTTCTCATCCTCTAACTTCTTTCTAATAATAATTCGTATTTCTATGCAATTTGGGTTGGACGTGTGGTGTTATTAGTCAACTCAGATAGTACGGATTTGCGGGCCATTACATAGAGGCTACAAATCATGTCAATATGACATTCAAAAAATCTGACAATACAACAGGATATAACAGAGATAATTTTACAAGTAGATCAGACAATACACTATGTTTATTGTGTAATACCATTATTGCTATGATGACCCAAATCCATGATAGATTAGACCTTATGGAAAGACAAATTACCTGGTTAAACATAGCAACACAAGAAAAAGATAGTGATATTAACCTACTCACAGAAAAATTATCAAACTTGGGTATAGGACCATCAAAAGAAGGCCCAAATAAAAGTAAGATAACTAAATTAAGTTTTCTGACTTTCAAAAAACTAGACAACACACAATGAATATAAGACCACTTGCGGGAACATCTAGAACTATCATAAGTAGTGACGATAGACCTATAGAAAGTAATAGCCTATCCTCAAATACATGGATAGACAGTATGCTAAGAAGATCTGTTAGTTCACAATCCCAATTAGAAGAAATCATAAACATAGACAGTGATTTAGAAGTATTTTCTAATAACCAACTAAATACTTTAAATCCTAGAGAATTATATAGAACATGAATGTTTACCATAAATACTGGATTATACAGACACCACAGAGAAGAAATATTATCAACTAATGATGGAAGTCAACAAACAATAAATTTAATGTCTGCAGAAGCAATCAAACAATTAAAAATACAAAAATATAAATTAATTCATTTAGGATTAATAGCTATTGGAATAGGAGGATTAGTAAGATAGAAAATAGGAGCTAAACTATTAATAGTCCTAATAGATGATAGACATAAAGAATTAGAAAAAGGAAATTTTGGGACAATAGAAGTAGACATGAATAACAATATAGGAATTGTTTATGTATCTCCAAACTTTACAATGACCTTAGCAGATTTCTATAAACACATAAAAGTAATTATACAAACAAAAGGATTTGAAAATTTTAATGGCAAAAATATACTATTAGATATAACATTTTTAGGGAAATGTATGACAAAATACACACCCAAAATAAAAATAAAACATGATGAAGTAATAAAAACATTAACCACAACAGGAATTACATTTTTAAGACCCATGGAAATAGATTCTGCAGTCCTAGCTGGACTGAATGGACAATACAAAATCCAAATGAAAATACACTCACATTAAAACCAAATGATGTTGTAACATATACAAATCCTAATGGATCTATATATTTAAGATTTAAGGATTATGGACCATCTAACCAACAAGAAATAGATACCGATGATGAATCCAATTCAGAATTACAACGAAGTTTATAAATGGATAAGATAATATACCCAAAAGAACTTGGAATGATACTAGAACCTTATGAGATGTTTGAATTAGAACATCAACTTAAGCAAAATAATCTAATAGATAATAACACATTTGTATATATGGATGATGAAAATAATATAAGAATAAAAACTATACCCACATTAGAAACCTTCTTAGAAGATTCTAATGAAATAATAACCAACCAAAATAATGAAACAATAAAAATAAATCATAAACAACTTATTGATGAACTAATAAGTGAATATACAGAACATTTGGACTTAATGGAAGCCCAAGGAGAAAGTACTAGTACAATAAATTATCCCCAAAGATCAACAGTAACCTACCCCCAAAGATCGCCAGAAGAAATGACCTATAGACTAGGACATCCTCCTAGAATAAATGTAAACACCTACACAAATGAAAATAAAAATTTAAGGACAAATGGAAAAAGACTACCAATAGAAATAACATTTTCTGGAACAAACTCTGTAATACTCAATGTTACTGAATGTCATCCACAACTATTAGATACCTACCTAGAACAATAGATTGCTGAAATTGCTAGAGACTACTCTGTTAAACACCCAAATATACATTCAGGAGAAGAAATGGTAAGAATTGCAGAAAATTATTTAGGCGACGTTGCTAAAGGAATGTGGGAAGCATACAAGTCAAATTTCCCAGATG
Source organism: Allium sativum (assembly GCA_030737875.1). Lineage (NCBI taxonomy): Eukaryota > Viridiplantae > Streptophyta > Magnoliopsida > Asparagales > Amaryllidaceae > Allium > Allium sativum. The sequence goes on from CM060916.1 coordinate 330,819,312, forward strand.
AAGTAGCCTCACTAGTAGCCCAAGGTGGAAATATTTACAATTTTGCATATTAAATACATAGAATAATAACTGGAAGAGAATTAAATACAGGGTTAACTTTAAGACAACAAGAAGCTATGAGGGATCTAGAACAAATACAGTTACTAGATTGGAAACATATAATAAATTTTTTAAATGAATTTCTATATTATGCAACAACTTCTTTAAACTATTATTCTAAAAAAATAGGAGATAGGCTATTTTCTAAATTACCAGGAGACCTAGGTAAAGAAGTACACAATTCATGGAACGAAATGTACCCTAGAGTCCCCAAGACATACGATAATATAGGAATCCAAATAACCCATATTATTTCTGAATTAAAGAAAAAATGTAATATATACAAATACAGAGAGAATTAAAACAAAAGAATTATGGATTCTGCTCACAAATATATACACCCCAACAATATGGCTCTAGAAATCCTATGGCCACAAAACAAAATTCAAAGAAACTTTATACAAAGAAATACTACATAAGAAGATAAACGGCAAAAAAACCATATTTATATAAAACAAAACATGTTAGAAAATATAATCCTAGAAAAACATATACAAATACAATTACATGTTTTGCATGTAATCAACCAGGACATCTATCTTCTGCTTGTCCTAAAAGACACAATTTATTCACTAAAGAATCAAATTTAGTTGATTCAGTAAAAGAAGATTTAGTAAAAATAACTTCAGATGTTTCAGAAACATCAACAATATATTCTATAATATCACTAGAAGGATTAGAAGAACAAGAATTACCCTTAATCCAGACTATTCATTAATAGAAGAATTAACAAAAAATCAAACAAACCAGTTGGATCATTTTGATCAATTATTAAATTTAGTAAATAGAGATGAATGTGAACATGACTTTAAATATAAAATGGGAACAGATACTACAAAGTGTTATTTTTGTCCTTGGTACCCAGCCTTTGACAAAAGATTTAAATGTAAAATATGCACCACAGAGATATGTTACTCTTGCGCAGAAAAACATTTTGAACTAAGTATACCAAATGAAAAGAAAATACAATTTACAGACAAAAATAAAATTAATGAAGATAGAATAAAAATTCTAGAAGAAAGAATGAATAATTTAGAACTAGAATTAGATGAAGTCAAGACAAATTTACAAAAAATAGATCAAATAAGAAAAGGAAAAGAAATAATTACTACAAGTATTCCTTTATCTAATACCAAAAATAATCAAAACAATTTAGATATACCCCATATTGAAAACCTAGTTGAAAATAACCTAAATAACCTAGATAAACCAATTAGTATACCCTTAATATGCAATATAGAAAAACTGAGAGAACTAAGAATTCTAACCTTATTAAATATAAAAGGGATAGAAATACAATTATTAGCATTTATAGATACAGGGGCTACAAGCACTACAATATGTTCAAAAATAATACCACACCATTTAGTCTCTAAGGCCGAAAAACCAAAAACAAAGTACACAATTCAATGGAAAAACAATCATTGTAACAGATGTTGTAAAAGATGTACAAATAAGATTTAGAGCCACCTATAATGATTGGTCCCAACATTACCCCTTAAAACACCTATGGGTAACAGAATTAAACTTAGGAAATATAAGCCTAATACTTGGATTAGATTTTTTACTAAATGACACTCTTTTAATAAAGATTATCTACAAATATCTAAAAAAGCTACATTAACACCAATTTTATCAGAGTTTGCGCTTAAGAAGAGTGGTGGACAGAAAGAAAAACAAAAACATTGTACTTGCGACACACCAGGCTAATGTAAAAAAAAAAGAAAATAATACAAGAAATACAAGAAGTTCTTGCAAAACTAGATAATAAAAATAATGAAGAATGTAATGCAGAATTAAACGAATATGAAGACAACTATTAATATGATGAATATGAAAATACATAAATTAATATAGAACTAATAAATCCAAACAAATTAAGTAGAATTTTACTAAGCACTGATGACATTAGCCAAATAATCAGTAGGTTAGAAAAATAGAAATAATAGGAGAAAAACCCTTAAAATACTGGGAAAACGATTCAATTTACTGCAAAATTGACATAATCAACTCAGATATAACAATAAAAACTAGATCACCCAAATATGACAATTGGATGATGAAGAATTCAAAATGCATATACAAATACTAAATAAATTAGGAATAATAAGAAAAACAGATTCAAGACATAGAACAACTGCATTTGTAGTACAAAAAGAATCAGAAAGAAAAAGAGGCCAATCTAGGATGGTTATGGACTATACTAGACTTAATGATAATACAAATGAAGACGGATATTGTATACCAGACAAAGACATTTTAATTAATAAAATCCAAGATAATTATTGGTTTTCTAAATTTGATCTAAATTCTGGATTTTGGCAAGTAAGAATGCACCAAGAGTCTATACCCTGGACTGCATTCACTTGTAGTGAAGGACACTACGAATGGCCAGTAATGCCATTTGGATTAAAAAATGCTCCACAAATATTCCAAAGTAAAATGGATAACATATTTAGACATTGCAATAAATTTACTTGTGTTTATATAGATGATGTACTTGTTTTCTTTAAAACAAAAAAGGAACATATCTCACATTTTTATACCATATTAAAACTATTTGAAACACATGGCTTAATTATGTCTAAAAAGAGAATAGAACTATTCAAAAATATAATATATTTTTTGGGAGTAAAAATAGGAAAAGGACAAATAGAATTACAACCTCATATATCAAGGAAAATACTAGAATTCCCGGATAAAATGGAAAAACTAAAACAATTACAGTCTTTTCTTGGATTAATAAATTACGCCAGACCATTTTTACAAAATTTGTCAAAATACATAGGACCTTTAAATAACAAATCAAGCCCAAAAGGAAAAAGAGAATTCAATGAAGAAGATATAAAACAAGTTAAAAAAATTAAGGAACTAATAAAAGATTTAAGACCTTTAACATTACCACTTGAATCAGAATATTTAATAATAGAAACAGATGGATCATCTCATGGATGGAGAGGTATCTTACTGTCAAAAAAACAACAGGTATGACCCTAAATCAACAGAAAAAATATGTAGATATACTTTAGGTACCTAAAAAGAAAAAGGATATATGACATCACTAGATTATGAAACATTAGCCATAATATATTGCATTGAAGCATTTCGTTTATTCATAATATCTCATAAAGAAATTACAATTAGAACTGATTGTGAAGCCGTAGTAAAATATGTTGATAAAAGAAAAGAAAAATCTATCATAAACAATAGATGGATAAAATTAGGACACACCATATTAAATTGTGGAAACAAAATTATTTGGGAACACATCAAGGGAAAATCAAATAAACTCCCTGATATTCTCTCTAGACTATTTATCTAAACATCAGATACATATCCCAGGTACTATAAAATTGTACATTTTTTGTGGACTAATGTATATTGTTATCTATATATCCACAGATAATGACTTCTCAAGATTGCAAAAAATTTCTAAAGACATGCACAAAGAATAGATTTGTGACAAGCATTCCATTAACAGAAGATCAACATCTTGTGGTAGATAACATATGGAATCTTCGAACAAATTCTACAGACAACAACCAGAAAACGAGCATTCTATATACCCTTATAGACATATTCTCTAAAATCACAAATAAAAAGTTCTCATACTATTGTTTATTCAATGGCCCAGATGTAGGAATACACAGTTCATGGGAAGAAATAGGCTCCAAAATAAAATAGATAGAACAAAATCCTAAATATGGGATACCTTGGTTCAAAGGATATTATGATAAAGAATCTGCCGAAGAAGCAATAGAAAAGTTACTTGGAAAAGATTATGTAGTTTCAGAAACTATAGAACAAATCCAAAATATATCCTCTGGAAAGATGATAAAAGAAGAAGTCTCTTCTTCTAGTAATATTCTAAGTCTTAGACCAGGAGCCACATTTGCAGCTATAACAATGAAAGGTAAAGAAAAAATGATAAATCTTGGCACTCCTCCTCAGATTTTGGCAATAAAACCCCAAAAACCTAAAGAAGAAAATCAGCCTAATTTTCCAGATCATCTACAGAGAGAACTATATTTTCTCCATCATCCAATAGATCTAAATATCACAGAATATAAAAAAGCCTATAAATTCCTTTCATCCATTGCAGAAAAACAAATAGAAGGAATTCAAATAAAATGGGAAGTAGTCAGAAACAAAAATATATCTTGCACAAACCAATATAAGGATTGTTCTGGTTTCATGACGAAATGCAAGTGTACAATCATTGCTTCCTATCCGCAGGTAGATATAAAGATGTCTCAGTCCAAGTTCTTGACAAATGAAGGCACTACATATGATCCACAATTCCTGCTAAATTATGGATTTATACATAAACTATATCTTGATATTTGGACACAAACAGAATTGCCTGAGCCTATTGGGAATGTAGCAGATTATTTCTCAGAGGTACTAGACACAGAAGTAGGCCTAGAAATAACCTATATACCACTTCATTTTGGAAAAAAAATATTTGATCTAGCTAGACATTTAATCAAGTTGAAGGCATACGATTTTGATCTAGATTACCCTGAATGGGATAAACATTTTACCCTATATAATTTCTCCACAACAAAAATGTTCGAACAAAGTGCATACTAAAGATATCGTGCATACATAGTTGGAATAAACCAAGGATGGATAGACAATGGAGATCATATCTTTACCTCCGAAACTCCTGTTATTAAGACATACATCAGTAAAAATATATAGGGATTTAATCCCAGTTTTAAAATGTTTGATATATATCACCCTAAACCAAATATAATTGCCAACTACAAAAAGATACCTAGAGTCAAAGAAGAAGACAGATCTTTTCAATGCTGCACCGAAGATTTGAATGATTGAAGACTTGAATGATTGACCTAAAGAAGTGACAAGAAATAAAGAAGCCTATAAAGTAAATGATTCCCCTAAAAAGAATAAAGACAGAAGACATTATGAAGCTTTGGAACTAAAGATTTGACACCACCTACCATATGAAAGATAATGCAATGTGAGTTAGCCGCTAGTATAGATTATTGGGCCACTTGTAAAAATTATTGTACTTTGCTAGTTTAAAAGAATGTGCTAGCCTATGTAAATTATTTTCTGTAATGTTTCTCTAAGTGGGAATATCACCCACACTTGCCGGTGGAGAACCTGCTATGAAGGCTCTATAAAGTATGTAAAGCTTTCAAAGAAGGACATGGAAAAAATTTGATTGTAATCCTCCAGCAAGTATTGTAATAATAATTCCCTTTATGCAAATCTTTTTAATGGCATCCTTATTCTTCTCAATGTTCTGCAACTAAACTTTCTGATCAAAGCTAAGGGAAGAAAGGATAAAATTTCTATAGCAATGTAAGATCATTCTGTCAAAACTTTCTCTGGCTAAATTACTTATATCTAAATATATATGTGCTTGAATACAATCTGTTTATGAGTATTGTTAATTTAACACTAAAATATTGAGATTATGCATCTCTCTTAAAAATCAATCCAAAAGTCGTAAGCTCGTTTATCTGAAAAAGTACCTATTTAAACAGTTGGGAAAAGATGAGAGCAACAAGGTGAGGATTGTTTTAAGAAAAAGGTATTCTGGTAATAAAAATAAAACTTTTTAAATAGATTTTATTTTAGTACAAAATATCAAAGATTTAAGCAGCCAGATATGAACTTACTGTTATAGAGATTTATCTGATTACTCCCGAAAGCTTTGATTGTTTTTCAAAAAGTAAAACAAAAAACAGTTTTAGTTTACTATAAAGAAAATTCTCGTTAAAATATTATGAAAACACTAGAACAACATTTAGAAGAAAAGTTTTTATCAAAACTATTCTACGTAATAAAAAATATGGAAATAAATGAAAAACAACAATATGAAATAGCAACTGTATTTAAAAACAAATATACTGAAGAATTAATAAACTTAACTTATGTGTAGTGACCCGGATTTTCGGCGACTTTGGTTATCGACGTAAGCTCAACGTCGATAACCAAAACATCGAAAAATCCCGTTAATTAATGAAAAAAATTAGAAGGTGAGAATAGATAAGATAGAACTTATAGAATAGAAGAAGAAGAACATCATCATCAGAGTAAACACGAATCTCACAGCGGAACGAATAAAATATAACATAACATATCTTTGAAATAACATCAGTATATGTATACAATAACACTTATCAGAGTACAACACTTACAACAACAGTGGAAATAATAATAGCTATGGAATCCTGAAGCCTCCTGCTCCAAGCTCTCCAATGTATCTGCAAATCCCGACTACTTGACTGCCCGTACAAATTTAGGCACCCAAGAGTTTAGGGAAAACAACAAAGTAAACTCCGGGTCAGTCATGGGACTGGTGTGAATAAACTCAAATCATTTAAACAGGTATATGATATCTCATAAGACCACGCCGTGAATACGGAACGGGTTTTTCCCTTATGAGAATCCAAATAACTTTTCAAAGCAATATCATTTTGATATTATAATAATGTCTAAGTACAAATAAATATCAATCTAGCAGAAACGTTTGCATCTCACGTTACTACATATATAGTATACAATCAAAATCGCAAGCACGTATTGGATAATTGGGTTCCCAACTATGACAAGGTATGGAACCACCTTCCGATCAGTGTACTCTAGGAACGATACACTGGAGTTCAACAAGAACATCTTGCAACTCAGCCACACATGACCGACCACTCATTTCGCTTGAGTGTATCGAATGTACATCACCAACGATTGGGATCAGCAACCGTTCCCGTATATATATGGGACAGCATTGATAGATTTAAGAAACAAATGAATATTCACTAGATAGGTGATTATACACCCTACTTCGGTGCGACCGACTTAGCCATGCTGCCTGCCCGATTTCTGTCATTTACCGGTTGTGAGGCTAGAAGCTACGCTTTATCATCACAATAGATCCACTTCGAATGCCACATTGTCAGATCCATCGAAAATCACTAATTGACGTCTACAACAATACATTACGTGTCAGCTAAAAGCAGTTTCCTTCTCCGCTTCCACTCTTGGTACGGTTGAAGAAATCAATGTACGTGACTTTTCTGGAAATACTCTGTCAGACATCCATCTTCTTTCACTTAAAATGTCACATCGTCATACCCGCCAAATCACAAATTGACTTATCCAAAAATAACACGGGTATACAGCTAAGAGAAACAAATTCCTCCGCCACCAAACGTGAATACGTTTGAACAGATCAACTTACGCGATCCATTAGATATACTCTGTCAGACCTTCGTCCATACAAGTTGTCCTGGGACTGGACAAACCGAAGGCACTATTCCGTAAACAGGATAGCCCTTGCATTTTTACTCCATCTTCAATTATCTTTGGCATATATGATTCGCGACGCTTATGCCAATACAGAGTGGTTCTTTGGATAAAAATCCAACCGGTCTCTCCATATTAACACCGTTAAAATGGTCAAAACTTCGATAGTCTGTGATTTAACCATCAAATAAAAACAAGTGTGCAAACAACGATATTATTTCCAAATGGAAATTATATCGAACAAACATCATTTAACATAAATCTCTTTAGTTCATTTATTTACTTATCTCCTGTTTCCCTATATTCTAAATTCTTATTTTCCTTTATCAGAAAACATTTCTGATTCTCGCTTGGAAAACATTTCCAAAACTCCTTTACGATCAAACCTTACCATTTCTTAGTTAAGAAGGAAGTCACTCAAGTTGGGGTAAAATTACCTCTCAGACCTTAACTGAACAACGTTATAACTTCGAAATGGTCAAAGTTTACCTTTTAATCTTTAACAACTTCTTTACGCCTTTCTCGGATTCAATTTTTCTAATCCACTTCTATATTTAAAACATTGGTTATAACGATAACGTTATAATCCCTACTTTCGAATTATCTAACTTTAATTATAACTTCTATTCTTATTAGTGAATAATTAACCTAACACTTATTTATTTATAAATAAATAAATCTCTATTTAAACACTGGAAAGTATAAGTACTTTCCCGAATTCGATATAATCGAATTAGTCGATTAACTCTCTTCGAGAAATCTCTATCTGATTAACTCTTCTAATTAACTCCAACTGGTTAACTCTAACTGGTTAACTTTAACTGATTAACTCTATTTGACTAACTCGACTTAACTAACCCCTTTCGAATAACATATTCGATTAACTAACTTTCGAATACCATATTAGATTTACTAACTTCGAATACCATATTCGATTAACTCCTTTCGAATGTCTATATTCGATTAACTCCTTCTCGAACGATATTCGATAATCTCTCTTTGAATAACTAATATTCGATGACTCTTCCTTTTCAAATATCTCTTATTTGAAAATCTCACTTCGATTAAACTATAATCGATAACTCCCTTCGATGAAACTAACATCAATAACTCCTTTCGATGAAACTAACATCGATAACTCCTTTCGATGAAACTAACATCGATTTATTTAACTTGACGAACTTAACTCAACTAACTTAACTTGACTCGACTAACTCGACTTACTTGGTTCGACCAATTCGATTCGATTAACTAGGCTCGACTAACTTGACTAACTTAACTCGACTTACTTGGTTCGACCAATTCGATTCGATTAACTAGGCTCGACTAACTTGGTCGAACCACCCGATCAACTCAACTTATTTAACTTAACTTATTTCTCAACTCAATCAACTCGATTAACTCCTATCGAATAACTAATATTCGATTAAACTCCATTCGCTTGACTCTAGATCGCAGCGATCACAATGTTTGACTAACTCTGTTTCAAATAACTATATTTGATTAACTCTAGTTCGTTTTAACTCTAATCGATTAACTCTAACTAATTAACTCCAACTGGTTAACTCTAACTGATTAAATCTAACTGGTTAACTCTAACTGGTTAACTCTAACTGATTAACTCTAACTGGTTAACTCTATCTGATTAACTCTAACTGGTTAACTCTAACTGATTAACTCTAACTGGTTAACTCTATTTGACTAACTCGACTTGACTAACCCCTTTCGAATAACATATTCGATTACTAACTTTCGAATACCATATTCGATTAAATAACTTCGAATACCATATTCGATTAACTCCTTTCGAATGTCTATATTCGATTAACTAACTTCGAATACCATATTCGATTAACTAACTTCGAATACCATATTCGATTTACTTTATTCACTTTATAAAGATTTCCTTTTTAACAACGTTTTATCCATTTGAAAAGATTTACTTTTAAATAACGGTTCTACACTTTAAAAATGATTTCCTTTTTATAATGTTTCCTTTATAAACCAATTTCCTTTTTTTTAACTCTATTTATTTTCTAAATATTCCCCTTTCAATTCTATTTGTAAATGGTTTACAAATATTTCTTTTCTCTATTTTATTCTATTTGCAAATGGTTAGCAAATATTTCCTTTTCAAATTTATTCTTAAAAATATTCTAACTCCTTAACTTTCCGGGAAAATTCGCCATAACCTCCTTTGTATCGGGAGTATCGGGAAAATCCCCAAACCCGCCACACAGGCCTTTCCATTCAAAAGAAAATGTTTTGAATTTATTTCCTTTTTAAAATACCTCCTATTTATAAATATTCCCATTTATAAATATTCCTTATTTATAAATATTTCATTTTATAAATATCTCTGTTTTCAATATCACTTTGAAAATCTCCTTATCAACATCCTGTATGTTATGGTATTCAATCATATCAAATCACGATGTTCAATATCGTCCATACACACACAATCAACAACAGGTTATAATTCACATCATATATCAAAATATATGAAAAACAATAAAATAACTGTTGAGGAATCCAGTCGGATTCCTCCAACCTGTTTCCCTGCATCACAGATGTTAGACAATATAGATAACATCACTTTCAGTTCCATATGATATATTCTGTTAAACAGAATCAATATAGAAATTTAACTAACTGACTAGCAGTTCAATCAAACAATCAACACACAGTAAATCAGACAATTTCTAACAGTTCTAAAGATACAACATGAAATTATAAACTGTTTAGAGTTAGTGAGATTTACTCACTTTGGCAGTTCATCGTTAAAGAACGACAAACTGTTATTCGATCTGAATCAAACAATTTATTTCGCCATAAATTTAAACGAGCTCCACTCCACCTCCAGTCAGCTCCATTGGGTAGTGTCCGTCCATACGATCCTGTCGGATCTTGTTTCGCTGAATTTCGATATCGTATGAGGAAGTTTTGAATTTACGAACTTCTTATTCATTTGAATTAAAACAAAACTAGTTTAATTTCCTCGCGGGCCTTACCCCTTTTGTATAACCAGCCCAACCACCATCAAAAAGCCCACATCTGAAATGATTCTTCTTCCCCCTTGCGTGCAAACACAGTACGCCGCTCCTGTACAACTTTCCCACCATTTCTGAACTTCACTTGAACACAATCCCCTTGCTTCCATTTAGATACAACATTGAATAAATAGAAATGGCTTTACTTTATTTTGTTATGGCCCATCCCCCTTTGTAATTATCCATGCCCGCTCATTTTATCAGACCCGACTTCCACTGTTTCTTCCATCTTTAAAACTTGCGATTTCTGTTCCTCACACAATCCCATAACCGATCACCTCAAGCTTCCTTCCCCCTTCATTCCTCCAACGATTTAGAAAACAGAAACCACCAACGAGTTCCTTGTCTCGAGTAGTACCTGCCAAGCACCACCTCAACAACTCCGGCCTCCTCCACCAGTATCTGACCTGGAGCTTCCCCCCCGACTCGCTGCCTGTAGATGGTGCGAAACTTGTTTTGCACCCATCCTCACCAAACTCTCCCATTCGACTTCATTTTGTGCCACGATACCAACTCCAACCTCACCTTAGTCCACCACCCTCCTCGTTTCCGTGAATCCGAACACCAGACGTCGACCCTAAAAATGTCGATCTCCCAAATTTTTGCCGCACCCAGTATCTTGCATACCCGTGAGAAGCTCTCGTGCTACTGAGTTCAACAGATCTAACTATGTCCGATTCCATTGAGTATTTAGTTAGATTTAATTTATGAAGCAAAAGATTGAAGTGGCGGCGGATTTTTAATTCGTTGACTGAATGAGGCATTAGGTTTTAATAAGTGTTAAGGGGGGTATTTATAGAGTATGGGGTTTATTATTATATTATATATAAACTTACCAATGAGTTTTTCGTAAAATTAACACCTCAAATGACATCTGTTTTTGACAAACAAAGTCAGTCCTAGCATAGAAAAATAGTCCGGATCCAATGGGACAGGTTTTGTCGAATTCCGACACCGTTTGCGAAAATCCTTTAGAAAATATCGATGAAAAACACCGAGCATTAATTCCTAACAATTTCAGAAAAAATCCTAAAAATATGAGGCCTTGACGTTTCACTAGACCTCTTCCTAAGGTTTCGTATGAAACTTGTTTCGTTGAATTTCGAGTTCGTTTGACCAGTTAACCATTCAGTTTAGTTTGTTTTAAGTTAAAAACATAGTGTACCGTACTATGAAATACCATGTTCACGTAGGGACTGCTATGGACAGAAACAAAGATACCATTTAAATGAGTGACGTGCTCTGGTCCCAAAAATGTAATAATACCGGTAGATGGACTCATATTGTGAAACCCCGAAATGTCGATACAGGGTGCCAAATACTCCAAATAAAAAGTTGCTTATTTAATTAATTAAAAATTACAGTAAAAATTCTAAAAATTAAATTATCACTACTTCCCAAAAGAACCTTGTCTAAATTCAAACCCTATCTCTAGTTATATCGAATAAACCGATACGGTCGATAAACGATTCTACAGCGACTATTTCAAATTTTGATTTGGACGTGAATCAAAATCCACACGATGAAATCTGGATTTTTCTCTTCCACCAGAAAGATATACTCCACCAGCTCCACACGTTTCTTGTTTCACAGAAATCCGATTTAAAACGAACCATGTATATTCAGTTGAAGTTCAAATCGCCAAATAGCGAACTGCAGCGCCATTTCGAGCTCGTTTATAAATATATTATAAACTATACGTTCAACTGTCGTCAATATATTTGTTATTATATTTCGAATCGAAACTCAACCACATCTCGTATACTATTCAATTCACACTCTATTGTGAATTCTACTATTTCTGACTATTTCGATATTTATAATTTATTATTCATTATAAATATTAATTAAATATTCAATATTATTTAATTATGGTTCTCGATATCTCTATAACGGTATTTAATAATTAAATTAATTAATTATTCCATCTCTAAAAATGCGAGTCATTACATTCTTCCCCACTTAAAATAATTTCGTCCTCGAAATTCCTAAGTTAGAGGAGACCCTATCTATTGGAACTCCAAAGATTTGTTTACTCCTTATATCTGATTTCAACTGATCCAATTAATATTGACTAAAATATTTATTCATTCCGACTAACTAAAATTTTCAATAATTCTGAAAATTTTCTGACACTTTAAATTTTTGAATTTTTTTGCCAGCACCTCCTTTGTACTGGTTAATATCTCAAACTCCAACTCGCCTCTCTGGGCCTTCTTTAACCCAAAAGAAAATCAAATAGCCAAGTGGCTTGCCAATTCGGCTCATAAATCCCATATCCATATATAATATAAACTGGTACCTTTTTGTCGGGAATATCAACTTTATCACTTCCATACGCTATTAACTCAGCATATACCAGTGTTATTTCCATCAAATTCCAATCAGTTCATATCCTCAAAACCCAATCGAATTTCATTCGAACCCGAATATCAAATTTCAAATTCTTAACTCATCAACCCAATTCCATAACAGATTATTCTCTAATCCAATTCAATTCTATTTAACTCAGCTCAAGTTAATATTTCAATTTATTTCTACTATCTTATTCTATTTAACTTCATAAGTTAAAATTAAATTCCGAAACTTAATTTCCTGGGTCTATTCCAAATCAATTTGAAATTACAATGCCAATTCAAAACCTTTGAATTTCTAAACAACTTGTTTTCTCAAAACAATATAAAAACAAAACCTTTGGTAGTAGTCCGTCACTTAGAACTCGAAAATGAACACTGATGATGTCGCGATTCATCATCAGAATCTATTTTCCAGCTATCGAAGTGAGTTCAATACTATATCACCTTCAGTTTGAAAAACGTTTTCAAAATCTCCCAGGAACTTAAAATTTCCTTATTTTAATTCCAGTCTGATTTAAATTCATATTTTTCTTCATCTTATTTCATATACTTTACTTATATGAATTCTGATTAGTTATTTATAACCATTTCACTTTTTATAATCTTATTCGACTATAATATCAACCAACACAACCAATATATATTATAATTCCAATATATATGTTTTGGGTAAAATTATTTCATTTACCCTTCTTTCAAAACATACCATGTTGGTCTATCGTATTCGAGTGTTTAGTAACCCCTATCGATACAGTGGATCAAACTGATCGATCAGAGTTCATAAACAACTCAACCAATAAAACTCCACAATATAAAATCATTTTATATCGACTAACAAATACGTTCACTCGTATATATACACTCAAACGCAGTCTAGGATATTACTAATCCCATCTCTACTGAATCACGCCACAGAGCCAAGGTAATAACTAAACCAATGCTCTGATACCAACTGTAGTGACCCGGATTTTCGGCGACTTTGGTTATCGACGTAAGCTCGACGTCGATAACCAAAACATCGAAAAATCCCGGTAATTAATGAAAGAAATTAGAAGGTGAGAATAGATAAGATAGAACTTATAGAATAGAAGAAGAAGAAGAACATCATCATCAGAGTAAACACGAATCTCACAGTCGAACGAATAAAATATAACATAACATATCTTTGAAATAACATCAGTATATGTATACAATAACACTTATCAGAGTACAACACTTACAACAACAGCGGAAATAATAATAGCTATAGAATCATGAAGCCTCCTGCTCCAAGCTCTCCAATGTATCTGCAAATCCCGACTACTTGACTGCCCGTACAAATTTAGGCACCCAAGAGTTTAGGGAAAACAACAAAGTAAACTCCGGGTCAGTCATGGGACTGGTGTGAATAAACTCAAATCATTTAAACAGGTATATGATATCTCATAAGACCACGCCGTGAATACGGAACGGGTTTTTCCCTTATGAGAATCCAAATAACATTTCAAAGCAATATCATTTTGATATTATAATAATGTCTAAGTACAAATAAATATCAATCTAGCAGAAACGTTTGCATCTCACGTTACTACATATATAGTATACAATCAAAATCGCAAGCACGTATTGGATGATTGGATTCCCAACTATGACAAGGTATGGAACCACCTTCCGATCAGTGTAATCTAGGAACGATACACTGGAGTTCAACAAGAACATCTTGCAACTCAGCCACACATGACCGACCACTCATTTCGCTTGAGTGTATCGAATGTACATCACCAACGGTTGGGATCAGCAACCGTTCCCGTATATATATGGGACAGCATTGATAGATTTAAGAAACAAATGAATATTCACTAAATAGGTGATTTTACACCCTACTTCGGTGCGACCGACTTAGCCATGCTGCCTGCCCGATTTCTGTCATTTACCGGTTGTGAGCCTAGAAGCTACGCTTTATCATCACAATAGATCCACTTTGAATGCCACATTGTCAGATCCATCGAAAATCACTAATTGACGTCTACAACAATACATTACGTGTCAGCTAAAAGCAGTTTCCTTCTCCGCTTCCACTCTTGGTACGGTTGAAGAAATCAATGTACGTGACTTTTCTGGAAATACTCTGTCAGACATCCATCTTCATTCACTTAAAATGTCACATCGTCATACCCGCCAAATCACAAATTGACTTATCCAAAAATAACACGGGTATACAGCTAAGAGAAACGAATTCCTCCGCCACCAAACGTGAATACGTTTGATCAGATCAACTTACGCGATCCATTAGATATACTCTGTCAGACCTTCGTCCATACAAGTTGTCCTGGGACTGGACAAACCGAAGGCACTATTCCGTAAACAGGATAGCCCTTGCATTTTTACTCCGTCTTCAATTATCTTTGGCATATATGATTCGCGACGCTTATGCCAATACAGAGTGGTTCTTTGGATAAAAATCCAACCGGTCTCTCCATATTAACACCGTTAAAATGGTCAAAACTTCGATAGTCTGTGATTTAACCATCAAAGAAAAACAAGTGTGCAAACAACGATATTATTTCCAAATGGAAATTATATCGAACAAACATCATTTAACATAAATCTCTTTAGTTCATTTATTTACTTATCTCCTGTTTCCCTATATTCTAAATTCTTATTTTCCTTTATCAGAAAACATTTCTGATTCTCGCTTGGAAAACATTTCCAAAACTCCTTTACGATCAAACCTTACCATTTCTTAGTTAAGAAGGAAGTCACTCAAGTTGGGGTAAAATTACCTCTCAGACCTTAACTGAACAACGTTATAACTTCGAAATGGTCAAAGTTTATCTTTTAATCTTTAACAACTTCTTTACGCCATTCTCGGATTCAATTTTTCTAATCCACTTCTATATTTAAAACATTGGTTATAATGATAACGTTATAATCCCTACTTTCGAATTATCTAACTTTAATTATAACTTCTATTCTTATTAGTGAATAATTAACCTAACACTTATTTATTTATAAATAAATAAATTTCTATTTAAACACTGGAAAGTATAAGTACTTTCCCGAATTCGATATAATCGAATTTGTCGATTAACTCTCTTCGAGAAATCTCTATCTGATTAACTCTTCTAATTAACTCCAACTGGTTAACTCTAACTGGTTAACTTTAACTGATTAACTCTATTTGACTAACTCGACTTAACTAACCCCTTTCGAATAACATATTCGATTAACTAACTTTCGAATACCATATTAGATTTACTAACTTCGAATACCATATTCGATTAACTCCTTTCGAATGTCTATATTCGATTAACTCCTTCTCGAACGATATTCGATAATCTCTCTTCGAATAACTAATATTCGATGACTCTTCCTTTTCAAATATCTCTTATTTGAAAATCTCACTTCGATTAAACTATAATCGATAACTCCCTTCGATGAAACTAACATCGATAACTCCTTTCGATGAAACTAACATCGATAACTCCTTTCGATGAAACTAACATCGATTTATTTAACTTGACGAACTTAACTCGACTAACTTAACTTGACTCGACTAACTCGACTTACTTGGTTCGACCAATTCGATTCGATTAACTAGGCTCGACTAACTTGACTAACTTAACTCGACTTACTCGGTTCGACCAATTCGATTCGATTAACTAGGCTCGACTAACTTGGTCGAACCACCCGATCAACTCAACTTATTTAACTTAACTTATTTCTCAACTCGATCAACTCGATTAACTCCTATCGAATAACTAATATTCGATTAAACTCCATTCGCTTGACTTTAGATCGCAGCGATCACAATGTTTGACTAACTCTGTTTCAAATAACTATATTTGATTAACTCTAGTTCGTTTTAACTCTAATCGATTAACTCTAACTAATTAACTCCAACTGGTTAACTCTAACTGATTAAATCTAACTGGTTAACTCTAACTGGTTAACTCTAACTGATTAACTCTATCTGGTTAACTCTATCTGATTAACTCTAACTGGTTAACTCTAACTGATTAACTCTAACTGGTTAACTCTATTTGACTAACTCAACTTGACTAACCCCTTTCGAATAACATATTCGATTACTAACTTTCGAATACCATATTCGATTAACTAACTTCGAATACCATATTCGATTAACTCCTTTCGAATGTCTATATTCGATTAACTAACTTCGAATACCATATTCGATTAACTAACTTCGAATACCATGTTCGATTTACTTTATTCACTTTATAAAGATTTCCTTTTTAACAACGTTTTATCCATTTGAAAAGATTTACTTTTAAATAACGGTTCTACACTTTAAAAATGATTTCCTTTTTATAATGTTTCCTTTATAAACCAATTTCCTTTTTTTTAACTCTATTTATTTTCTAAATATTCCCCTTTCAATTCTATTTGTAAATGGTTTACAAATATTTCTTTTCTCTATTTTATTCTATTTGCAAATGGTTTTCAAATATTTCCTTTTCAAATTTATTCTTAAAAATATTCTAACTCCTTAACTTTCCGGGAAAATTCGCCATAACCTCCTTTGTATCGGGAGTATCGGGAAAATCCCCAAACCCGCCACACAGGCCTTTCCATTCAAAAGAAAATGTTTTGAATTTATTTCCTTTTTAAAATACCTCCTATTTATAAATATTCCCATTTATAAATATTCCTTATTTATAAATATTTCAATTTATAAATATCTCTGTTTTCAATATCACTTTGAAAATCTCCTTATCAACATCCTGTATGTTATGGTATTCAATCATATCAAATCACGATGTTCAATATCGTCCATACACACACAATCAACAACAGGTTATAATTCACATCATATATCAAAATATATGAAAAACAATAAAATAACTGTTGAGGAATCCAGTCGGATTCCTCCAACCTGTTTCCCTGCATCACAGATGTTAGACAATATAGATAACATCACTTTCAGTTCCATATGATATATTCTGTTAAACAGAATCAATATAGAAATTTAACTAACTGACTAGCAGTTCAATCAAACAATCAACACACAGTAAATCAGACAATTTCTAACAGTTCTAAAGATACAACATGAAATTATAAACTGTTTAGAGTTAGTGAGATTTACTCACTTTGGCAGTTCATCGTTAAAGAACGACAAACTATTATTCGATCTGAATCAAACAATTTATTTCGCCATAAATTTAAACGAGCTCCACTCCACCTCCAGTCAGCTCCATTGGGTAGTGTCCGTCCATACGATCCTGTCGGATCTTGTTTCGCTGAATTTCGATATCGTATGAGGAAGTTATGAATTTACGAACTTCTTATTCATTTGAATTAAAACAAAACTAGTTTAATTTCCTCGCGGGCCTTACCCCTTTTGTATAACCAGCCCAACCACCATCAAAAAGCCCACATCTGAAATGATTCTTCTTCCCCCTTGCGTGCAAACACAGTACGCCGCTCCTGTACAACTTTCCCACCATTTCTGAACTTCACTTGAACACAATCCCCTTGCTTCCATTTAGATACAACATTGAATAAATAGAAATGGCTTTACTTTATTTTGTTATGGCCCATCCCCCTTTGTAATTATCCACGCCCACTCATTTTATCAGACCCGACTTCCACTGTTTCTTCCATCTTTAAAACTTGCGATTTCTGTTCCTCACACAATCCCGTAACCGATCACCTCAAGCTTCCTTCCCCCTTCATTCCTCCAATGATTTAGAAAACAGAAACCACCAACGAGTTCCTTGTCTCGAGTAGTACCTGCCAAGCACCACCTCAACAACTCCGGCCTCCTCCACCAGTATCTGACCTGGAGCTTCCCCCCCCCCCACCCCTCGACTCGCTGCCTGTAGATGGTGCGAAACTTGTTTTGCACCCATCCTCACCAAACTCTTCCATCCAACTTCATTTTGAGCCACGATACCAACTCCAACCTCGCCTTAGTCCACCACCCTCCTCGTTTCCGTGAATCCGAACACCAGACGTCGACCCTAAAAATGTCGATCTCCCAAATTTTTGCCGCACCCAGTATCTTGCATACCCGTGAGAAGCTCTCGTGCTACTGAGTTCAACAGATCTAACTATGTCCGATTCCGTTGAGTATTTAGTTAGATTTAATTTATGAAGCAAAAGATTGAAGTGGCGGCGGATTTTTAATTCGTTGACTGAATGAGGCATTAGGTTTTAATAAGTGTTAAGGGGGGTATTTATAGAGTATGGGGTTGATTATTATATTATATATAAACTTACCAATGAGTTTTTCGTAAAATTAACACCTCAAATGACATCTGTTTTTGACAAACAAAGTCAATCCTAGCATAGAAAAATAGTCCGGATCCAATGGGACAGGTTTTGTCGAATTCCGACACCGTTTGCGAAAATCCTTTAGAAAATATCGATGAAAAACACCGAGCATTAATTCCTAACAATTTCAGAAAAAATCCTAAAAATATGAGGCCTTGACGTTTCACTAGACCTCTTCCTAAGGTTTCGTATGAAACTTGTTTCGTTGAATTTCGAGTTCGTTTGACTAGTTAACCATTCAGTTTAGTTTGTTTTAAGTTAAAAACATAGTGTACCGTACTATGAAATACCATGTTCACGTAGGGACTGCTATGGACAGAAAAAAAGATACCATTTAAATGAGTGACGTGCTCTGGTCCCAAAAATGTAATAATACCGGTAGATGGACTCATATTGTGAAACCCCGAAATGTCGATACAGGGTGCCAAATACTCCAAATAAAAAGTTGCTTATTTAATTAATTAAAAATTACAGTAAAATTCTAAAAATTAAATTATTACTACTTCCCAAAAGAACCTTGTCTAAATTCAAACCCTATCTCTAGTTATATCGAATAAACCGATATGGTCGATAAACGATTCTACAGCGACTATTTCAAATTTTGATTTGGACGTGAATCAAAATCTACACGATGAAATCTGGATTTTTCTCTTCCACCAGAAATATATACTCCACCAGCTCCACATGTTTCTTGTTTCACGGAAATCCGATTTAAAACGAACCCTATATATTCAGTTGAAGTTCAAATCGCCAAATAGCGAACTGCAGCGCCATTTCGAGCTCGTTTATAAATATATTATAAACTATACGTTCAACTGTCGTCGATTCAATATATTCGTTATTATATTTCGAATCGAAACTCAACCACATCTCGTATACTATTCAATTCACACCCTATTGTGACTTCTACTATTTCTGACTATTTTGATATTTATAATTTATTATTCATTAAAAATATTAATTAAATATTCAATATTATTTAATTATGGTTCTCGATATCTCTATAACAATATTTAATAATTAAATTAATTAATTATTCCATCTCTAAAAATTCGGGTCATTACATTCTTCCCCACTTAAAATAATTTCGTCCTCGAAATTGCTAAGTTAGAGGACGACCCTATCTATTGGAACTCCTAAGATTTGTTTACTCCTTATTTCTGATTTCAACTGATCCAATTAATATTGACTAAAATATTTATTCATTCCGACTAACTAAAATTTTCAATAATTCTGAAAATTTTCTGACACTTTAAATTTTTGAAAATTTTTGCCAGCACCTCCCTTGTACTGGTTAATATCTCAAACTCCAACTCGCCTCTCTGGGCCTTCTTTAACCCAAAAGAAAATCAAACAGCCAAGCGGCTTGCCAATTCGGCTCATAAATCTCATATCCATATATAATATAAACTGGTACCTTTTTGTCGGGAATATCAACTTTATCACTTCCATATGCTATCAACTCAGCATATACCAGTGTTATTTCCATCAAATTCCAATCAGTTCATATCCTCAAAACCCAATCGAATTTCATTCGAACCCGAATATCAAATTTCAAATTCTTAACTCATCAACCCAATTCCATAACAGATTATTCTCTAATCCAATTCAATTCTATTTAACTCAGCTCAAGTTAATATTTCAATTTATTTCTACTATCTTATTCTATTTAACTTCATAAGTTAAAATTAAATTCTGAAACTTAATTTCCTGGGTCTATTCCAAATCAATTTGAAATTACAATGCCAATTCAAAACCTTTGAATTTCTAAACAACTTGTTTTCTCAAAACAATTCAAAAACAAAACCTTTGGTAGTAGTCCGTCACTTAGAACTCGAAAATGAACACTGATGATGTCGCGATTCATCATCAAAATCTATTTTCCAGCTATCGAAGTGAGTTCAAT
Organism: Allium sativum; assembly: GCA_030737875.1. Classification (NCBI taxonomy): domain Eukaryota; kingdom Viridiplantae; phylum Streptophyta; class Magnoliopsida; order Asparagales; family Amaryllidaceae; genus Allium; species Allium sativum. Next base: position 330,840,281 of record CM060916.1, read on the forward strand.
ACTATATCACCTTCAGTTTGAAAAACGTTTTCAAAATCTCCCAGGAACTTAAAATTTCCTTATTTTAATTCCAATCTGATTTAAATTCAGATTTTTCTTCATCTTATTTCATATACTTTACTTATATGAATTCTGATTAGTTATTTATAACCATTTCACTTTTTATAATCTTATTCGATTATAATATCAACCAACACAACCAATATATATTATAATTCCAATATATATGTTTTGGGTAAAATTATTTCATTTACCCTTCTTTCAAAACATACCATGTTGGTCTATCGTATTCGAGTGTTCAGTAACCCCTATCGATACAGTGGATCAAACTGATCGATCAGAGTTCATAAACAACTCAACCAATAAAACTCCACAATATAAAATCATTTTATATCGACTAACAAATACGTTCACTCGTATATATACACTCAAACGCAGTCTAGGATATTACGAATCCCATCTCTACTGAATCACGCCACAGAGCCAAGGTAATAACTAAACCAATGCTCTGATACCAACTGTAGTGACCCGGATTTTCGGCGACTTTGGTTATCGACGTAAGCTCGACGTCGATAACCAAAACATCGAAAAATCCCGGTAATTAATGAAAGAAATTAGAAGGTGAGAATAGATAAGATAGAACTTATAGAATAGAAGAAGAAGAAGAACATCATCATCAGAGTAAACACGAATCTCACAGCGGAACGAATAAAATATAACATAACATATCTTTGAAATAACATCAGTATATGTATACAATAACACTTATCAGAGTACAACACTTACAACAACAGCGGAAATAATAATAGCTATAGAATCCTGAAGCCTCCTGCTCCAAGCTCTCCAATGTATCTACAAATCCCGACTACTTGACTGCCCGTACAAATTTAGGCACCCAAGAGTTTAGGGAAAACAACAAAGTAAACTCCGGGTCAGTCATGGGACTGGTGTGAATAAACTCAAATCATTTAAACAGGTATATGATATCTCATAAGACCACGCCGTGAATACGGAACGGGTTTTTCCCTTATGAGAATCCAAATAACTTTTCAAAGCAATATCATTTTGATATTATAATAATGTCTAAGTACAAATAAATATCAATCTAGCAGAAACGTTTGCATCTCACGTTACTACATATATAGTATACAATCAAAATCGCAAGCACGTATTGGATAATTGGATTCCCAACTATGACAAGGTATGGAACCACCTTCCGATCAGTGTACTCTAGGAACGATACACTGGAGTTCAACAAGAACATCTTGCAACTCAGCCACACATGACCGACCACTCATTTCGCTTGAGTGTATCGAATGTACATCACCAACGGTTGGGATCAGCAACCGTTCCCGTATATATATGGGACATCATTGATAGATTTAAGAAACAAATGAATATTCAATAAATAGGTGATTTTACACCCTACTTCGGTGCGACCGACTTAGCCATGCTGCCTGCCCGATTTCTGTCATTTACCGGTTGTGAGCCTAGAAGCTACGCTTTATCATCACAATAGATCCACTTCGAATGCCACATTGTCAGATCCATCGAAAATCACTAATTGACGTCTACAACAATACATTACGTGTCAGCTAAAAGCAGTTTCCTTCTCCGCTTCCACTCTTGGTACGGTTGAAGAAATCAATGTACGTGACTTTTCTGGAAATACTCTGTCAGACATCCATCTTCATTCACTTAAAATGTCACATCGTCATACCCGCCAAATCACAAATTGACTTATCCAAAAATAACACGGGTATACAGCTAAGAGAAACGAATTCCTCCGCCACCAAACGTGAATACGTTTGAACAGATCAACTTACGCGATCCATTAGATATACTCTGTCAGACCTTCGTCCATACAAGTTGTCCTGGGACTGGACAAACCGAAGGCACTATTCCGTAAACAGGATAGCCCTTGCATTTTTACTCCGTCTTCAATTATCTTTGGCATATATGATTCGCGACGCTTATGCCAATACAGAGTGGTTCTTTGGATAAAAATCCAACCGGTCTCTCCATATTAACACCGTTAAAATGGTCAAAACTTCGATAGTCTGTGATTTAACCATCAAAGAAAAACAAGTGTGCAAACAACGATATTATTTCCAAATGGAAATTATATCGAACAAACATCATTTAACATAAATCTCTTTAGTTCATTTATTTACTTATCTCCTGTTTCCCTATATTCTAAATTCTTATTTTCCTTTATCAGAAAACATTTCTGATTCTCGCTTGGAAAACATTTCCAAAACTCCTTTACGATCAAACCTTACCATTTCTTAGTTAAGAAGGAAGTCACTCAAGTTGGGGTAAAATTACCTCTCAGACCTTAACTGAACAACGTTATAACTTCGAAATGGTCAAAGTTTATCTTTTAATCTTTAACAACTTCTTTACGCCTTTCTCGGATTCAATTTTTCTAATCCACTTCTATATTTAAAACATTGGTTATAACGATAACGTTATAATCCCTACTTTCGAATTATCTAACTTTAATTATAACTTCTATTCTTATTAGTGAATAATTAACCTAACACTTATTTATTTATAAATAAATAAATCTCTATTTAAACACTGGAAAGTATAAGTACTTTCCCGAATTCGATATAATCGAATTTGTCGATTAACTCTCTTCGAGAAATCTCTATCTGATTAACTCTTCTAATTAACTCCAACTGGTTAACTCTAACTGGTTAACTTTAACTGATTAACTCTATTTGACTAACTCGACTTAACTAACCCCTTTCGAATAACATATTCGATTAACTAACTTTCGAATACCATATTAGATTTACTAACTTCGAATACCATATTCGATTAACTCCTTTCGAATGTCTATATTCGATTAACTCCTTCTCGAACGATATTCGATAATCTCTCTTCGAATAACTAATATTCGATGACTCTTCCTTTTCAAATATCTCTTATTTGAAAATCTCACTTCGATTAAACTATAATCGATAACTCCCTTCGATGAAACTAACATCAATAACTCCTTTCGATGAAACTAACATCGATAACTCCTTTCGATGAAATTAACATCGATTTATTTAACTTGACGAACTTAACTCAACTAACTTAACTTGACTCGACTAACTCGACTTACTTGGTTCGACCAATTCGATTCGATTAACTAGGCTCGACTAACTTGACTAACTTAACTCGACTTACTTGGTTCGACCAATTCGATTCGATTAACTAGGCTCGACTAACTTGGTCGAACCACCCGATCAACTCAACTTATTTAACTTAACTTATTTCTCAACTCGATCAACTCAATTAACTCCTATCGAATAACTAATATTCGATTAAACTCCATTCGCTTGACTCTAGATCGCAGCGATCACAATGTTTGACTAACTCTGTTTCAAATAACTATATTTGATTAACTCTAGTTCGTTTTAACTCTAATCGATTAACTCTAACTAATTAACTCCAACTGGTTAACTCTGACTGATTAAATCTAACTGGTTAACTCTAACTGGTTAACTCTAACTGATTAACTCTAACTGGTTAACTCTATCTGATTAACTCTAACTGGTTAACTCTAACTGATTAACTCTAACTGGTTAACTCTATTTGACTAACTCGACTTGACTAACCCCTTTCGAATAACATATTCGATTACTAACTTTCGAATACCATATTCGATTAACTAACTTCGAATACCATATTCGATTAACTCCTTTCGAATGTCTATATTCGATTAACTAACTTCGAATACCATATTCGATTAACTAACTTCGAATACCATATTCGATTTACTTTTTTCACTTTATAAAGATTTCCTTTTTAACAACGTTTTATCCATTTGAAAAGATTTACTTTTAAATAACGGTTCTACACTTTAAAAATGATTTCCTTTTTATAATGTTTCCTTTATAAACCAATTTCCTTTTTTTTAACTCTATTTATTTTCTAAATATTCCCCTTTCAATTCTATTTGTAAATGGTTTACAAATATTTCTTTTCTCTATTTTATTCTATTTGCAAATGGTTTGCAAATATTTCCTTTTCAAATTTATTCTTAAAAATATTCTAACTCCTTAACTTTCCGGGAAAATTCGCCATAACCTCCTTTGTATCGGGAGTATCGGGAAAATCCCCAAACCCGCCACACAGGCCTTTCCATTCAAAAGAAAATGTTTTGAATTTATTTCCTTTTTAAAATACCTCCTATTTATAAATATTCCCATTTATAAATATTCCTTATTTATAAATATTTCAATTTATAAATATCTCTGTTCTCAATATCACTTTGAAAATCTCCTTATCAACATCCTGTATGTTATGGTATTCAATCATATCAAATCACGATGTTCAATATCGTCCATACACACACAATCAACAACAGGTTATAATTCACATCATATATCAAAATATATGAAAAACAATAAAATAACTGTTGAGGAATCCAGTCGGATTCCTCCAACCTGTTTCCCTGCATCACAGATGTTAGACAATATAGATAACATCACTTTCAGTTCCATATGATATATTCTGTTAAACAGAATCAATATAGAAATTTAACTAACTGACTAGCAGTTCAATCAAACAATCAACACACAGTAAATCAGACAATTTCTAACAGTTCTAAAGATACAACATGAAATTATAAACTGTTTAGAGTTAGTGAGATTTACTTTGGCAGTTCATCGTTAAAGAACGACAAACTGTTATTCGATCTGAATCAAACAATTTATTTCGCCATAAATTTAAACGAGCTCCACTCCACCTCCAGTCAGCTCCATTGGGTAGTGTCCGTCCATACAATCCTGTCGGATCTTGTTTCGCTGAATTTCGATATCGTATGAGGAAGTTATGAATTTACGAACTTCTTATTCATTTGAATTAAAACAAAACTAGTTTAATTTCCTCGCGGGCCTTACCCCTTTTGTATAACCAGCCCAACCACTATCAAAAAGCCCACACCTGAAATGATTCTTCTTCCCCCTTGCGTGCAAACACAGTACGCCGCTCCTGTACAACTTTCCCACCATTTCTGAACTTCTCTTGGACACGATCCCCTTGCTTCCATTTAGATACAACATTGAATAAATAGTAATGGCTTTACTTTATTTTGTTATGGCCCATCCCCCTTTGTAATTATCCACGCCCGCTCATTTTATCAGACCCGACTTCCACTGTTTCTTCATCTTTAAAACTTGCGATTTCTATTCCTCACACAATCCCGTAACCGATCACCTCAAGCTTCCTTCCCCCTTCATTCCTCCAACGATTTAGAAAACAGAAACCACCAACGAGTTTCTTGTCTCGAGTAGTACCTGCCAAACACCACCTCAACAACTCCGGCCTCCTCCACCAGTATCTGACCTGGAGCTTCCCCCCCGACTCGATGCCTGTAGATGGTGCGAAACTTGTTTTGCACCCATCCTCACCAAACTCTCCCATTCGACTTCATTTTGTGCCACGATACCAACTCCAACCTCACCTTAGTCCACCACCCTCCTCGTTTCCGTGAATCCGAACACCAGACGTCGACCCTAAAAATGTCGATCTCCCAAATTTTTGCCGCACCCAGTATCTTGCATACTCGTGAGAAGCTCTCGTGCTACTGAGTTCAACAGATCTAACTATGTCCGATTCCATTGAGTATTTAGTTAGATTTAATTTATGAAGCAAAAGATTGAAGTGGCGGCGGATTTTTAATTCGTTGACTGAATGAGGCATTAGGTTTTAATAAGTGTTAAGGGGGGTATTTATAGAGTATGGGGTTTATTATTATATTATATATAAACTTACCAATGAGTTTTTCGTAAAATTAACACCTCAAATGACATCTGTTTTTGACAAACAAAGTCAATCCTAGCATAGAAAAATAGTCCGGATCCAATGGGACAGGTTTTGTCGAATTCCGACACCGTTTGCGAAAATCCTTTAGAAAATATCGATGAAAAACACCGAGCATTAATTACTAACAATTTCAGAAAAAATCCTAAAAATATGAGGCCTTGACGTTTCACTAGACCTCTTCCTAAGGTTTCGTATGAAACTTGTTTCGTTGAATTTCGAGTTCGTTTGACCAGATAACCATTCAGTTTAGTTTGTTTTAAGTTAAAAACATAGTGTACCGTACTATGAAATACCATGTTCACGTAGGGACTGCTATGGACAGAAACAAAGATACCATTTAAATGAGTGACGTGCTCTGGTCCCAAAAATGTAATAATACCGGTAGATGGACTCATATTGTGAAACCCCGAAATGTCGATACAGGGTGCCAAATACTCCAAATAAAAAGTTGCTTATTTAATTAATTAAAAATTACAGTAAAAATTCTAAAAATTAAATTATCACTACTTCCCAAAAGAACCTTGTCTAAATTCAAACCCTATCTCTAGTTATATCGAATAAACCGATACGGTCGATAAACGATTCTACAGCGACTATTTCAAATTTTGATTTGGACGTGAATCAAAATCTACACGATGAAATCTGGATTTTTCTCTTCCACCAGAAAGATATACTCCACCAGCTCCACACGTTTCTTGTTTCACGGAAATCCGATTTAAAACGAACCCTGTATATTCAGTTGAAGTTCAAATCGCCAAATAGCGAACTGCAGCGCCATTTCGAGCACGTTTATAAATATATTATAAACTATACGTTCAACTGTCGTCGATTCAATATATTCATTATTATATTTCGAATCGAAACTCAACCACATCTCGTATACTATTCAATTCACACTCTATTGTGAATTCTACTATTTCTGACTATTTCGATATTTATAATTTATTATTCATTATAAATATTAATTAAATATTCAATATTATTTAATTATGGTTCTCGATATCTCTATAACGATATTTAATAATTAAATTAATTAATTATTCCGTCTCTAAAAATGCGGGTCATTACATTATGACCCTGAAATTGATCTGGAATATGCCATAAACAGCATTAACAGAACATTTATAATAAAAACACCAAAAGAAACAAAACCAATAAGTGATAGAACTTTTAAACAATATTTAGAAAACTATAGAAATATTATGAAAAAACAAGTAGAAAAATTTGACAATTTTATGGATTACTTCACTGATAATGAATATTACATGGATATGGATATATATAGGGATTGGTAAAAGAAACACAAAATCAAAATAAAAATTAGAAGGCTTCCCAATGCATAAAAGCAGAGTTCCTAATTCTCTATTTTGAAATTTACTTAGTGCACCCTTGTAAAAAAACCTGCAAGCTGCCACTAAGGTTTCTTAATGAATTTAAGGAAAAAATTTATGTCATATATATATATATATATATATATATATACATACATACACTAACTCTGGACAACATCTTAAAATGCTACTATAAAGAGAAACAATAGCATTCAATGCTACTAAAAAGAAAAATAATAACACTTGAACATAATCAAAAGCTACCTATTAAAAACAACAGCGTTTCTTATCAGTAAAATTTTATGGACACCACAAAGTTACATTTGTATTCTATCCTACATACTATTACTGATATTTTAGAATTATTTATAGATATGACATTATATTTAATTGGTACAATAGAAATTTTAGTAGAAACTCTAGAAATTTTAAATATACCATTAAATGATATCACTAAACCTGATATACTAGAAGAATTAAATTTTATATACCAAGGTCTATGTATAACACATACCCCACATATCATTAATTAATTGTACCCCCTTATATTTTTGTTCATTATTTATTGGCCTTTGATCTTATTTGCTCTGATACTAATAATATTTTGGAACATAAAAGATTTGAATACCTAAAATTAGAAATACATAACCCTATTCAAACAATTATTTCACTAGATAAGCAAAAACATAATTGTTATCTAAGAAATCATGAATACCTACACTTATTACATTCTGAAAATAAACACCTAAATTCTATCACAGATTTAATAATAGAATTAGGAGATTCTTTACAAAACTATAATAATAGATTTTATAAACTTTTAGAACTTATTTCTGAAAGTATGACTTCCAGAAACAAAAAATTACAACAAATACAAGATAATCAAGATTACATAAAAACCTCTTTACAAAAAATCGACGAATTTGACATTACAGTAAGAAAGCTAACTAAGAAATTTAAGGCATTAAACCTTAAAAGCTTTTCAAACAAAACAGATATCACTTCCTTAAAACAATTAATAGAAGAAAATAAACCAAAAGAAATCGAAATACAATCTAAAGATTTAATACAACAGGTCAAGAACCAATCTGAAATAAATAAACAACACTTTGAAACACAAATACAAAAAATTGAACAAATGTTACAGAAATCAAATATATACAATTAAATAAATATGGGATATGATAAAAAAAATGGTACATAGAAGCTACAAATCATGTCAATATGACATTCAAAAAATCTGACAATACGCAGGATATAACAGAGATAATTTTACAAGTAGATCAGATAATACACTATGTTTAATGTGTAATACCATTATTTCTATGATGACCCAAATCCATGACTGATTAGACCTTATGGAAAGACAAATTACCAGGCTAAACATAGAAACACAAGAAAAAGATAATGATATTAACCTACTCACAGAAAAATTATCAAACTTGGATATAGGACCATCAGAAGAAGGCCCAAATAAAAGTAAGATAACTAAATTAAGTTTTTTGACTTTCAAAATACTAGACAACACACAATGAATATAAGACCATTTGCAGGAACATCTAGAACTATCATAAGTAGTGACGACAGACCTATAGAATGTGAAAACCCGTAACTTCCCCGGTAAGGAAAGAGCGGATACTTTGAGAACAACACACAGAAGAACGCAGATGGAAGAACATTTCATTGTATATCACAACAATTCCATCAGAATACAAGAATATACAGAGTATGAATAAATATTACACATTATAAAATATCAGAGATTACAATACATTACATAGCAGCGGAAAATAATACAATACACAACTGAAGGAGATATACAGATACAAAGCTTTCCGGATATCATTCGACTTATAAACCAGGATCCTATGAATATAAATATGCAAAACCAAAACTACTAGCTGCCCGTACGGAAAATGAGGGCACCCAGAGTTTAGGTTAAAACAATAAACTCCAGGTCAGTCATGTGAATGGTGTGAGAACTAAAACAATTATTAATATTGTTTTTTTAAAGTTCGGTAAACCAAGGGACCATGCCGTATAACACAGAACGGGTTTCCTCCCAAGAACACCAGTGCATAAAACAACAGTGCAATGCTAAATAAAGAACAATAAAGCTATTATAAGACCCAAGTCCCATCACACAATGCAACGCAAGCCGAAGGATAGGGTTTTACCTTATAATAGCCAAAGAATGCTTGATACGTTTAAAAACAGATTATTTTGATATTACTATAAGCGTATAGTGTCAAAACAATTTCAATTATAAATATCAATCATAGACGGCATGGGTACCATATATCATGTCGCCATACTAGGCTCTACATCAAAACCACAAAGTCATGTATTTGGAAAATGGATTTCCATCTGTGAACCGAGGCAAAAGATAGTCCTCTACCGATTCGAGACTGTCTAGCCCGAGCCTCAGGACCCAGACATAGGTGAGCCCTTGGATCGTCAGGGCCGGTCCACCGATGTGGATTAAAATGCCTAAACACTGTGTTTCCCCACCCTTTGGGGCGTAAATGAGCCAACGAATGACTCCATCGGTCCCGGATCGACCGATATAACTGAGGTGCCTCGCATTCCAACAACCACATAAGTCAAACTCGTCAGGGTGTGTAAAACCACTGACGCCACTTCTAGCTAGAAGGAAACGCATGCCCTCTTTGATGTCCTCTCTCATTTCTGGTTCACAACCGGGGTGGGAGGCTCGCTAATCAACGTTACACAAAGCTATGCCACACAGGTCGTGCTTTGATCATCACCCACAAGACTTTGCTTTTCAATAGAAGCCTTGATCATTTACCACTTAGGCATGCCACACAGGCAATTCACTCCATGCATTTGATATCCATCAATATATAACCCCTGAGCTCGTACGTCTCAGAGAAGGGCGTTAAGCAAGAGAATAAATTCTCTGCCGCCAAACAAATATATATTTAATTGAAATCAACCACTCAGAATAAAATCCAATGTCTGACACACAGTCCATTTACAAGTTCGTTCTGGGTCTGAACGAAACCGGAGGCACCTAGTACCCCGCATGTAACACCCCTAAGTCCCCACATCGTGGAAGTCTGTGTGAAGTGGGTACTTATATAGTAGAGCCCATCTCTTACTAACACCGAGGCCTAGTGATGGAAAACCCTACACCTGAGAGGTGGCAAAGTTGGGATAATATCGGTGTTAGTAGGGAGGTTGGCCCAGTCTGTGTGGCAACACCATGTGTTTGCAGATCTCTAAACTTAGTCGAGGCCTTTTGAGGAACAAAACCCCACACCTATACTGTGGCTAAGTTGGGGACAATATCTTGCGTGAACGGAGGTGCGGGCTGTTACAGTGGTATCAGAGCCAATACCCTGCTGGAATTGTGGCTCCTGTGTGGACCACAACGCCTGGGTGAGGTGTTTGTGAGCCAACCTGGACGTTGGGCTCTATAGGAGGGGAGAATGTAACACCCCTAAGTCCTACATCGTGGAAGTCTGTGTGGAGTGGGTACCTACATAGTAGAGCCCATCTCTTACTAACGCCGAGGCCTAGTGATGGAAAACCCTACACCTGAGAGGTGTAAAAGTAGGGACAATATCGGTGTTAGTAGGGAGGTTGGTTCAGTCTGTGTGGCAACGCCATGTGTTTGCAGATCTCTAAACTTAGCCGAGGCCTTTTGAGGAACGAAACCCCACACCTATACGGTGGCTAAGTTGGGGACAATATCTTGCGTGAACAGAGGTGCAAGCTGTTACACCGCATATCCATCGATCTCCAAGTACGTCTGGACGACCACTAACTGATTCCCTTCTCTTGGGTGTACAGCCCAATCAAGATCATCAGTAATCACCCAAACGACGTGAAGTCCTCCGGTCTTCGACCACCGTCTTCATCCTCGACACCACGTCGAATCAGTTATTCAGAATGGGATAAACCCGGTCTTTCTGAATAACTCGCGTATATAATAAATAGGTGTTACACAAACACAACATACGCCTCATTCCAATTCAGAATATTCTTTTATTCAAGTATTCCTACACTTTGGGAAAGGTTCCCATTAATTTTATCAAAGATAAATTCTTTAAATTTATTCTTTAATCTTCTTTTGAATATCAATTCAAACTAGTCGGGATTAGCGAACCACACCGAAGTAATCATTTATTTTATTTCCCAATCCCAACCTATTCATCCCATGAAGTAAAACTGGTCATACTTCATATCTAACACCACGGTGTTATCGGTAAATTCAATTACCATTTCACGTTCAAATCTAATTAAAGATTTAACTAACGCCTGGAGCAAAACTGGTGATACCCCACTCTCGACCATTTCAATCTAATTAAAGATTCATTAAAACCCCACTTAGTTTTAATCTTCACAGAAATCAATATCCTGTCTTTAACGGGGTTAAAGAAGCAATGTCATTTACAACCATGGTTCACTATAAACCCAAAATCACATTCCATTAATTATCAGGTTAAAGAACAAGTGTTATTTAAAACAACATTCACGATAAACCCAAAAATCAATTTCAATTCAATTCTAATTAAATATCATTTAATTGGTACACTTCATTAAATCTAAATAAAAAGATTTAATCTTTTTCTCAACTGGGTTTAAGAACAGTGTTAATTAAGACACCATTCACGACAAACCCAAATCACATTTGATATTAAATACAAGGCTCTGAATAGAAAATATATCGGCTTATATTCAATATCAAATTCTACGACCAACAAATATCGTATTGGAAATAACGATATAAATATATCTTTCAAATTTCCATAACAATATCTGTATATTCACGAAATCCAACATCGAAATATTCCAAAGACAATTTCGATTCAAATCCCTTCCAATTCAATTATTGGAAATTCTGGTTATTTTCAAAACCCTTTTTCAAATTCAATTTATTTATTTCAAAAATAAACTGATTTTAATTCTAGTTCAAAACTAGTTCATTTCGATAAAAATCTATTTTTTTTCTTTTCAAATATGGAGTTTTTCATCCCAATTCTTCCCAAATCATTTCTTATGATTTTACATAAACTATTACTATTTTTAATAATTTTATCAAGGCCCGTACAGTCGATTTCCATCAACGGCCATCGAACTGCACTTACAGCGACCTTTTCCAAATTTGATTTGGACATAATTCCAAATCTAACTGTTAGATTTCTAATTTCTAATATTCGTTAGAAAGCTTATTTCGATACGAACCCAAAGGTTCCGGTTTTAGGAGAATCCGACGGTCGGATCTCCTGTATTGTCTACTCGAAGTCAATGGTCGAAATTCACGAACTACCGCGGCGCGGCGCATTCTATTCAGGCCATTATATATATAATGTATATTATATATATTTCGTCGATTTCCTTTTTAAAACGTATTTTACAAATTGTTTTAAATTCGTTTTCAAAACGATTTCAACTTCTTGTTCGATTTCAAATCAAAATTGAATTTTCCTTTATAAATTCCCTTTTACATTCATTTCTATTTGATTTCAATTCAATTTCAATTCGATTTAATTCAATTTCAATTCGATTTGAATTCTATTCAATTCAATTTCAAATCGATTTGAATTCCTATTCAATTCAATTTCAATTCAATTTGAATTCGATTTGAATTCGTTTTCTATTCATTTTAATTCGAATTTATTTTCTATTCAATTCAATTCGAATTTATTTTCTATTCAATTCAATTCGAATTTATTTTCTAAAATATTCGATTATTGAAATCACTTTTCATTAAAAACAAATAAAATCGATATAAATATCGTTCACGTCAAAATGGCGTCAATCTAATCAACACGGCTTTTATTCAACACATGAATATTTTCAATTCAACACATGAATTTATTTTATTTCAACACATGAAATTATTTTCTAAATCGGAACGAGGCCCAATCAATTACCATATAATGTTAATTATATGGATTTTTCTACAACACACGTATATAACATCAACGATAAATCATCAACCATCATCCAAAGTGCATTCTACACTGTATAAGCATCAAATATAAATATTCAATGCTTATAACAATCTGTCAATCAATCGATCGATATACAACTAATTATTGGGATTAGTGTATATCATATATCACCCCAATACCCGTGTGGGGTTTCAAACAATCAAACACAGATTTTATTTGTGTAGTTGGGCGGTGTGTAAAATTTATCGTCCCACTCAATATCAGTCAAATGTGTGTATATAAACAAATCGTCTGATTTGTTTATATTTATTTCATTTTAGATACACGTTAAAAATTCTATTTTCAACTATAAAATATTTTTAACTATATAAATATTTTATTTCATTTCACATCACATCACATAATCAACTACACATCAAAATCAAACAAACAAGCATACAAGCCGTCCATGGTCTGTGGACGATGAGTGTCGGGTGCTACTAAACACCATCTGCATCCTAGTATATATTTCAACTAGAAAAATAAATAAAAGGTGAGGAGTTCTCACCGAAAGCTAAACCAACCGCCACGACTCTTCATATGAAGAAAATCTTCACCGATCTCGCCTTTTGTCACTTCCATTATCCATAGCCACTACATATATAAAAATCAGTTTTTTATATTTTTGCTATGTATATAGAAATCACATTTTTATATTCACTACTATATAGATAAAAATTATATTTTTATAATGGTGTTCATATAATAAAGATTATATTTTTATCATGCTAACTTCATAATAAAAATTATATTTTTATCACTTCATTTCAATAAATAAAAATCATATTTTTACTTCTACTACATATGCATTTAAAACGCTTCTTTCCACATAAAAATTATATTTTTATATTTTTACTTCTTATATAAAGATCGAATTTTTAACTATCTATACAATATAAAAATCATATTTTTATTCCTTCTATAATATAAAAATCATATTTTTACATTGCTTCTTCTATAAAGATCGCATCCTTCTTTTTGAAAACTCCTATCTATATGTAGATAAAAATCTCATCTTTCATTGTTTAAAAACCTTCTCTTTATGCGAATAAAAATCAAATCTTTTTGTGTTTAAAAATCAAATCTTTATATGATAAAAATCACTTCTTTATTGGAAAAAAACTAAACTTTATCGTTATAATAATCCTACCTTCATATAAATTAAAAATCCGAATTTTAAATAAACAGAAATCAGAATTTTAAATAAACAAAGAACTGAAAACTCACCGTTCACAGAGGGAAGAGGCTGCTAGGGTTCGTCGGACTTTGGTGGCTCGCTGCAGGTGGCGAGTGGTGCTAGGTGAGGCGGCGGTTGACTGTTTGGCGGAGGATTAGGGTTTGGGGGAAATAGGGGTGCGGTTTCTTTCAGGAGGAGGAGGAGGTTTGAGGGAAGGGGGGATGGCCGGTGGTAGTGCATCGGCGTGAGGGAGCAGCGGCGCAGGTGGCGGTGTCGTGGCGCGGGGGGGGGGGGGGGGGAGGGGCGCGCGATCGATTAGTCTAGGTTTTTTTTCTGTTTTGAAAATAGACCGAGGGGGTAAAGGAGAAAGGGATGATAATTTTTTTATTTAATTTATTATTTTAGTTTTCAAAAGTAACTTTCTATTTCAACTTCGAAATCGAACTCACCGACTGTCGTGCACAGCTAATTACCCCCATTCCGAACACAATGGGATATGTATCGTAGGCTGATTCTACTGTTTCGATCAGTTTTCATCAAAATCAAAATATAACTCTATATATTGAATTTGAACGCGCATTTCAATTTACCGGGGCCACATACTAACTCAAAAAATTCCAGAAAAATATTTTCTTGCTTCGTATTGATGATACGGTCCTAACAAAACTAGTTTCATCGAATTCTAAGACCGTTTGAAAAATGGCCAATTTCCAGTCGATTAAAATCAACTAAAACTGGTCAAACGTGTTTTCCTTTGCCACGCTCACATATGGATTCGAAAAATTACGAATTTTGGAACCTAGCTATATCTTGACATCACGGATCCAACAAAAGAGGTTTCATCGAAATCCGAGGTCGTTTGCAAAATGGCTCTTTTTTTAAGGGCCAGAATAACATAGCGACTATTCTGAATTTTCAACTGGGCGTAACTTTTTATCCCCGCTATGAAATTTCAATTTTTCGGATTCGTTGGAAAGGTATTCTCAAATAGATTCAAATATTTTTGGTTTCACTAAAATCCGGTTTAATTTGCACCATGTACATTCATTTGAACTTTGAAATCGAATTATCGAACTACCGCGCTATTTTCAATTCCTTTTATAAAAAATAAATATTTATATTCTAACGATGATCTATATAAATATGTAAGTTCTATTTCTATTCAAAATAGATTTCTCGTCGCTATTATTTAAAATAATTCATTTTAAATATTCAAAATTCGCTAAAATTGCCAAAATAAAAATTTTAAATTGGCTCGGATTTCCGGGTTATTACAATCTCCCCCACTTAAAACTTTTCGTCCCCGAAAAGTAATGAAGCCGAAAGGTGTTTCACAAATCAACTCAACTTTCATTATTTTCTTTACGGCTTAAGTTTTTCAACTTTTCATTTTCTAAGAACTTTTCAAATTTTTCAAAAATTTGGCTAACACCCTAAATTTTCGAAAAATTTCGCCATAACCTCCCCTGCACCGGGGACTTCAGGATATTTCATATAGCCTCCCATGGCCTTCTTCAATCCAAAAGAAAAAGAAAAAGCCAAGCGGCTAGCCAATCGGCTCATAAATTCTTCATCACCCAAATAAAACAGTAAATTATGGTAAACATGTACCTATTTGTCAAGCAAACAATTTTATTCTTCTGCGCTAGCCTCCTTGCTATGACCTATTCAATGTAAGTACATGTACATGCATGCAAATGCGACAAATTTTCAATACAATTCACTTTTTGGTTCAAATTGGCTGTATGGTTCAAATTTAATTAATCAAACAATAATCAAACAACACAACCATCAATCAATTTGCGGATTAGCTTTTTAAATTCATAACTTTGATATATAGTCAAAAATCAGATTTTTGATGCCAAATCACAACAATAAGCCCTATCTAGCTTTGGTTCTCACACCAGTCTAATGGAAATATATAGATATCTCACTTTCGAAGCTCGAACATAAATGCTGATGATGTTTCGAACCACCATCAGAACATCTCCGGGCTACTAGAGTGCGATTCTATATCTATCTAGTATAAATTATTCAAATACGTATAATACGATTTAAATTTCAAAACAAAATTTGTTTTTCTTTCTATATTTCAAAAATGTACTCTTCACACTTGTTCTAGGACACTACTGATCCCATCTCTAACGAGTCATTCCCATTGGATATTACTAATCCAATTTCTGATGTATTCTGATACCAACTGTGAAAACCCGTAACTTCCCCGGTAAGGAAAGAGCGGATACTTTGAGAACAACACACAGAAGAACGCAGATGGAAGAACATTTCATTGTATATTTCAACAATTCCATCAGAATACGATAATATATAGAGTATGAATAAATATTACACATTATAAAATATCAGAGATTACAATACATTACATAGCAGCGGAAAATAATACAGTACACAACTGAAGGAGATATACGGATACAAAGCTTTCCGGATATCATTCCATCTGTAAACCAGGATCCTGTGAATATAAATTCGCAAAACCAAAACTACTAGCTGCCCGTGCCGAAAATGACGGCACCCAGAGTTTAGGTTAAAACAATAAACTCCAGGTCAGTCATGTGACTGGTGTGAGAACTAAAACAATTATTAATATTGTTTTTTTTTAAGTTCGGTAAATCAAGGGACCATGCCGTATAACACGGAACGGGTTTCCTCCCAAGAACACCAGTGCATAAAACAACAGCGCAGTGCTAAATAAAGAACAATGAAGCTATTATAAAACCCAAGTCCCATCACACAATGCAACGCAAGCCGGAAGACAGGGTTTTACCTTATAATAGCCAAAGAATGCTTGATACGTTTAAAAACAGATTATTTTGATATTACTAAGTGTATAGTGTCAAAACAATTTCAATCATAAATATCAATCATAGACGGCAAGGGTACCATATATCATGTCGCCATACTAGGCTCTACAATCAAAACCGCAAAGTCACGTATTTGGAAATTGGATTTCCATCTGTGAACCGAGGCAAAAGATAGTCCTCTACCGATTCGAGACTGTCTAGCCCGAGCCTCAGGACCCAGACACAGGTGAGCCCTTGTATCGTCAGGGCTGGTCCACTGATGTGGATTAAAATGCCTGAACACTGCGTTTCCCAACTCTTTGTGGGCGTAAATGAGCCAACGAATGACTCCATGGGTCCCAGATCGATCGATATAACCAAGGCGCCTCGCATTCCAATGACCACATAAGTCAAACTCGTCAGGGCATGTAAAACCACTGATGCCATCTAGCTAGAAGGAAACGCATGCCCTCCCTGATGTCCTCTCCCGTTTCTGGTTCAGAACCGGGGTATGAGGCTCACGAATCAACGTTACACAAAGCTATGCCACACAGGCCGTGCTTTGATCATCACCCACAAGACTTTGCTTTTCAATAGAAGCCTTGATCATTTGCCACTTAGGCATGCCACACAGGCAATTCACTCCATGCGTTTGATATCCATCAATATATAACTCCTGAGCTCGTACGTCTCAGAGAAGGGCGTTAAGCAAGAGAACAAATTCTCCGCCGCCAAACAGATATATATTTAATAGAAATCAATCACTCAGAATAAAATCCAATGTCAGACACACAGTCCATTTACAAGTTCGTTCTGGGTCTGAATGAAGCCGGAGGCACCTAGTACCCCGCATATCCATCGATCTCCAAGTACGTTTGGACGACCACTAACTGATTCCCTCCTCTAGGGTGTACGACCCAATCAAGATCATCAGTAATCACCCAAACGACGTGAAGACCTCCGGTCTTCGACCACCGTCTTCATCCTCGACACCACGTCGAATCAGTTATTAAGAATGGGATAAACCCGGTCTTTCTGAATAACTCGCGTATATAATAAATAGGTGTTACACAAACACTACATACGCCTCATTCCAATTCAGAATATTCTTTTATTCAAATATTCCTGCACTTTGGGAAATGTTCCTATTAATTTTATCAAAGATAAATTCTTTAAATTTATTCTTTAATCTTCTTTTTAATATCAATTCAAACTAGTCGAGATTAGCAAACCACACCGAAGTAATCATTTATTTTATTTCCCAATCCCAACCTATTCATCCCATGAAGTAAAACCGGTCATACTTCATATCTAACACCACGATGTTATCGGTAAGTTCAATTACCATTTCACGTTCAAATCTAATTAAAGATTTAACTAACGCCTGGAGCAAAACTGGTGATACCCCACTCTCGACCATTTCAATCTAATTAAAGATTCATTAAAACCCCACTTAGTTTTAATCTTCACAGAAATCAATATCCTGTCTTTAACGGGGTCAAAGAAGCAATGTCATTTAAAACCATGGTTCACTATAAACCCAAAATCACATTCAATTAATTATCGGGTTAAAGAACAAGTGTTATTTAAAACACCGTTCACGATAAACCCAAAAATCAATTTCAATTCAATTCCAATTAAATATCATTTAATTGGAACACTTCATTAAATCTAAATAAAAAGATTTAATCTTTTTCCCAATTGGGTTTAAGAACAGTGTTAATGAAGACACCATTCCCGACAAACCCAAATCACATTTGATATTAAATACAATGCTCTGAATAGAAAATATATTGGCTTATATTCAATATCAAATTCTACGACCAACAAATATCGTATTGGAAATAACAATATAAATATATCTTTCAAATTTCCATAACAATATCTGTATAATCACGAAATCCAACATCGAAATATTCCAAAGACAATTTTGATTCAAATCCCTTCCAATTCAATTATTGGAAATTCTGGTTATTTTCAAAACCCTTTTTCAAATTCAATTTATTTATTTCAAAAATAAACTGATTTTAATTCTAGTTCAAAACTAGTCCATTTCGATAAAAACCTATTTTTGTCTTTTCAAATATGGAGTTTTTCATCCCATTTTTTCCCAAATCATTACTTATGATTTTACATAAATTATTACTATTTTTAATAATTTTATCAAGGCCCGTATAGTCGATTTCCATCAACGACCATCGAACTGCACTTACAGCGACCTTTTCCAAATTTGATTTGGACATAATTCCAAATCTAACCGTTAGATTTCTAATTTCTAATATTCGTTTGAAAGCTCTTTTCGATACGAACCCAAAGGTTCCGGTTTTAGGAGAATCCGACGGTCGGATCTCCCGTAATGTCCACTCGAAGTCAATGGTCGAAATTCACGAACTACCGCGGCGCAGCGCATTCTATTCAGGCCATTATATATAATATATATATATATATTTCGTTGATTTCCTTTTTAAAACGTATTTTACAAATCGTTTCAAATTCATTTTCAAAACGATTTCAACTTCTTATTCGATTTCAAATCAAAATTGAATTTTCCTTTATAAATTCCTTTTTACATTCATTTCTATTTGATTTCAATTCGATTTCAATTCGATTTAATTCAATTTCAATTCAGTTTGAATTCTATTCAATTCAATTTCAAATCGATTTGAATTCCTATTCAATTCAATTTCATTTCAATTTGAATTCGATTTGAATTCGTTTTCTATTCAATTTCATTCGAATTTATTTTCTATTCAATTCAATTCGAATTTATTTTCTATTCAATTCAATTCGAATTTATTTTCTAAAATATTCGATTATTGAAATCACTTTTCATTAAAAACTGTAACGGCCTGAAGATCCATGCCAATTTGAGCTGACTAATATACTACACATTCAACTCAAAGTGCACGAAAATTCTGATCATTAATAGAAAGAATTTAGTGGGTGAGAAAGAAAAGATAGAACTAATAGAATAGAAGAAGAACTCAACTGAAACAGAATCAGAGTAAACACGAACTCACAGCGGAACGAATAAAATGTATTATATAACATAACTTTGAATTAAACTGTATTGTATATACATACCATATATCAGAGTACAACTCATATATATATCATAGCGGAAATAATCTCTATACAACAAGTGGTGAAGCTTCCGGCTTTGAGCTCCTCCAAGTGAATCTGTAAAAGCCTGAAACACTTGACTGCCCATACAAATTTGGGCACCCAAGAGTTTAGGAAAAACACAAACAAATAAACTCTAGGTCAGTCATGGGACTGGTGTGAGTAAATTCCAACCATACTGTTTAACTTTGGAAAATTCTTTTGAAACAAAAGATAATAGTAAGACCAGCCCACACATAAACATGGACAGTTTTTGCCTTACTATAATCCAAAACGCTTTGATATCAAAACCCAGTGATATTATAATAATGTCTAATCAAATAAATAACCAAGTAGCGGAACGCTTGCATCTCACGCACTCTTTATATATAGTATAAAATCATAAACCACAGGGCGCTTATTGGAGAATGGATTCCAACAGACAAGGTATGGGAGCACCTTCCGAACAGTGTACTCTAGAGGGGATACACCTGGGTTCAACAAGAACGTCTTGCAACCCGGCCACACATGACCGCTCACTCATTTAGCTTGAGTATCGCGAACATATTGCCACCCCGGTTGTAGGCCATCCAACCGTCATCCGAAGATACAGAATCGAATAGAAGTATAAATATGAATTTTCTCTAGAACGGTGACAATACACCCTGCTTGGGGATGACCCAACTAGCCATGCCGCCTAGCCCAACTTCTGTCACTTCCTGGTTGTGAGGCTAGAGGCTACGTCTATCTTCAGAACATCTGATCACCATTCACTTTGAATGTCACATCGTCAAATCCGTAATCACACATTTATTACACAAATGCACGCTGGGTGTAAAATAAAGAGAAGTTACCTTCTCCCCACCAACTTGGTATATTCATAAAAATCAACGGCGTGACCGTTGGAAATACTCTGTCAGACACTGGTCCATACAAGTTGTCCTAGGACTGGACAGAAAACACCATTTCTGGACTGGACGACCCTTGCATTTCACTCCATCTTCAATTTTCTTCAACATGATATAATTCGCAGCGCTTTGCCTATACGGAGTGGTTTCTGGATAATATATCCAACCAGTCTCTCCGTATTGACAACGATGGTCAAAACACTTCGATAGTCGGTTATTTAACTATCGAAGTAAAACAAACATTCATTCTAATGTATAACTATCATCACACACTTACGGGTACTTTTAATTTAATACTCGACTTTAGTATTCGAATTCCCATACCTTACCAGATATTTCTCAAATCCCGTTTTAGTCCTTTTTACACTTCTTGGAAAACATTTCCAGTTATTATAAACTCTTATTATCTCACGTTCCAGAAACATACGTTATTAACGTTCGAAACATTTCCATTCTTATCATATTCTTTATTTCTATACTGGGATAATCTACCCTATCTACATTGGAAAAATAATTCCAATTTCATTATAAATATTTAAATCGGCCAACCGTTCCCCTTTTAAAACATTATTCACTTTAAAACGTGAATATCATCCCTATTATAGAAATCTAGACACCGTTATCAAATAACTTTTTATTTAGAAAATCAATACCATTATCTCGTTTACCGAAATCTCCTTCATACTTTATATTCCCAATCCACTTTATAAACGTTGTTCTCTAAGACAACTTCTTATCAAGTTTATAACCAAACACTGATTACATATCCTATTATAATTATTTTTTGGTTTAAGCTAAGTATTTATGATCCTATCAGATTATGATTCCTAAAATAATTTACTTTAGTACATTCGACTTCGTCGAATTATAGTTCCAAATCCTAACGGTTTAATTCTAATTACATTTCGAACATCGAAATGCTGCCATCGTTTTCTGATACGATTCTCCAATTTCTCTTTCTAAACTTATTCTTATATTCTTTCGACAAACATCGTTTCTTAGTAGATTTTAAACTAAACTGTTTCATTCCCTAGGGAGTGCTGCTATATATAAAAACCACGCTTAAGTTTGGTTAACAGTGTTAATTTATCGTTATAGTTCAAAACTTGTCATACGCTGTAATATTCTCCTTTATAACTAATCTCGACATAACAGTCACGCTTAAGCCTAATCAACAGCGTTATTTTATCGCTATAGTTCTAAGACTTGCAGTACGCTGCCATATTCCCTTTATACTAATCTTGACATAACAGTCGCGCTTAAGCCTAGTCAACAGTGTTTATTTTATCGCTATAGTTCTAAGACTTGTAATACGCTGCCATATTCTTTTTGTAACTAATTTTGACATCTCTTTTCCCGTTACAAACTGATACTATTCCTCGATAATAGTGAAGCCGTTCAAGTTGGGGTATTCTATTTACCTCTTAGACCTTGATCGGCAACGTTCTTACCTTAGAACAGATATAAGTCTGTATTCTAATCCCTTACTACTTATAATATACATCAAATCGTATTTCCTTGTTTTATTTTGGAATATGGTTTTATAACATCATATTCACACTTTGAAATCTTTGTTGTTTTTAAACATTAACCCTTCGCTTTAACTTTATTCCACAATTCTATTTATAACTTCATTACAAGGACCCATTAAATCTAATAATCATTTTTCAATTAAACAGTTGATTTAAATCAACTTTATTCCATTAGTAAATTCGTTAACTGATTTTAATTACTTCTTACAATTAGATTAATATTTTTAATCTAATAATATTTCTAAATTGTTTGTCTTAAATTAATTATCCAAATAATTAATCGTAGGATAATTTCTACTTTATAAACTTATTTAAATGTCAAAAATCATTTTTATTTACTTTATAAAAACGAACTCTAAAATACTGGTTTATAATAGAACTTCTATTATAAATTTAAATCTTCTCTTTAATTATAAAAATATAATTTTTATAATTAACTTCGTTGATTTGCCTGGCGGCCAATCAACTCCTTAACCAAACGATGGGCTTACTGTCGACTGTTACCACTTTCTTAATCGATATCGTTTATTTAGTTATCGAAGCAAATGCTGAATTTTCATTCAACATCAATTATTCACACGGGGTTTTAAATGTAAATTCGGGTTCAAACAGTGCATACAAAACAACCAGTACATATAGATATCGAGGAATCCAGTCGGATTCCTCTAACCGGTTTCCTCCATCCACAGATGTTAGTCATCACAATTTACACTAACTCTATACTAGGGAATATTATAATCGATGGGATCAGTGTCCAACTGATGATGTGTACATATGCAACGATATATATATATATTTCAACCAATTTAATTGAAATCTACTTATACGACCATCACACATCATTCAAACAACATTAAAATATAATTATAATATTTTAAAATAGGTCAGAGTTAGTGATTTTACTCATCTTGGCACGTTAACCATTAAATAACGATTTGCGTCGGTTGATTGTACCAGACGTTTTAATCTACCATAATTCAAACGACCTCAAATGGTTCCTATCAATTTCGTCGTGTAGCCTTTTAATCGATCCAACTTCTCACTCCTGATTCGTGTTACCCCGCTCTACTTACGGTGTGTTCTCTTCAGATTTAAAAAGCATGATCCATACTTCTGGTCGGCCCATGCTCCAACATGTACAGATCCGCATTTTCTTCACAGTAGGTCTTCTTCCCAGTCATCTTCACATGAACGAACTCGCCTTGTCCATTTTCTTCCTGACCATTTTTTTCTTTCTTTCTTTTATAAAAACTGGGCTTCACATCTTCGTTTTGGCCCAATACCCAATTAATTTAAGTATTGTCAGCATGAATAGGTTAACCTTTATACAGTGCGGCTCCACTTTCTCTTAAACTAAGGCCGACTGTTTTTGCTTCCCTTTTGAACTGCACATCAGGAGAAAATGATGCTCCTGCTTCCACTTCATTTGTTATTTGATTTTCCCATTTCTTTATGGTCCATCCTGTTGCTTTCATCTTCTTAGCACCTCACGGCTCCTACTGTTTTCATGGCCAAACACTTCATGTTTCGGTGGCTCCCATACCCATGTCGCCCCCCTTCCTTGAAACAGCCTTTCCACGTCCACTCTCTTCATGCAGCCATTCGTTAACCCATTTAATTTCTTCCACACCACAAACTCCGCGCAACCTTCCTCCTATCAGATCTCGGCTTCGAATCATCAACTCTCCCCTTCGCATGTATCCCTTAAACCCACTTCTCAGATGCCATGCAACTATCCCCACACTCTATTCAACAAGCTGCTTCCCTTACACCTTTTGCAAACAGCCGCATGTTTTTATCCCATTCAGTTCTTCCTTTTATTTGTTGCCAGGAAAAATGAAACGTTATTTCTTATATTCGTTGGTTTTTTTTTTGAAGGTGAAGTGCACATTCTTGCGTATATATAGTGGGAAAGTCAAAGATAAGAGAGATGTCTTTTCGTCGATAGGTCATTGGGTAGCACGTATTGGATTAGTTAGGGTATGGGTGTGCTTTCTTTTTCAATGTTACGTGGGTGCATTAAATATACTCTGCTATTTTCCTTAGTCATTAAGTTATGATAGGTCTCCAGGTTCATAGGATGTACACGTACTATAGGTTAGGGTAAGGCACATACATCCTATATAGGGTACTGGTTAGATTTAGATTAGGCCATTTTCCTTTGTATAGAATAGAGTTAGATTAGGCTGTTGGTATGAGTGTCTGCATTGTTATGTTAGGTGGTAGCTGTATGTTGTATTAAATGGGCGAAAGAATAGTCGTACAGGAACAAAGTGAAATAACGTATAGGGTAGGATAGGCAGTGGGATTTAGACGTTGGCGTGTGTGTTTCTCTTTCTACTATAGCGTAAGGTTTGGCATGAAGCTTGCATGTTAGGGTATGGTATAGGGTATGCTTAAAGAAGGACAGCCTCACTTGCTGTCATACCTACAAGCTCATCTATATTTTAGAAACTTGCTTGTGCTACTCTGTATACATTCATTTGCACGGATTCACCCAATGAACAGATAGGTTGGTTCTATTTATTTATTTATTTAGGCTACTGTTTTACACCATGTTAGTGAGATTTTTCCCATTAGCAAGTGCTTTTTATTTTTATATTTCAAAAATCTAAGTGTACTGTGTTGCGTAAATTTCTTTCATGACTGTGCGGCTACGGACAGAAATAAAGATACGGTCGTGTCTAGAGAGGTGCCACGATCCCAAAAATATAATAACATCGGTAGGTTCACTCATATTTTGAAATCCCAAAATATCGATACAGGGTGTGAAATACTCCAAATAAAAAGTTGCGTATTTAATTAATTAAAAATTACAGTAAAATTCTAAAAATTAAATTATCGCTATGTCTCAAAAGAACCTTGTTTAAATTCGAAACCGATATCAAGTTATATCGAATAAACCGTTACGGTCGATATACGATTTCATAGCGACTTTTCAAATATTTGATTTGGACATATCTTGCAATCTATACGACGAAATCTTGATTTTTCACTTCTGTTAGAAAGATACAGTTCAACAGATTCCAACGCTTCTTGTTTCGAAGAAATCCGACTAATAACGAGTCATGTACACTCAGTTGAAGTTCAGAAGGTTAAATTACGAACTGTCGCGATATTACGGGCTCGATTATATTTAATATTTATTTTTATACGTTCAACTTCGTTTTAATTTATATATAAATCCACTTATATTACGAAATTAAATATTTAAAACGATTTAAATATTCAAATACAAACCGTTAAAAATGCGGGACGTTACAGTCCTTCCCCCTTAAAATAATTTCGTCCTCGAAATTGCTAAGATAGGGAAGATGCTACAATCCCTGTTGTGAACAGGTTAAAAATCTTTTTGGTTTACTTCATAATTTCAGTTTCAACTGAACTGATTGATTCCTATTAAATATTAATCCCTTCTTATTTCGAATATTTTCAAAATTCTGAAAATTTCCTAACAGCTCAAATTTTCGAAGAATTTTGCCAGCATCTCCTCTGCGCGGCTTATTCGGTACTACAACAACTTGCCACTCTGGGCCTTCTCCAAATCCAAAAGAAAATAAACGGCCAAACGGCTTTCCAAAATAGCTCATGAATATCTCATACTCAATTTAATATAAACGTGTACCTTTTTGTTGGGCATCCAACTCTTTCTCTTCCATTTGAGACCACTTCAGTATATTCTCATACGCATTCCAAATATTTATCTCCAATCAGTTTGTTTTCAAATCCAATCATTTACCTCTAACCAAATCAAATTCCATTTCAAAATCTTATTTCACACCATAAATCACTTTACCAAGTTTAATTCTATCCCAATACGATTTCCACTTACTTGGCTTTAATTCAATTCCATTCCAGATTATCTAAATCCAATTTTATTTCAATACCAGTTCCTATCAATTATAATTTCCACTTAACTAGTTTCAGTTAAATTCCAATTTCCTTCCACAATTTTCTATTTATTTCCATAAGTAAATTTTCATTCAATATTATAAATTTATCTTGTATATTGTTTCAAATTTCAATAATCTCTTCCTGGGTTTATGAATAACTTTGCTTTCAAAAATTTCTTTTTTTCCAAGATTCAAAACAATTTCTTTTCTCGAAACAATTCAAAATAAAAAATTCGGTAGTAATCCGTCACTTAGAACTCGAAAATGACACTGATGATGCGGCCGTCATCATAAGAATTATTTCCCAGTGATCATAGTGAGTTCAATACTATATCATTTCAAAATTCATTTTAAAACACTTCCATTTTTAATTTTACTTCAAAATATCTTTCACAGCACTTGGAAAACAATTTCAAATCTCCCAGGATTTTAAAATTCCCATATATTTAATCCAAATATTATTTCCAACTCTTTTCCAAGTTTCTAGAGTTTTATTTCAATTTTGGTTTTAAATTCAGATTCAGTTCATCTGATTTTGAATATTATACTTATATAATATTTCGATTGGTTATTTATATAACCAACTCAATTATAAATCTTATTCGATCGTAATAATGATCACACATCCAATATATTATAATATCTCAAGAATATATACTTCTTTTTAAATCAAAATATATTTTGGGTAAAATTATTTTATTTACCCTCTTTTAAAAACATACTATGTCGAATTACTCTGTTCAAAAGTTTAGAAACACCTATCGACACATTTTGCATTACTGTTTCGACCAGAATTCATAAACCACTCGACTGACCAGTCAACACAATATAAAACAGTTTTTATATTAATTTAAAAATACGCGCTCATATATATACACTTGACTCAATCTAGAGTATTACTAACTCCATCTCTATTGAGTTACGCCACAGAGCCAAGGTAATCACTTAACCTTTAGCTCTAATACCAACTGTAACAGCCCGAAGATCCGTGCCAATTTGAGCTGACTAATATACTACACATTCAACTCAAAGTGCACGAAAATTCAGATCATTAATAGAAAGAATTTAGAGGGTGAGAAAGAAGATAGAACTAATAGAATAAAAGAAGAAGAACTCAACTAAAACAGAATCAGAGTAAACACGAACTCACAGCGGAACGAATAAAATGTATATATGACATAACTTTGATAAACAAAACTGTATTATATATACATACCATATATCAGTGTACAACTCATATATATATATATATATATATATATATATCGCAGCGGAAATAATCTCTATACAACTAGTGGTGAAGCTTCCGGCTTTGAGCTCCTCCAAGTGAATCTGTAAAAGCCTGAAACACTTGACTGCCCGTACAAATTTGGGCACCCAAGAGTTTAGGAAAAACACAAACAAATAAACTCTAGGTCAGTCATGGGACTGGTGTGAGTAAATTCCAACCATACTGTTTAACTTTGGAAAATTCTTTTGAAACAAAAGATAATAGTAAGACCAGCCCACACATAAACATGGACAGTTTTTACCTTACTATAATCCAAAATGCTTTGATATCAAAACCCAGTGATATTATAATAATGTCTAATCAAATAAATAACCAAGTAGCGGAACGCTTGCATCTTACGCTCCACATATATATAGTATAAAATCATAAACCACAGCGCGCTTATTGGAGAATGGATTCCAACAGACAAGGTATGGGAGCACCTTCCGAACAATGTACTCTAGAGGGGATACACCTGGGTTCAACAAGAACGCCTTGCAACCCGGCCACACATGACCGCTCACTCATTTAGCTTGAGTGTCGCGAATATATTACCACCCCGGTTGTAGGCCATCCAACCGTCATCCGAAGATACAGAATCGAAAAGAAGTACAAATATGAATTTTCTCTAGATCGGTGACAATACACCCTGCTTGGGGATGACCCAACTAGCCATGCTGCCTAGCCCAACTTCTGTCACTTCCTGGTTGTGAGGCTAGAGGCTACGTCTATCTTCAGAACATCTGATCACCATTCACTTTGAATGTCACATCATCAAATACGTAATCACACATTGATTACACAAATGCACGCTGGGTGTAAAATAAAGAGAAGTTACCTTCTCCCCACCAACTTGGTATATTCGTAAAAATCAACGGCGTGACCGTTGGAAATACTCTATCAGACACTGGTCCATACAAGTTGTCCTAGGACTGGACAGAAAACACCATTTCTGGACTGGACGACCCTTGCATTTCACTCCATCTTCAATTGTCTTCAACATGATATAATTCGCAGCGCTTTACCTATATGGAGTGGTTTCTGGATAATATATCCAACCAGTCTCTCCATATTGACAACGATGGTCAAAACACTTCGATAGTCAGTTATTTAACTATCGAAGTAAAACAAACATTCATTCTAATGTATAACTATCATCACACACCCACGGGTACTTTTAATTTAATACTCGACTTTAGTATTCGAATTCCCATACCTTACCAGATATTTCTCAAATCCCGTTTTAGTCCTTTTTACACTTCTTGGAAAACATTTCCAGTTATTATAAACTCTTATTATCTCACGTTCCAGAAACATTCATTATTAACGTTCGAAACATTTCCATTCTTATCATATTCTTTATTTCTATACTGGGATAATTTACCCTATCTACATTGGAAAAATAATTCCAATTTCATTATAAATATTTAAATCGGCCAACCGTTCCCCTTTTAAAACATTATTCACTTTAAAACGTGAATATCATCCTTATTATAGAAATCTAGACACCGTTATCAAATAACTTTTTATTTAGAAAATCAATACCATTATCTCGTTTACCGAAATCTCCTTCATACTTTATATTCCCAATCCACTTTATAAACTCTGTTCTCTAAGACAACTTCTTATCAAGTTTATAACCAAACACTGATTACATATCCTATTATATATATTTTTTTTGGTTTAAGCTAAGTAGTTACGATCCTATCAGATTATAATTCCTAAAATAATTTACTTTAATACATTCGACTTCGTCGAATTATAGTTCCAAATCCTAACGGTTTAATTCTAATTACATTTCGAACATCGAAATGCTGCCATCGTTTTCTGATACGATTCTCCAATTTCTCTTTCTAAACTTATTCTTATATTCTTTCGACAAACATCGTTACTTAGTGGATTTCAAACTAAACTGTTTCATTCCCTAGGGAGTGCTGCTACATATAAAAACCACGCTTAAGTTTGGTTAACAGCGTTAATTTATCGTTATAGTTCAAAACATGTCATACGCTGTAATATTCTCCTTTATAACTAATCTCGACATAACAGTCACGCTTAAGCCTAATCAACAGCGTTATTTTATCGCTATAGTTCTAAGACTTGCAGTACGCTGCGATATTCCCTTTATACTAATCTTGACATAACAGTCGCGCTTAAGCCTAGTCAACAGCGTTTATTTTATCGCTATAGTTCTAAGACTTGTAATACGCTGCCATATTCTTTTTGTAACTAATTTTGACATCTCTTTTCCTGTTACAAACTGATACTATTCCTCGATAATAGTGAAGCCGTTCAAGTTGGGGTATTCTATTTACCTCTCAGACCTTGATCGACAACGTTCTTACCTTAGAACAGATATAAGTCTGTATTCTAATCCCTTACTACTTATAATATACATCAAATCGTATTTCCTTGTTTTATTTTGGAATACGGTTTTATAACAACTTATTCACACTTTGAAATCTTTGTTGTTTTTAAACATTAACCCTTCGCTTTAACTTTATTCCACAGTTCTATTTATAACTTCATTACAAGGACCCATTAAATCTAATAATCATTTTTCAATTAAACAGTTGATTTAAATCAACTTTATTCCATCAGTAAATTCGTTAACTGATTTCAATTACTTCTTACCATTAGATTAATATTTTTAATCTAATAATATTTCTAAATTGTTTGTCTTAAAATAATTATCCAAATATTTAATCGTAGGATAATTTCTACTTTATAAACTTATTTAAATGTCAAAAATCATTTTTATTTATTTTATAAAACCGAACTCTAAAATACTGGTTTATAATAGAACTTATATTATAAATTTAAATCTTCTCTTTAATTATAAAAATACAATTTTTATAATTAACTTCGTTGATTTGCCTGGCGGTCAATCAACTCCTTAACCAAACGATGGGCTTACTGTCGACTGTTACCACTTTCTTAATCGATTTCCTTTATTTAGTTATCGAAGCAAATGTTGAATTTTCATTCAACATCAATTATTCACACGGGGTTTTAAATGTAAATTCGGGTTCAAACAGTGCATACAAAACAACCAGTACATATAGATATCGAGGAATCCGGTCGGATTCCTCCAACCGGTTTCCTCCATCCACAGATGTTAGTCATCACAATTCACACTAACTCTATACTAGGGAATATTATAATCGATGGGATCAGTGTCCAACTGATGATGTGTACATATGCAACGATATATATATTTCAACCAATTTAATTGAAATCTACTTATACGACCATCACACATCATTCAAACAACATTAAAATATAATTATAATATTTTAAAATAGATCAGAGTTAGTGATTTTACTCATCTTGGCGCGTTAACTATTAAATAACGATTTGCGTCGGTTGATTGTACCAGACGTTTTAATCTACCATAATTCAAACGGCCTCAAATGGTGCCTATCAACTTCGTCGTGTAGCCTTTTAATCGATCCAACTTCTCACTCATGATTCGTGTTACCCCGCTCTACTTACGGTGTGTTCTCTTCAGATTTAAACAGCGTGATCCATACTTCTGGTCGGCCCATGCTCCAACATATACAGATCCGCATTTTCTTCACAGTATGTCTTCTTCCTAGTCATCTTCACATGAACGAACTCGCCTTGTCCATTTTCTTCCTGACCATTTTTTTTTCTTTCTTTTATAACAACTGGGCTTCACGTCTTCGTTTTGGCCCAATACCCAACTGATTTAAGTATTGTCAGCATGAATGGGTTAACCTTTATACAGTGCGGCTCCACTTTCTCTCAAACCAAGGCCGACTATTTTTGCTTCCCTTTTGAACTACGCATCAGGGGAAAATGATGCTCCTGCTTCCACTTCATTTGTTATTTGATTTTCCCGTCGCTTTATGGTCCATCAGGTTGCTTTCATCTTCTTAGCACCTCACGGCTCCTACTGTTTTCATGGCCAAACACTTCATGTTTCGGTGGCTCCCATACCCATGTCGCCCCCTTCCTTGAAACAGCCTTTCCACGTCCACTCTCTTCATACAGCCATTCGTTAACCCATTTAATTTCTCCCACACCACAAACTCCGCGCAACCTTCCTCTTATTAGATCCCGGCTTCGGATCCTCAACTCTCCCCTTCGCATGTATCCCGTAAACCCACTTCTCAGATGCCATGCAACTCTCCCCAAACTCCATTCAACAAGCTTCTTCCCTTACACCATTTCCAAACAGCCGCATGTTTTTATTCCATTCAGTTCTTCCTTTTATTTGTTGCCAGGAAAAATGAAACGTTATTTCTTATATTCGCTGGTTTTTTTTTTCTAAGGTGAAGTGCACATTCTTGCGTATATATAGTGGGAAAGACAAAGATAAGAGAGATGTATTTTCGTCGATAGGTCATTGGGTAGCACGTATTGGATTAGCTAGGGTATGGGTGTGCTTTCTTTTTCAATGTTACGTGGGTGCATTAAATATACTCTGCTATTTTCCTTAGTCATTAAGTTATGATAGGTCTCCAGGTTCATAGGATGTACACGTACTATAGGTTAGGGTAAGGCACACACGTCCTATATAGGTTACTGGTTAGATTTAGATTAGGCCATTTTCCTTTGTATAGAATAGAGTTAGATTAGGTTGTTGGTATGAGTGTCTGCATTGTTATGTTAGGTGGTAGCGGTATGTTGTATTAAATGGGCGAAAGAATAGTCGTACAGAACAAAGTGAAATAACGTATAGGGTAGGATAGGCACTGGGATTTAGACGTTGGCGTGTGGGTTTCTCTTTCTACTATAGCGCAAGGTTTGGCATGAAGCTTGCATGTTAGGGTATGGTATAGGGTATGCTTAAAGAAGGATAGCCTCACTTGTTGTCATACCTACAAGCTCATCTATATTTTAGAAACTTGCTTGTGATACACTGTATACATTCATTTGCATGGATTCTCCCAATGACGACATTTTCTCAGTAGATAGGTGGGTTCTATTTATTTATTTAGGCTACTGTTTTACACCATGTTAGTGAGATTTTTCCCATTAGCAAGTGCTTTTTATTTTTATATTTCAAAAATATAAGTGTACTGCGTTACATAAATTTCTTTCATGTCTGGGCGGCTGCGGACAGAAATAAAGATACGGTCGTGTCTAGAGAGGTGCCACGATCCCAAAAATATAATAATATCGGTAGGTTCACTCATATTTTGAAATCCCAAAATATCGATACAGGGTGCGAAATGCTCCAAATAAAAAGTTGCGTATTTAATTAATTAAAAATTACAATAATATTCTAAAAATTAAATTATCGCTGTGTCTCAAAAGAACCTTGTTCAAATTCGAAACCGATATCAAGTTATATCGAATAAACCGTTACGGTCGATATACGATTTCATAGCGACATTTCGAATATTTGATTTGGACATATCTTGCAATCTATACGACGAAATCTTGATTTTTCACTTCTGTTAGAAAGATACAGTTCAACAGATTCCAACGCTTCTTGTTTCAAAGAAATCCGACTAATAACGAGTCCTGTACACTCAGTTGAAGTTCAGAAGGTTAAATTACGAACTGCCGCGATATTGCGGGCTCGATTATATTTAATATATATTTTTATACGTTCAACTTCGTTTTAATTTATATATAAATCCATTTATATTACGAAATTCAATATTTAAAATGATTTAAATATTCAAATACAAACCGTTAAAAATGCGGGACGTTACAAAAACAAATAAAATCGATATAAATATCGTTTACGTCAAAATGGCGTCAATCTAATCAACACGGTTTTTATTCAACACATGAATTTATTTTATTTCAACACATGAAATTATTTTCTAAATCGGAACGAGGCCCAATCAATTACCATATAATGTTAATTATATGGATTTTTCTACAACACACGTATATAAAAGCAACGATAAATCAACCATCATCCAAAGTGCGTTCTACACTATATAAGCATCAAATATAAATATTCAACGCTTACAACAATCTGTCAATCAATCGATCGACATACAACTAATTATTGGGATTAGTGTATGTCATATATCACCCCAATACCCGTGTGGGGTTTCAAACAATCAAACACAGATTTTATTTGTGCAGTTGGGCGATGTGTAAAATTTATCGTCCCACTCAATATCAGTCAAATGTGTGTATATAAACAAATCGTCCGATTTGTTTATATTTATTTCATTTTAGATACACGTTAAAAATTCTATTTTCAACTATAAAATATTTTTAACTATATAAATATTTTATTTCATTTCACATCACATCACACAATCAACTACACATCAAAATCAAATAAACAAGCATACAAGCCGTCCATAGTCTGTGGACGACGGATGTCGGGTGCTACTAAACATCGTCTACATCCTAGTATATATTTCAACTACAAAAATAAATAAAAGGTGAGGAGTTCTCACCGAAAGCTAAACCAAACGCCACGACTCTTCATATGAAGAAAATCTTCACCGATCTCGCCTTTTGTCACTTCCATTGTCCGTAGCCACTACATATATAAAAATCACTTTTTTATATTTTTGCTATGTATATAAAAATCACATTTTTATGTTCACTACTATATAGATAAAAATTCTATTTTTATAATGGTGTTCATATAATAAAGATTATATTTTTATCACGCTAACTTCATAATAAAAATTATATTTTTATCACTTCATTTCAATAAATAAAAATCATATTTTTACTTCTACTTCATATGCATTTATAACGCTTCTTTCTATATAAAAATCATGTTTTTATATTTTTACTTCTTATATAAAGATTGAATTTTTAACTATCTATACAATATAAAAATCGTATTTTTATTCTTTCTATAATATAAAAATCATATTTTTACATTGCTTCTTCTATAAAGATCGCATCTTTCTTTTTGAAAACTCCTATCTATATGTTGATAAAAATCTCATCTTTCATTGTTTAAAAACCTTCTCTTTATGCGAATAAAAATCAAACCTTTTTGTGTTTAAAAATCAAATCTTTATATGATAAAAATCACTTCTTTTTTGAAAAAAAACTAAACTTTATCATTATAATAATCCAACCTTCGTATAAATTAAAAATCAGAATTTTAAATAAACAAAAATCAGAATTTTAAATAAACAAAGAACTGAAAACTCACCGTTCACAGAGGGAGGAGGCTGCTATGGTTCGTCGGACTTTGGTGGCTCACTGCAGGTGGCGAGTGGTGCTAGGTGAGGCGGCGGCTGACTGTTTGGCGAAGGATTCGGGTTTGGGGGAAATAGGGGGTGCGGTTTCTTTCAGGAGGAGGAGGAGGTTCGAGTGCAGGGGGGATGGCCTGTGGTGGCGCATCGGGGTGAGGGAGCAGCGGCGCAGGTGGCGGCGTCGTGGCGTGGGGGGGGGGGGGGCGCGATCGATTAGTCTAGGTTTTTTTTCTTTTATTTTTTTGTTTTGAAAATAGACCGGGGGAGGGGGGTAAAGGAGAAAGGGATGATGAATTTTTTTATTTAATTTATTATTTTAGTTTTCAAAAGTAACTTTTTATTTCGACTTCGAAATAAAACTCACCGACTATCGTCCATAGCTAATTACCCCCATTCCGAACACAATGGGATATGTATCGCAGACTGATTCTACTGTTTCGATCAGTTTTCGTCAAAATCAATATATAACTCTATACATTGAATTTAAACGCGCATTTCAATTTACCGGGGCCACATACTAACTCGAAAAATTCCAGAAAAATATTTTCTAGCTTCGTATTGATGATACGGTCCTAACAAAACTAGTTTCGTCGAATTCCGAGACCATTTGAAAAATGGCCAATTTCTAGTCGATTAAAATCAACTTAAACTGGTCAAACGCGTTTTCCTTTGCCACGCTCACATATGGATTCGAAAAATTACGAATTTTGAAATCTAGCTATACCTTGACATCACGGATCCAACAAAAGTGGTTTCGTTGAAATTCGAGGTCGTTTGCAAAATGGCTCTTTTTTAAGGGCCAGAATTCCGTAGCGACTATTCTGAATTTTCAACTGGGCGTAACTTTTATCCGCGCTATGAAATTTCAATTTTTCAGATTCGTTGGAAAGGTATTCTCAAATAGATTCAAATATTTTTGGTTTCACTAAAATCCGGTTTAATTTGCACCCTGTACATTCATTTGAACTCTGAAATCGAATTATCGAACTACCGCGCCATTTTCAATTCCTTTTATAATTAAAAATAAATATTTATATTCTAACGACGATCTATATAAATATATACGTTCTATTTCTATTCAAAATAGATTTCTCGTCGCTATTATTTAAAATAATTCATTTTAAATATTCAAAATTCGCTAAAATTGCCAAAATAAAATTTTTAAATTGGCTCGGATTTTCGGGTTATTACATAGAAAGTAATAGTCTATCCTCAAATACATGGACAAACAGTATGCTAAGAAGATCTGTTAGTTCACAATCCCAATTAGAAGAAATCATAAACGTAGACAGTGATTTAGAAGTATTTTCTAATAACCAACTAAATACTTTAAATCCTAGAGAATTATATAGAACGAGAATGTTTACCCTAAATACTGGATTATACAGACACCACAGAGAAGAAATATTATCAATTAATGATGGAAGTCAACAAACAATAAATTTAATATCTGCAGAAGCAATTAAACAATTAAAAATACAAAAATATAAATTAATTCATTTAGGATTAATAATTATTGGAATAAGAGGATTAGTAAGAAAGAAAATAGGAGTAAACTATTAATAGTCCTAATAGATGATAGACATAAAGAATTAGTAAAAGGATTTTTTGGGACAATAGAAGTAGACATTAAAAACAATATAGGAATTGTTTATGTATCTCCAAACTTTACAATGACCTTAGCAGATTTCTATAAACACATAAAAGTAATTATACAAACAAAAGGATTTGAAAATTTTAATGGCAAAAATATACTATTAGATATAACATTTTAAGGGAAATGTATGACAAAATAAACATCCAAAATAAAAATAAAACTTGATGAAGTAATAAAAACATTAACCTCAAGAGGAATTACATTTTTAAGACCCATGGAAATAAATTCTGCAGTCCTAGCTGGACATGAATGGACAATACAAAATCCAAATGAAAATACACTCACATTAAAACCAAATGATGTTGTAAAATATACAAATCCTAATGGATATATATCTTTAAGATTTAAGGATTATGGACCATCTAACCAACAAGAAATAGATGTCGATGATGAATCCAATTCAGAATTACAACGAAGTTTATAAATGTATAAGATAATATACCCAAAAGAACTTGGAATGATACTAGAACCTTATGAGATGTTTGAATTAGAACATCAACTTAAGAAAAATAAACATCAACTTAAGAAAAATAATCTAATAGATAATAACACATTTGTATATATGGATGATGAAAATAATATAAGAATAAAAACTATACCTACATTAGAAACCTTCTTAGAAGATTCTAATGAAATAATAACCAACCAAAATAATGAAACAATAAAAATAATCATAAACAACTTATTGATGAACTAATAAATGAATATACAGAACATTTGGACTTAATGGAAGCCCAAGGAGAAAGTACTAGTACAATAAATTATCCCCAAAGATCAACAGTAACCCACCCCCATAGATCGCCAGAAGAAATGACCTATAGACTAGGACAACCTCCTAGAACAAATGTAAACTCCTACACAAATGAAAATAAAAATTTAAGGACAACTGGAAAAAGACTACCAACAGAAATAACATTTCTTGGAACAAACTCTGTGATACTCAATGTTACTGAATGTCATCCACAACTATTAGATACCTACCTAGAACAATGGACTACTGCAATTGCTAGAGACTACTCTGCTAAACACCTAAATATACATTCAGGAGAAGAAATGGTAAGAATTGCAGAAAATTATTTAGGCGATGTTGCTAAAGGAATGTGGGAAGCATACAAGTCAAATTTCCCAAATGAAGTAGCCTCACTAGTAGCCCAAGGTGGAAATATTTACAATTTTGCATATTTAATACATAGAATAATAACTGGAAGAGAAGTAAATACAAGGTTAACTTTAAGACAACAAGAAGCTATGAGGGATCTAGAACAAATACAGTTACTAGATTGGAAACATATAATAAAATATTTAAATGAATTTATATATTATGCAACAACTTCTGGAAACTATTATTCTAAAGAAATAGGAGATAGGCTATTTTCTAAATTACCAGGAGACCTAGGTAAAGAAGTACACAATTCATGGAACGAAATG
This sequence comes from Allium sativum, assembly GCA_030737875.1. Taxonomy (NCBI): domain Eukaryota; kingdom Viridiplantae; phylum Streptophyta; class Magnoliopsida; order Asparagales; family Amaryllidaceae; genus Allium; species Allium sativum. The sequence continues at coordinate 330,878,323 of CM060916.1, forward strand.
TACCCTAGAGTCCCTAAGACATACGATAATATAGGAATCTGAATAACCCATATTATTTCTGAATTAAAGAAAAAATGTACATATATACAAAGACAGAGAGAATTAAAACAAAAGAATTATGGATTTTTTCTCACAAATATATACACCCCAACAATATGGCTCTAGAAATCCTATGGCCACAAAACAAAAATCATAGAAACATTATACGAAGAAATACTACTTAAGAAGATCTACGGTAAAGAAACCATATTTAAATAAAACAAAACATGTTAGAAAATATAATCCTAGAAAAACATATACAAATACAATTACATGTTTTGCATGTAATCAACCAGGACATATTTCTTCTGCTTGTCCTAAAAGACACAATTTATTCACTAAAGAATCAAATTTAGTTGATTCAGTAAAAGAAGATTTAGTAGAAATAACTTCAGATGTTTCAGAAACATCAACAATATATTCTATAATATCACTAGAAGGATTAGAAGAACAAGAATTACCCTCTAATTCAGACTATTCATTAATAGAAGAATTAACAAAAAATCAAACAAACCAATTGGATCATTTTGGTCAATTATTAAATTTAGTAAATAAAGATGAATGTGAACATGACTTTAAATATAAAATGGGAACATATACTACAAAGTGTTATTTTTGTCCTTGGCACCCTGCCTTTGACAAAAGATTTAAATGTAAAATATGCACCATAGAGATATGTTACTCTTACGCAGGAAAACATTTTGAACTAAGTATACCAAATGAAAAGAAAATATAATTTACAGACAAAAATAAAATTAATGAAGATAGAATAAAAATTCTAGAAGAAAGAATGAATAATTTATAACTAGAATTAGATGAAGTCCAGAAAAATTTACAAAAAATAGAACAAATAAGAAAAGGAAAAGAAATAATTACTACAAGTATTCCTTTATCTAATACCAACAATAATCTAAACAATTTAGATATACCCCATATTGAAAACCTAGTTGAAAATAACCTAGATAAACCAATTAGTATACCCTTAATACGCAATGCAGAAAAACTGAGAGAACTAAGGATTCTAATCTTATTAAATATAAAAGGGATAAAAATACAATTATTAGCATTTATAGATACAGGGGCTACAAGCTCTACAATATGTTCAAAAATAATACCACACCATTTAGTCTCTAAGGCCGAAAAACCAAAACAAAGTACACAAGTTGATGGAAAAACAATCACTGTAACAGATGATGTAAAAAATGTACAAATAAGATTTAGTATCACCTGTAATGATTGGTCCCAACATTACCCCTTAAAACACCTATGGGTAACAGTATTAAACTTAGGAAATATAAGCTTAATACTTGGATTAGATTTTTTACTCAATGACAACGGACAATTCTCTTTTAATAATGATTATCTACAAATATCTAAAAAAGCTACATTAACACCAATTTTATCAGAGTTAGCGTTAAAGAAGAGTGGTGGACAGAAAGAAAAGCAAAAAAATTGTACTTGCGACACACCAGGACAACGTAAAAAACAGAAAATAATACAAGAAATACAAGAAGATCTTGCAAAACTAGATAATAAAAATAATGAAGAATGTATTGCAGAATTAAACGAATATGAAGACAACTATGAATATGATGAATATGAAAATACAGAAAATACCGAAATAGGAGATAATTGGAGAAAAACCCTTAAAATACTGGGAAAACGATTCAATTTACTGCAAACTTGACATAATCAACTCAGATATAACAATAAAAACTAGATCACCCAAATATGACAATTGGATGATAGAAGAATTCAAAATGCATATACAAATACTAAATAAATTAGGAATAATCAGAAAAACAGATTCAAGACATAGAACAGCAGCATTTGTAGTACAAAAAGAATCAGAAAGAAAAAGAGGCCAATCTAAGATGGTTATGGACTATACTAGACTTAATGATAATACAAATGAAGACGGATATTATATACTAGACAAAGACATTTTAATTAATAAAATCCAAGATAATTATTGGTTTTCTAAATTTGATCTAAAATCTGGATTTTGGCAAGTAAAAATGCACCCAGATGGACTGCATTCACTTGTAGTGAAGGACACTACGAATGGCTAGTAATGCCATTTGGATTAAAAAATGCTCCACAAATATTCCAAAGAAAAATGGATAACATATTTAGACATTGCAATAAATTTACTTGTGTTTATATAGATGATGTACTTGTTTTCTCTAAAACAAAAAGGGAACATATCTCACATTTATATACCATATTAAAACTATTTGAAACACATGGCTTAATTATGTCTAAAAAGAAACTAGAACTATTCAAAAATACAATAGATTATTTAGGAGTAAAAATAGGAAAAGTACAAATAGAATTACAACCTCATATATCAAGGAAAATACTAGAATTCCAGGATAAAATAGAAAAACTAAAACAATTACAGTCTTTCCTTGGACTAATAAATTACGCCAGACCATTTTTACAAAATTTGTCAAAATACACAGGACCTTTATATAACAAAGCAAGCCCAAAAGGAAAAAGAGATTTCAATGAAGAAGATATAAAACAAGTTAAAAAAAATTAAGGAACTAATAAAAGATTTAAGACCTTTAACATTACCACTTGAATCAGAATATTTAATAATAGAAACAGATGGATCATCTCATGGATGGGGAGGTATCTTACTGCCAAAAAACAACAGGTATGACCCTAAATCAACAGAAAAAATATGTAGATATACTTCAGGTACCTATAAAGAAAAAGGATGTATGACATCACTAGATTATGAAATATTAGCTACAATATATTGCATTGAAGCATTTCGTTTATTCATAATATCTCATAAAGAAATTACAATTAGAACTGATTGTGAAGCCATAGTAAAATATGTTGATAAAAGAAAAGAAAAATCTATCATAAACAAAAGATGGATAAAATTAAGACACGCTATATTAAATTGTGGAACCAAAATTATTTGGGAACACATCAAGGGAAAAACAAATAAACTCCCTGATATTCTCTCTAGACTATTTATCTAAACATCAGATACATATCCCAGGTACTATAAAATTATACAATTTTTGAGGACTAATGTATATTGTTATCAATATATCCACAGATAATGACTTCTCAAGATTGCAAAAAATTTCTAAAGACAGACCCAAAGAACAGATTTGTGACAAGTATTCTATTAACAGAAGATCAACATCTTGTGCTAGATAACATGTGGAATCTTCGAACAAATTCTACAGACAATAGCCTGAAAATGAGCATTCTATATACCCTTATAGACATATTCTCTAAAATCACAAATAAAAAGTTCTCATGCTATTGATTATTCAATGGTCCAGATGCAGGAATATACAGTTCATGGGAAGAAATAGACACCAAAATAAAATACATAGAACAAAATCCTAAATATGGGATACCTTGGTTCAAAGGATATTATGATAAAGAATCTGCTGAAGAAGCAATAGAAAAGTTACTTGGAAAAGATTATGTTGTTTCAGAAACTATGGGACAAATCCAAAATATATCCTCTGGAAAGATGATAAAAGAAGAAATCTCTTCTTCTAGTAATACTCTAAGTCTTAGACCAGGAGCCACATTTGCAGCTATAACAATGAAAGGTAAAGAAAAAATGGTAAATCTTGGCACTCCTCCTCAGATTTTGGCAATAATACCCCAAAAACCTAAAGAAGAAAATCAACCTAATTTTCCAGATCAACTACAGAGAGAACTATATTTTCTCCATCATCCGATAGATCTAAATATCACAGAATATAAAAAAGCCTATAAATTCCTTTCGGCCATTACAGAAAAACGAATAGAAGGAATTCAAATAAAATGGGAAGTAGTCAGAAACAAAAATATATCTTGCACAAACCAATATAAGGATTGTTCAGATTTCATGATGGAATGCAAGTGTATAATCATTGCTTCCTATTCGCAGGTAGATATAAAGATGTCTCAGTACAAGTTCTTGATAAATGAAAGCACCACATATGATCCACAATTCCTGCTAAATTATGGATTTATACATAAACTATATCTTGATGCTTGGACACAAACAGAATTGCCTGAGCCTATTAGGAATGTAGCAGATTACTTCTCGGAGGTACTAGACACAGAAGTATGCCTAGAAATAACCTCTATATCACCTCATTTTGGAAAAAAAATATTTGATCCAACTAGACATTTAATCAAGTTGAAGGCATACAATTTTGATCCAGATTACCCTGAATGGGATAAACATTTTACCCCATATAATTTCTCCACAACAAAAATGTTCGAACAAAGTGCAAACGAAAGATATCGTGCATGCATAGTTGGAATAAATCTAGGATGGATAGACAACGAAGATCATATCTTAATCTCCGAAACACCTATTATTAAGACATACATCAGTAAAAATATACAGGAATTTAATCCCAGGTTTAAAATGTTTGATATATATCACCCTAAACCAAATATAATTGCCAACTACAAAAAGATACCTAGAGTCAAAGAAGAAGTCAGAGCTTCTCAATACAGCACCGAAGATTTGAATGATTGAAGACTTGGATGATTGACCTGAAGAAGTGACAAGAAATAAAGGAGCCTATAAATTAAATGATTCCCCTAAAAAGAATAAAGACAGAAGACATTATGAAGATTTGGCACTAAAGATTTGACACCACCTACCAGATGAAAGATAATGTAATGTGAGTTGGCCGCTAGTATAGATTATTATGCCACTTGTAAAAATTATTGTACGTTGCTTGTTTAAAAGAGTGTACTAGCCTATGTAAATTATTTTCTGTAATGTTTCTCTAAGTGGGAATATCACCCACACTTGCCGGTGGAAAACCTGCTATGAAGGCTATATAAAGTATGTAAAGCTTTCAAAGAAGGACACGTAAAAAATTTGATTGTAATCCTCTAGCAAGTATTGTAATAATAATTTCCTTTATGCAAAGCTTTTTAATGGCGTCCTTATTTTGCTCAATGTTCTGCAACTAAACTTTCTGATCAAAGCTAAGGGAAGAAAGGATAAGATTTCTATAGTAATGTTAGATCATTCTGTCAAAACTTTCTCTGGCTAAATTACTTGTCTAAAGATATATGTGCTTGAATACTATCTGTTTATGAGTATTGTTAATTTGACACCAGATATTGAGATTATGCATCTCTCTTAAAAATCAATCCAAAAGATGTAAGCTCGTTTTATCTGAAAAGTACCTATTTAAATAGTCGGGAAAAAGATGAGAGCAACAAGGTGAGGATTGTTTTAAGAAAAAGGTATTCTGGTAATAAAAATAAAACTTTTTAAACATATTTTATTTCAGTACAAAATATCAAAGATTTAAGCAGCCAGATATGAACTTACTGTTATAGAGATTTATCCGATTACTCCCGAAAGCTTTGATTGTTTTTCAAAAAGTAAAACAAAAAACAGTTTTAGTTTACTATAAAGAAAATTCTCATTAAAATATTATGGAAACACTAGAACAACATTTAGAAGAAAAGTTTTTATCAAAACTATTCTACGTAATGAAAAATATGGAAATAAATGAAAAACAACAATATGAAATAGCAACTGTATTTAAAAACAAATATACTAAAGAATTAATAACTTAACTGATGACCCTAAAATTGATCTGGAATATGCCATAAACAGCATTAACAGAACATTTATAATATAAACTCCAAAAGAAACAAAACCAATAAGCGACAGAACTTTTAAACAATATTTAGAAAAATGTAGAAATATTATGAAAAAACAAATAGAAAAATTTGACAATTTTATGGATTACTTCACTAATAATGAATATTATATGGATATGGATATATATAGGGATTGGTAAAAGAAATACAAAATAAAAATAAAAATTAGAAGGCTTCCCAAAGCAAAAAAACAGAGTTCCTAATTCTCTATTTTGAAATTTACTTAGTGCACCCTTGGAAAAAAACCTACAAGCTGCCACTAAGGTTTCATAATGAATTTAGGGAAAAAAATTATGTCATATATATATATATATATATATATATATATATATACTAACTTTGGACAGCGTTTTAAAATGCTACTATAAGGAGAAACAATAGCATTCAATGCTACTAAAAAGAAAAATAATAGCACTTGAACATAATCAAAAGCTACCTATTAAAAACAACAGCGTTTCTTATCACTAAAAAATTTATGGACACCACAAAGTTACATTTGTATTCTACCCTACATACTATTACTGATATTTTAGAATTATTTATAGATATGACATTATATTTAATTGGTACAATAGAAATTTTAGTGGAAACTCTAGAAATTTTAAATATACCATTAAATGATATCACTAAACCTGATATAATAGAAGAATTAAATTTTATATACCAAGGTCTATGTATAACACATACCCCTCATATCATTAATTAACTGTACCCCCCTATATTGTTGGATTAGATTTTTTACTAAATGACAACGGACAATTTTCTTTTAATAAAGATTATCTACAAATATCTAAAAAGGCTACATTAACACCAATTTTATCAGAGTTTGCGCTTAAGAAGAGTGGTGGACATAAAGAAAAACAAAAACAATGTATTGAGACACACCAGGACAATGTAAAAAACAGAAAATAATACAAGAAGATCTTGCAAAACTAGATAATAAAAATAACAAGTGCGAACCCGTGCTTCGCACACGGGGTTGACAAAATTAGTTTGAATTAACAGTTGATGCATGAAAAATAGATTCCCAAAAGAATTTAAATTCTAAACATTTTTTAGACTGAGCACTAAAGTATTGAAATATATAAGTTTACAAATATGTGTTTATTTCTGCTTGGTTTGTGACCTTTGTTTTAATAATTGTTTTAAAAAGTTATAATAAACATCGATTTAATAATAGTTTTAAAAGTTATAAATGAACATCATAATGTATACGGTGCTAAAATAAACTTTATGTATTATTTATTTATAACTAAGTACACGTTGAAGACTTTACATATTAACCATTTCAGAATACCTAAAAGGTATTACTACAAAAGGAACTAAAACAAAAATATTCAAACAACAATAATAGCATTTGCCAAGTACAAATTTTCCAATTTTTTTCTTCAAAGATGAAACAACAAAATTACTTCCCATCGATCGTGCCTATGTTTCCCCTGAACATTAAGAATTCTTTCAGCAAGTAATCAATTTAGCATTCGATGTTGTATTTTGTAGCATGCTAAATGTTGCCTTCCATATTAAAAATAATATTTGCATCTGCATATAAGAATACAATCCATGTATACGATCAAATAATTTCATTTTTATATCATTTCAATAAATATGGCATATAAGAATATGATTTTATCATAACATTTGGACTAAAACACAACTCCAATATTAGCAGGGACACAGGACAACATGCACTATTTTACCAATAATGTAGAGTTTGAAGTCATGAATGTTAACTTAAGTTTACAAAATTATGTAACTAACTACATATATGAGCTAACTGCACACATTAAATTATTGAAAAATGAAAGATGACTGATTCTCCAAAACAAATTCAAAAATATTACCTTATGTCCTTTTTTCAACCGTGACAAAGATAAAGATAATTATGAGCTTTATGCTCGACCTGCATATTTAAATTTCGTGGCCTATATAAAGTACATGTGAGAAGTACCCTACATTAAAGTACTAAAATGCTTGCAATATATGTAAGGTAGAACTATAAAATCTAAAAGTACTTTGTCCTTAATATGTTTATGACGGGGAGCTTCATAATTTGGATTTAATGTAGATAGGCCATGAATATTTAATTCCAAGGTAACACAAATATACATTTTTTTCTAAAAAAAAGAAGAAAAACTCACCTACTGTTTTAGATATCTCACATGCATGTATAACATTCTTATTAATTTAGAATACATAGATCGGTACTAAAAAACATTATACAAAACGACACTTGTAGACAAATGTTCGAGCAAGTCTAGAAAACATTTTTCCATGTGAAGTTCTGAAAATCAGAAGAAACCCATCTAATATAATGGCATCATAATATACATAAAAAGCATTTACTTACACCAAATAGTCAGGTATAGCTACTTATCGATTCGTATATTAAAAGTGGTTTTGTAACAACCTGGAAAATCTGAACCAGTTTGAAAATTTTAAATTGGCTGTTTTGGTGGATTTTAAATATTTTAAATAATAACGACGAAAATTGTGTTTGAATCGATGTTTGAAAACCAATATAATTATTTTGAATTATAAACAAGGCCTGAAATGGTGCGGCAGTTTCAAATTTTCAATTCAAACTTTGACTGACTATACCGGGTGCAAAATAAAACGGATTTTAGTGAAACCAAAAATATTTAAATCTGTTAGTGAATATCTTTCTAACGAATCTGAAAAATCGAAGTTTCGTAGCAGGAAGCAAAAGTTATGGCCAAATGAATTTTCAGAAAGGTCGCTATAGAGTTTATATAGCCTGTGGAAATGGCCATTTTGCAAACGACCTCAGAATTCGACGAAACCACTTTTGTTGGATCCGGGATGTCAAATTATTGCTAGATGTCAAATTTCATAATTTTTGAAGCTAGTATGTGAGCGTGGCAATGGAAAATGTGTTTTCTCGATTTTTGTTAAATCGGATCGACCAGAAAAGGGCCATTTTTCAAACGGTCTCAGAATTCGACGAAACTAGTTTTGGTGGGGCCGTATTGTCAAAACATAGCTAAATTTATTTTCCGGGAAGTTTTAGAATCAATATGTGGCCCCGGCAAATTGGAATGTATGTTCAAATCGAATATTGAATGTTTTATATTTTAATTTGAAGGGAAACAGACTCAATCAGTCGAATGGGCCTACGAAACATATCCCATTGTGTTCGTAATGGGGGTATTTAGCAAGGGACGGCAGGCGGTGGGTTCGATTTGGTATTCGAATCGAAAAGTTGCTATTTATGGAAATTAAAATTAATATAAATATTAATTGGCCAATCACTTTTCAGAAAAACCCTCTTTCATTAAAAATCTCGCCGTCTCTTTCCTCGTTCAACGTAGAAGCGTGCTCCAAGCTTCCCTCCCCGATTCCTCCTCCTACAAGCCAAATCAGCCAATGCCCCTGTGGAAGATTCTGTAGTGCTCTTCGAGAGGTACAAATCCATAGCAGAATCGGCCTTCCTCGCTGCATGAATTTCGAGATGTAGGGCCACGAACTTCCGACCTTCTGGCCGCCGCTGAGGACAACAGGGGCCACCGAAGTGGGCCCCACTTCTGGCGCAGGTGCGCCTCTTCTGGCTCTTCAACGTGGCGCAGGCCGATCGGCCCCTTGCTACACTGATTCGAAGAAAAATCAAAACCTAGGTTTGAAGATTTTGCTGAGGTAATCGACTTTGTTATTTTAAAACAGTTTTAACACTTTAAAACCGTTACAAACTTGTAAAAATCATATCTTTTTCGTTTGTTGACGAAATTCAGTGAAACAAGAGACAGTGGACTCATGAGGACGTCTTCTACATTCTAGAAGAGACCGCATATTTTTCTGAGCCATCTGCTATTTTTGGTGGAGTGGAACCCAATGTGAGATTTCTAAGTTATAAACGATATGGAAATGACGATGTATAAATTATATATTCGAAGTATGAGTTATATAAGCATTGCACACCTCGTGAATAAGCATTGTATAAGTTGTACGTTCGACGTATAAGTTATATATGCATTGTAAAAATTATATATGTGTTGAAATAGAAGTGAAATATACTTATATAAATATATATATACGCCCCTAGTCCACAAACCATAGACGATATTTATTGGTTGTGATTGGTGTGAAAATTGGTTGATAGCGAATGGTTGATCAGAATTGTTAGTGGTTGAAATTGATTGATTGTGGTTGAAAAATACCCCTTTGTAGTTGAGAATTATTTGGTTGAAACCACATAGGATTAGTCTGTGAAAAAGAAAAAAATAAACATGCCGCCTGCGTGCGATCTAAATGCATGAAATCCCCATTGTCAAAAGCTGTGAGGTTTTAAGGTAGAGCGAGGAGCCGTACTAAGGACGGTCCCGGTTTTAACTACCCTTCCGTTATGCTGCCGAAATTTTCAATAATATTCATGTGTTAGAATTATTTTCATGTGTTGAAACTATATTCGTGTGTTGAATAGAAATTCATGTGTTGAATAGAAATTCATGTGTTGAACGACATTCATGTTTTGAAATAAATTGTTTCATAATAAAAATCATATTTTTATCATCTATATGAACTATATAAAATAGTCGTGTTTTGAAATAAATAGTTTTATAATAAAAATCATATTTTTATCATCTATATGAACTATATAAAACAATCGAGTTTTGAATAAATTGTTTCATAATAAAAATCATATTTTTATCATCTATATGAACTATATAAATTAGTCGTGTTTTGAAATAAATTGTTTTGCAATAAAAATCACATTTTTACTATATATATAAACTATAGAAAATATTCATGTGTTGAATGTTGAAACGAAATTCATGTGCTGAATAGAAGTTCATGTGTTGAATAGAAATTCCTGTGTGGAAATAAAATAAACAAAATTCATGTGTTGAAATAAATATCTGTTGGATAAAAATGTCGTTTTTATCAAATATGTGAAGTGAAAATGGTTTTGAAATTGAAGAATCGATTATATATATATATATATAATTAAAATATATTGAATAACGAAGCTATTGTTCGTGTTTTGAAACCGTGATTTCAAACGATTAGTGCGGGAGATCCGACCATCGGAATTTCCCGAAACCGAAACCATTGGATTCGCTTTGGAAATATCTTTCCAACGATACCCACTTTTTGAAAATCCAACGGTTGGATTGTCTGGAATGTTTAATTCAAATCTGAAGAAAAACAACGCCAGAATCGATTATATATATATATATATATAATTAAATTAAATCGAATAACGACGCTGCAGTTCGTATTTTGAAATTGAAACTTCAAACGAGTGTACCGAGAGATCCGACCGTCGGATTTTCCCAAAACTGAAATCGTTGGATTCGTTTTGAAAAGATCTTTCTAAAGATATAAAATTTGTGAAGATCCTACGGTTAGTTTTTCAGATATGTGTAAATCAAATCTGAAGAAAAACAGCGCCACGGCCGCATTATGGCCTGAAGCGTCGTTTGAATGAAATGGCTATTTTTAAAATAAATAAAAATAGCGATAAATTATGGTAAAATATTAAAAACGATATGGAATGGAAATAAACTGAATTTGCTCGGTTTATGTGATATTTGATGGTTGAATGTGTTTGGCGTGAATTGTTATCGAATAATTTAACCGTTGAAATGAATTGAATTAAATTCTAAATATACGTGAATTATTTGAAAAGGCCGAGTTAAATCTTATTTCAAATAATTGATCGGCGATAAGAAGTCGATGATGGAGACAGTGGTTGAAGACCAGAGATCTTCACCTCGGTTGGATTATAACTAATGTCTTGATTTGGAGGCATCCGGAAATATAGATAATAAGTGGTGATCGTCGAGACGTACGTGGAGATCGATGGGTATGCAAGGTATATAGTGCCTCCGGTTTCGTTCAGACCCAGAACAAACTTGCAAATGGACTGTGTATCTGACATTGGATTTTGTTCTGTGCTGATTGATCTCTATTAAGTATATATCTGTTTGGCAGCGGAGAATTTATTCTCTTGCTTAACGCCCTTCTCTGAGACGTACGAGCTCAGAGGTTATATATCGATAGAAATCAGTCGCATAGCGTGAACTGCCTGTGTGGCACGCCTAAGTGGCAGATGATCAGGGCTTTTGTTGAAAAGCAAAGTCTTGTGGTTGATGATCAAAGCACGGCCTGTGTGGCATAACTTTGTGTATAACGTGAATTCGCGAGCCTCACACCCCGGTATGAGCCAGAAACGGGAGAGGACCTCAGGGAGGACATGCGTTTCTTTCTAGCTAGAGGTTGTGTCAGTGCTTAAACTGGCTAACATATATATTATTTTCACCTGTGTGGTTGTTGCTGTTGCGAGGCGCCTCGGATATATCGGTGACTATTTGGAGCCGATGGAGTCATTCGTTGGCTCATTTACGCCCTAAAGGATGGGGAAACGTAGTGTTCAGGCATTTTAATCCACATCGATGGACCAGCCCTGTTGCTCTAAGGGTCGATGCGCTCTGACCCTAAGGCTCGGGCTAGAGAGTCTCGAAGTCGGTAAGGACTATCTTTTGCCTTGGTTCATGACGGAAATCGAATTTCCAAATACGACATGTGCGGTTTTGATTGTATACCTATATATGGTGACATAGTGGTATGGGGCATTAATGTCGTCTATGATTGATGCTTATGATTCGAAGTTGTGTTTGAAACATATAAACACTAGTAATAATATCAAATACTTTTGTCTTATTCGTATCAAGCATATTTTGGCCATTATAAGGTAAAAACTCTATCCTCCGGTTTGCGTTGCATTGTGTGATGGGAACTATGTCTTATAATGGCTTCATTTTTATAAAAAACATTGTGATGTTTAAAAGATTTACTTGTTGTAAAGCACTCGCAATCCAATGGAGTAAACCCGTTCCGCGAAAGTGGCGTGGTCCTGTGATTAGCCATATTATAAAATGTGTTAAGTAGATTTCTCATACCAATCCCATGACTGACTCGTAGTTTGTTTCACTTGCAAACTCGGGTGCCCCTTTTTCTACACGGGCAGCCTTGTATTCAGGTTTTAGCAGGCTCTTTCTGGATAGTTGAAGCTGAAGATGGATTCTACCATTTATCTCTTTTTATGTTGTTCAGCTTCTGTTGTACATATTATGTTTTCTTTTCCGCTGTAGACATTTATGTATAGCTGAACTGTATTTGTACTAAGTATGATCCTATATACTGTGTAACTCTGACGATTATATTTATCCAGTGTATTCTATTGTACATTATCTAGTGTATTTATTTATTTCTGTTCTGCTGTTATCTGTTTATGTGTTATATTTCAAAGATTACCCTTGCCACCGTCGTACGGGGTTTTGGGGTCATCACAACGTGGTATCAGAGCTTTGGTTAAGCTTAGTTCTAGAATATAACATGTTAACGAACTCGTCAGAAATAGAACCAGTAGTGTTCTAGGACGAATAACTCATTACAGATAGGATTAGTAATATCCTAGTATGAGTATAGTAGAATGAAATACACCCCGATAGACACATTTACATTCAAGTATATGTTTCTATGCTTTATAACATCTTTTCTGTTGACCTGACACTTGATCTGCTATTTGCAGAAGTACTAGAAAATGAGTGTCAGAAACAGAAGAAGGAATATCAAACCAGATATTTAGGCTCTAGTATAGAGGTATCGAAATCTGGGTGGATCACCATTCTTGGGCAAATAATCCATTATGGAAACACAAGCTTGGATTCGTTCTGCTATGAAGATCTTTGAAAGTTTACAGTTAAGAGATGACCAGAAAAGATTACTGGCGTCTTAGGCACTCAAAGAAGAAGCTTTATTCTGGTGGGCTTCGATTATTAAGGATAATCCAGAAGGTGATATCACTTGGGATAGATTCAAATGGGTTTTCAGTGAAAGATTTATTCCTCCAGAAGCAACTGAACGGTTATGTGATGAATTTTGTTATCTGATACAAGGAGATATGAATATCCCAGAATATCATAAGAAATTCAACGAACTTTCTCATTTTGCCCCTCATCTAATTCAAAATCCGAAGAGGAAGAATCTGAGATTTATTAACGGGCTTCAAAGAAAGTATTAAAGTAAAGTAATGGGACATGTGAAGCTTCCTTTCTCTGAAATGGTATACATGGCTTACCAGTATGAGGATCTCGACAAGAAAGGTATGTTGCGGTACGAAGAGGAAGTCTGATCTAGTAATAAAGGGGAAACTGAAACAGATAATCCTGAGGCCGGTACGATGCCTGAGGTCAATAAGAAGCCCAGAGCCAAAAGGAAAAGGGCTAAATCTGAGAAAGAACCAGTAACAACTGCTATATGCTCTAACTGCAATAAGCAAGGACATTTGTCGATAAGTTGCAGATCTCTAAAGAAACAAATAAAGGATGGATTTAGAGCCAATCGAAAGCAAAAGAAGAAAAGATTTAGACCTGATGAGGAGTTTCAAGAGATTAGGGAGTGCAAACAATGCCATAAGACTGGTCATCTTGCAAAGGATTGCCAGCTCTTAAAGAAGCCTGAAATAGTTCAAGTGAATGAAGTGGCGGAAACTTCAGCGCCCTCTGCTAGTCAAGAACGGTCTAATGTTTTAGAAGGCACGCTTAATGTCAAAAATATTCCAGTTAAAGTACTGTTTGATACAGGCGCGTCACGAAGCTTTATTGCAAATAATGCAGTTAAGAAGTTGGATTTGAAATTGAAAACGCTCAAAGAACCCATCACTGTCCATAATCTGGTTGGGGGTTCTCTCGATCTTAGCTGGATTTGTGCGGTACCTGTCTCTTTTTCCTGTTATAAGTTCCCTACCATCTCTATCGTCATGAATTTTACTGAATTCGATCTTATTTTGGGATTGGATTGGTTCACCAAATATGAACCAGAGGTTAAATGCGCCGAGAGAGTTGTTAGGGCAAAGATTAAATCAGGGAATTATATAACCATACCATTTGAGGGCCCGAATTCAGATAGAAAAGACTTTTGGTCAGCTCTAGATGTTTCACCTGCTCAAATAGAAAATATCCCTGTAGTCATAGAGAATATTCCGAACCTCATAAAAGATATTCCTGTCGTAAAGAATTATGCAGATGTGTTCGAAGAAGTTGTTAGCTTACCTCCGCAAAGAGAAATTGATTTCAAGATCGCTTTAATTCCAAACGCAAGGCCAGTAGTGCACGCTATTCGGAGAATGACTCTAAAGAAGAAAGAAGAACTAGACAATCAAACTCGACAGCTTGTATGGAAGGGTCTGATCAGGCCTAGTTTCTCTGATTGGGGAGCAGCAGTGGTGTTTGTCCCAAAGTCTGACGGTACTCTGCGACTATGTGTGGATTATCGTGACTTGAATAAACAAACATTGAAGAACAAATATCCATTGCCACGGATTGATGATTTCCTAGATCGATTGAACGGAGCACAAGTATTTTCAAGGATGGACCTAGCTACAGGCTTCCATCAACTTTGTATTGCCGAAGAGTGTGTTCCTATGACAACATTCAGAGGTCCTGATTTGTTCTATGAGTGGTTAGTAATGCCGTTCGGCTTATGTAACGCTCCAGCTTATTTTGTCGATTTGATGAATAGAGTGTTCAGAGGAGTCCTGAATAAGTTTGTTCTGGTTTTTATTGATGATATTATAATCTTCTCTAAGTCAAAGGCCGAACATGAAAAACATTTGGTGCAAGTTCTAGAAATTCTGAGAAGGAACGTTTTAAAAGCCAAACTGTCCAAATGTATATTCTGGCAAGATGAAGTGAAGTTTCTTGGCCACGTCGTATCAAAAGAGGGAATTGCTGTGGATCCAAGTAAAATCACAGCTATTCAAAATTGGAAACAGTCTAGTACTCCTACAGAAGTCCAAAGTTTTCTTGGATTGGCTAGTTATTATTGGAAGTTCGTTAAAGATTTTTCGAAGATATCTAGTCACTTAACAAAGCTTATAAAGAAACACGCAAAATTCAAGTGGACTCCAGAATGTGAGGAGGCTTTTGAGAAGCTAAAGTTAAGATTAACAATGGCTCCGGTGTTAACGATAATCGATGGCAATCAAGACTTGAAAGTCTGGACAGATGCCTCTAAAGAAGGCCTTGGTGCAGTATTAATGCAAAGAGGTCGAGTGGTTGCTTATGCTAGCCGTCAGCTGAAGCTGCATTAGAAAAACTACGTTACTCATGATCTTGAGTTGTTAGCTATTGTATTTGCTTTAAAAATCTGGAGACACTATCTTCTTGGTGAGAAATTCGAACTGTTTACAGATCACCAGTCGCTAAAGTATCTTTTCATCCAGAAAGACTTGAATCTGAGGAAGCAACATTGGCTAGAGTTCCTTGCAGCATACGATTTTGAGATTCTGTACACTCCAGGGAAAGCCATTGTCGTGGCTGATGCGCTAAGTCGAAAGAACGCAATAATCGCTAGCTTTATTATAACGACTTCCTTGATTGACAAAATATCTATTCTTCAGAAGGAAGATAATTTTATTAAGGATATGATCAGAAGGATTCAGAAAGGCGAACCCTCGTGTTTTCAAATAGATAACGATGGGACCCTGAGATTGAGAGGAAGGATTTGTGTTCCCGACATCCCCGAGTTAAAAAGGGAAGTGTTAGACGAGTGTCACAAGTCCAAGCTGAGTATCCATCCAGGTGTGGCCAAAATGTATAATGATCTCAAGCGAACATTCTGGTGGAAGGCCATGAAAAGGGATGTTTCAGTATATGTTAGCAGGTGATCTAATTGCCAACTAGTCAAAAGTGACCAACAGAAACTTGCCGGATTATTGTAACCATTGGATATTCTAGGTTGGAAGTGGGAACATATTTCCATGGACTTCATAGATGGTTTGCCCAGAACCAGAAAATGAAATGACAGTATTTGGGTGATCGTAGATCGCTTTACGAAGACTGCCCATTTCATACATGTCGGATCGAACAGAACTGCTCAAAGTCTGGCGCAGATTTATTTAAAGGAAATTGTTATGCTACATGGAGTGTCGGTCAGTATAGTCAGTGATAGAGATCCAATATTTACTAACAAATTCTGGGAGGCATTTCAAGTAGAACTGGGAACGAAGCTGAACTTGAGCACCGCTTATCATCCTCAGAAAGATGGTAGAAGATTTATTGCGGGCTTGTGTTCTTGATTTTGGTGGATCATGGGAAGACCATTTGCATTTGGCTGAGTTCTCATACAACAACAGCTACCAGGCGAGCCTGACAGTGTCACCATTCGAGGCATTGTATGGTAGACCGTGTCGATCTCCTGTTTGTTTGTTCGAACCTAGTAATAGACTTGTATTGGGACCTGATATGATCCGTGAAGCTGCAGACAAGGTCGATTTCGTTAAGAAACGATTACTCGCCACTCAAAGCCGACAGAAGAGCTATGTTGATTCGAGAAGAAGAGATTTGGCTTTTTCTGTTGGTGATTATGTGTATCTAAGGGTTTCTCCGTTGAGAGGAGTGATTCGATTTGGCAAAACTGGGAAGTTCGCGCCCAGATTTATTGGTCCATTCCCTATACTAGAACGGATTGGAACCCTCGCTTATAGAGTTCAATTGCCTGATTGGTTGCCTGGAGTACATGATGTATTTCACGTATCTCAACGTTGAAAGCATATTCATGACCCAGACTTGGTTGTGGAACAGGCCGCACAACAGGATATTGAAATTACTCTAGAATTGGCTGTGAGAAGAGAGCCGCTAAAGATTATTGGCAAAGAAACCAAAGAACTGAGGAACAAGAAGGTTCACTTAGTCAAAGTGCAATGGAGTGGAGATCCGCGAGATTGTACTTGGGAAATAGAGGAAAGCATTAAGAAAGCCTATCCTAAGTGCAGGGTGGATATCTCTGATTGACTCCGGTGCAAGGTACATTTACCATACTTTGCATTACCATTTGTTCTCTAATTTGTTGTTATTTTCTTTTCATGGATGTAAACTTTTAATTCTATAGTCTGGTTATTTTAAAAGAGTATATGAATCGATTAGTATATTTTTGAAAAGTTAAAAAAAATTGATTGTTGTTTGTGTTGTGTGATAGTAGATAGGATTAATTAAATTATTAGAAAGATAGTTAATTTAATCAATGAATGAAGGGTAAATCTATGCAATTAAATCGCGTATTGAACTGATTTAAAAACAGATAGAAATATATACATGTGTATTATATATGTTTGAATAGGTAAATGGATTAGCTGTTGAGTAAAGAATTTATTTGCGTGCCCGACAAATAGGTAAACCTTAATGAGTTGGATGCGCAATTTTATTATTATATCAACTCCTGCGAATGTCATTGGATGCGGAGTGTTGGTTGTTCTGTGTGTACTAATAAATGTCGCCATAGGATAGTAACAGTTAATTTTGAACTACACTACATGGCATACTTCTTGAAGATAGGCATACTTCATCATATACCACATAAGCATTTGGAGCTTATGTGACGAGGTTGAAGATTTACCATACGAGCGAGAGGCTTGTATGGCGATGACCATATTTTACAGGTTGAATTGATGACTGATATGGACTATGTAAAATATAACGGTAAAATTGCCAGATTGATTAAAAAAAACCCACACGGGTCTAGAGATGACAATAAACACGTCTCTCTGGTCGTTGAGGCACAAAACCCATTTATAGGGTGACGAGAATTTATTCTCTGGAGTTATGATCTATACACACTCCCCTGTGGACACCGGAACATATCACTATAAATATGTGCATGCTTATTAGGATTTATTGGGTACCTAATACGGCCCAATAAATTTCCAAACCCCTCCCCGTACGAAGGAGGTTATGGCGAAATTTTTCGAAAATTTAGGGTGTTAGCCAAATTTTTGAAGAATTTGAAAATTCTTAGAAACTGAAAAGTTGAAGAATGGAAGCCAGATTGAAAGTAGAGCTGGTTAATTAATCCACTTTCGACTTTGTTCCTTTTCGAGGACGAAAAGTTTTAAGTGGGTGAGATTGTAACAACCCGAAAAATCTGAACCAGTTTGAAAATTTTAAATTGGCTACTTTGGTGGATTTTAAATATTTAAAATAAATATTTTAAATAATAACGAAGAAAATTGTGTTTGAATCGATGTTTGAAAACCAATATAATTATTTTGAATTATAAACAAGGCCTGAAATGGCGCGGCAGTTTCAAATTTTCGATTCAAACTTTGACGGACTGTACCGGGTGCAAAATAAAGTGGATTTTAGTGAAACCAAAAATATTTAAATCTGTTAGTGAATATCTTTCTAACGAATTTGAAAAATCGAAGTTTCGTAGCGGGAAGCAAAAGTTATGGCCAAATGAATTTTCAGAAAGGTCGCTATAGAGTTTATATAGCCCGTGGAAATGGCCATTTTGCAAACGACCTCAGAATTCGACGAAACCACTTTTGTTGGATCTAGGATGTCAAATTTTTGCGAGGTTTCAAATTTCATAATTTTTGAAGCTGGTATGTAAGTGTGGCAAAGGGAAATGTGTTTTGTCAATTTCTGTTAAATTGGATCGACCAGAAAAGGGCCATTTTTCAAACGGTCTCAGAATTCGACGAAACTAGTTTTGTTGGGGCGGTATCGTCAAAACATAGCTAGATTTATTTTTTGGGAATTTTAGAATCAATATGTGGCCCCGACAAATTGAAATGTACGTTCAAATCGAATATTGTATGTTTTATATTTTAATTTGAAGAGAAACTGACTCAAACAGTCGAATGGGCCTACGAAACATATCCCATTGTGTTCGGAATGGGGGTATTTAGCTAGGGACGGCAGGCGGTGGGTTCGATTTGGTGTTCGAATAGAAAAGTTGTTGTTTATGGAAATTAAAATTAATATAAATATTAATTGGCCAATCACTTTTCAGAAGAACCCTCGTTCATTAAAAATCCCGCCTTCTCTTTCCTCGTTCAACGCGGAAGCGTGCTCCAAGCTTCTCTCCCCGATTCCTCCTCCTACAAGACAAATCAGCCAATGCCCCTATGGAATATTCTGTAGTGCTCTTCGAGAGCTACAAATCCATAGCAGAATCGGCCTTCCTCGCTACATGAATTTCGAGATCCAGGGCCGCGAACTTCCGGCCTTCTGGCCGGTGCCGAGGACGACAGGGGCCATCGAAGTGGGCCCCACTTCTGGCGCAGGTGCGCCTCTCCTGGCTCTTCAACGTGGCGCAGGCCGATCGGCCCCTAGCTACACGGATTCGAAGAAAAATCAAAACCTAGGTTTGAAGATTTTGCTGAGGTAATCGGCTTTGTTATTTTAAAACAGTTTTAACACTTTAAAACCGTTACAAACTTGTAAAAATCATATCTTTTTCGTTTGTTGACGAAATTCAGTGAAACAAGAGATAGTGGACTCGTGAGGATGTCTTCTACATTCTAGAAGAGACCGCATATTTTTCTAAGCCTTCTGCTATTTTTGGTGGAGTGGAACCCAATGTGAGATTTCCGAATTATAAATGATATGGAAATGACGATGTATAAATTATATATTCGAAGTATGAGTTATATAAGCGTTGTACACCTCATGTTTAAGCGTTGTATAAGTTGTACGTTCGATATATAAGTTATATATGCATTGTAAAAATTATATATGTGTTGAAATAGAAGTGATATATATATATATATATATATATATATATATATATATACGCCCCTCGTCCACAAACCATGGACGATATTTATTGGTTGTGATTGGTGTGAAAATTGGTTGATAGTGAATGGTTGATCAGAATTGTTTGTGGTTGAAATTGATTGATTGTGGTTGAAAAATACCTGTCTGTGGTTGAGAATTATTTGGTTGAAACCACATAGGATTAGTTTGTGGAAAAGAAAAAAATAAACATGCCGCCTTCGTGCGAACTAGATGCATGAAATCGCCATTGTCAAAAGGTGTGAGGCTTTAAGGTAGAGCGAGGAGACGTACTAGGGACGTCCTGGTTTTAACTACCCTGCCGTTATGCTGCCGTAATTTTCAATAATATTCATGTGTTAGAATTATTTTCATGTGTTGAAACTATATTCGTGTGTTGAATAGAAATTCATGTGTTGAATAGAAATTCATGTGTTTAATAGAAATTCATGTGTTGAACGACATTCATGTTTTGAGATAAATTGTTTCATAATAAAAATCATATTTTTATCATCTATATGAACTATATAAAATAGTTGTGTTTTGAAATAAATTGTTTTATAATAAAAATCATATTTTTATCATCTATATGAACTATACAAAACAATCGTGCTTTGAAATAAATTGTTTCATAATAAAAATCATATTTTTATCATCTATATGAACTATATAAAATAGTCGTGTTTTGAAATAAATTGTTTTGCAATAAAAATCACATTTTTACTATATATATAAACTATAGAAAATATTCATGTGTTGAATGTTGAAACAAAATTCATGTGTTGAATAGAAATTCATGTATTGAATAGAAATTCCTGTGTGGAAATAAAATAAACAAAATTCATGTGTTGAAATAAATATATGTTGGATAAAAATGTCATTTTTATCAAATATGTGAAGTGAAAATGGTTTGGAAATCGAAGAATCGATTATATTTATACATATATATAAATATAATTAAAATATATCGAATAACGAAGCTGTAGTTCATGTTTTGAAACCGTGATTTCAAACGATTAGTGCGGGACATCCGACCATCGGATTTTCCCGAAACTGATACCGTTGGGTTTGCTTTGGAAATATCTTTCCAACGATACCCACTTTGTGAAAATCCAATGGTTGGATTGTCTGGAATGTTTAATTCAAATCTGAAGAAAAACAGCGCCAGAATCAATTATATATATATATATATATATATATATATAATTAAATTAAATCGAATAACGACGCTGCAGTTCGTATTTTGAAATCGAAACTTCAAACGAGTGTACCGGGAGATCTGTCCGTCGAATTTTCCCAAAACTGAAATCATTGGATTCGTTTTGAAAAGATCTTTCTAAAGATATAAAATTTGTGAAGATCCGACAGTTAGATTTTCAGATATGTGTAAATCAAATCTGAAGAAAAACAGCGTCATGGCCGCTTTATGGCCTGAAGCGTCGTTTGAATGAAATGGCTATTTTTAAAATAAATAAAAATAGCGATAAATCGTGGTAAAATATTATAAAGGATATGGAATGGAAATAAACTGAATTTGCTCGGTTTATGTGATATTTGATGGTTGAATGTATTTGGTGTGGATTGTTATCGAATAATTTAACCGTTGAAATGAATTGATTTAAATTCTAAATATACGTGAATTATTTGAAAAGGCCGAGTTAAATCTCATTTAAAATAATTGATCGGTGATAAGAAGTCGATGATGAAGATGATGGTTGAAGACCAGAGATCTTCACCTCGGTTGGATGATAAATGATGTCTTGATTGGGAGGCATCCCGAAATATAGATAATAAGTGGTGATCGTCCAGACGTACGTGGAGATCGGTGGGAATGCGAGGTATATAGTGCCTCCGGTTTCGTTCAGACCCAGAACAAACTTGCAAATGGACTGTGTGTCTGACATTGGATTTTTTTCTGTGTTGATTGATCTCTATTAAGTATATATCTATTTGGCGGCGGAGAATTTATTCTCTTGCTTAACGCCCTTCTCTGAGACGTACGAGCTCAGAGGTTATATATCGATAGAAATCAGTCACATAGCGTGAATTGCCTGTGTGGCACGCCTAAGTGGCAGATGATCAGGGCTTCTGTTGAAAAGCAAAGTCTTGTGGTTGATGATCAAAGCACGGCCTATGTGGCATAGCTTTGTGTATAACGTGAATTCCGAGCCTCACACCCTGGTATGAGCCAGAAACGGGAGAGGACCTCAGGGATAACATGCGTTTCTTTCTAGCTAGAGGTGGTGTCAGTGCTTAAACTGGCTGACATATATATTATTTTCACCTGTGTGGTTGTTGCTGTTGTGAGGCGCCTCAGATATATCGGTGACTATGTGGAGCCGATGGAGTCATTCGTTGGCTCATTTACGCCCCAAAGAGCGGGGAAACGTAGTGTTCAGGCATTTTAATCTACATCGGTGGACCGGCCCTGTCGCTCCAAGGGTCGATGCGCTCTGACCCTAAGGCTCGGGCTAGAGAGTCTCGAAGTCGGTAAGGACTATCTTTTGCCTTGGTTCATGACGGAAATCCAATTTCCAAATACGACATGTGCGGTTTTGATTGTATACCTATATATGGCGACATAGTGGTATGGGGCATTAATGTCGTCTATGATTGATGCTTACGATTCGAAGTTGTTTTTGAAACATATAAATACTAGTAATAATATCAAATACTTTTGTTTTATTCTTATCAAGCATATTTTGGCCATTATAAAGTAAAAAATCTATCATCTGGTTTGCGTTGCATTGTGTGATGGGAACTGAGTCTTATAATGGCTTCATTTTTATAAAAAGCATTGCCATGTTTAAAAGATTTACTTGTTGTAAAGCACTGGCAATCTAATGGAGTAAACTCATTCCGCGAAAGTGGCGTGGTCCTGTGATTAGCCATATTATAAAATGTGTTAAGTAGATTTCTCATACCAGTTCCATGACTGACTCGCAGTTTGTTTCACTTGCAAACTCGGGTGCCCCTTTTTCTACACGGACAACCTTGTATTCAAGTTTTAGAAGGCTCTTTCTGGATAGTTGGAGATGAAGATGGATTCTACCATTTATCTCTTTTTATGCTGTTCAGCTCCTGTTGTACATATTATGTTTTCTTTTCCGTTGTAGACATTTATGTATAGCTGAACTGTATTTGTACTAAGTATGATCCTATATACTGTGTAACTCTGATGATCATATTTATCCAATGTATTCTATTGTACATTATCTGGTGTATTTATTTATTTCTGTTATGCTGTTATCTGTTTATGTGTTATATTCCAAAGATTACCCTTGCCACCGTCGTACGGGGTTTTGGGGTCGTCACAGGTTTCGTTAATGTGTGCCCTTAGGGCACATGTTAATGTTAGTAGAATTGTGGTAAAGGACATAAGTTTGAGTTTTAATTACCTAATTTATCCCTACAATATTAAATATAGACGGAATTCGGGAAGGATCATTTATGTGATTTCGTCATTCTTAACATGTGCCCAAAGAGGGTCACTTGTGTAATTTCGTCATTCTTAACATGTGCCCTTAGGCACATGATAACATTTTCCTATTAATAATACAAAAAGGAACTCAAGTGACACGAAATGAATTAATTAGAAAATATTCATAATTAAGATTTTACTATAGTCATAAGAATGAATCATATGCCTTCTTCACTGTGCATGCCATTATCTTCTCCACCCCTAATGAGGGCTTTTGAACTTTTCAAGGCATGAATACCTTAAGGCTAAACTCTGCTTGGTAAGCATCCTTTGACACATTATTCTGGCTGCACAAATATATATATTAAAAAAAACTTACAGTAGAAGGAAAATACTTCACATTTTACACTAAGAAAAGTTGATTGGTAACTCTTGCTTGTAGAATGTGTTTCATTTATGGTTGCTTAGGTTGAAGCCGCCTAACTATCAAGTGAGTCCACCGCAACTACAACCTGAAGACATAAGCATTAAACATATTGTCCA
The DNA here is from genome assembly GCA_030737875.1 of Allium sativum. Classification (NCBI taxonomy): domain Eukaryota; kingdom Viridiplantae; phylum Streptophyta; class Magnoliopsida; order Asparagales; family Amaryllidaceae; genus Allium; species Allium sativum. Next base: position 330,902,572 of record CM060916.1, read on the forward strand.
AACTGCTCATTAAACATATTGTCCAAATTAGTATATGAATTTTGATTGCTCGTTAAACATATCATCCAAATTGCTCGATATGAAAATGACAAATTGTAGGTATTATTAGACTTCAAAAAAGAACATATATACATATTTTAAAATATTTTGGAATGTAAAGTGAAATTTCAACTGCAATTGAAATAAGTAGATCAACAGTTTTTGACAAATTTGATAATTGGATCTAAAATGATAGATTGAACTGTTTCTTTGAAAAAAATACTTACATTAAATGGATGATGGATCATCAATCGAATAAGCTTGATGATTCGAATAAGCTTAATGATTTGAATAATCTCAATCATTACAAACAAAAATCATAATGGGTTCTGTTATTATACCTCAATATTGACAATTTAATGGATAACACTGCAAAGTCAAATGGTATGTAAGTGAAGAAATTAATATTTCAATCCTGAAAACAATAAGAAAATTACAAACATTTATCATGGCAGTTGAAACTGATGAAAAAGTATCAGCCAACAAATGACCATTTCTTAGTTACTTTAATTCTGAAAACAATATAAAAATTGCAATAAAACAATAAATTTAGAAAATAAATTGAAGGAGTAAGCATCTGACTTGAAGTAAAGGTTAGATGATTATAAGAAAGGATAGAAACCTGAAAATGCATTTAGGATTGTACTACTCAAATTATTGTAATGTTCACAAATTAGACTTGGCAGGAAGAAATGACAATTTCAAGGAATTTTACATTCAATCCTCAAACCAGTATAAAATAGGAATGTGAACAGTCGTGATCCAATCTTTAATAACATAGAACAGATGGAGAAAATATTGTACTCATTTAAGTACAAATGCCCGCACTATTATAAATTAACGGGTAGGTTTTGCCCTTTTTGTATAGTCTACATGCTATAACATGATTGAAATAATTATGATAACAGGAAGAAAATATCATATAGTGAAAATCCATCACAACAAAATTAAATTTTAACTTGAGAGAGAATGATCTCTATTTGAATGGAAGCAGTAACGAAATTTAAAATAGGAAAGAATGGTTATTTAAAGCTTTGCTATACCTAATGAGATCGTAACGTTGATTTATGAAGTCAGGTTTATACATCTTACTTACATATCACCAAACTGATCACAATGCATATATAATGCACAAATCAGATAAAAGTAAGGCCAATGCAAGAACATGTATTTAATCTTGCATCATTCCTTCACTTGAATTTTTAATAAGACATAGTAGCATTGCATGGAAGCAACATAGAAAAAAATATTTTTGAATGAAATATTTTTATCGATGAGCAAGTTGCCTTAAGTAGGTAAAAAAATGGTTTGCAAAAATTCTGATTCAAAATTTTGGTTGACTAAAGTAACGTGAAATGCACATTACATGATGAGAAATTATATAAATGAAGTCAGAGTTATATAATTGAAGTCATCAAGGCAATTACATTTATTCTAAGGCACTCTACTAGGTCTTGATATAAAATGTGTGGAAAAAAACATAATTTATATATGAAGTATTTCTTGAACATTAAATTATAGCTATTTTTAGTTCATGTCATATATTTTGATCCACTGTAGGCAATACAATTAAAAACAATCAAAACAGTCTATCTTATAGATCAAGGAAATCACAAAAATAGAAATAACAAAAGAATATACACATCTTTACTAATCCCTTTTTCAGTTCCCAAAACAAATGACAATGAAACTCAACATATATTATAGAACCTGAGATCATGGAACTAAAACATTCCATTTTTAATGGCTCCATTTGATTTTATGCTTTGCTCCAGCTATTCGTTTTTGTAATCAAGACGGTAGTTCTTATTAGTGAGCCTTTGATAGAGATCGCTAATAGTCCAGAATGAAAAAGACAATAATAAAATCGTGTAAAAGTCCAATCAAATGTACGGTTAACTATATATAAATAGTTACTTGGAACTAAGCATGTTTTTCAAGGATAGACAAATTAGTTAATGACCAGAAAACAAAATTATATGGTGCACTTGATGTTTCTAACTTGCACATACAATGGTTAATTTGACATGAGTTACTAATTAATTTCCAAATATTTTTAAATGTTATGCATGGCAGTGAGTCATGAAAAAAACTTACTTATAACTCATCAAGTACAAATTAAACCTGGAAAATGCTTAATTTAATCAAGTGGACGGTACTTTATAGAGTTGTATTTTTTTTTTTTTTGAAAAGAAGTAAAAACTATATTAAAGGCATCTGTTCAGTACGTAACATCGCTGATTATAGTCGAGTTATTTTGTCCTTATCATTAACCTTATTTCAATATACGATCACTTTGGTTATAAGTAAAAGAACATGGTTCAAATTCCGTGCTAGAATTCCTAAGAAAGGATATAGGAGTCAATTATGAAATATTTTTCCTAGTAGAAAAAAAATGATAAAACCTAGAAGGACATGAAGGAAATTTTGTTTTATTTGGACAAAAGTTGAAAATTTCCTTGGAAATGACAACTTAGCTGGTTAATTGGGGACAATCTATGGAAGAAATAATTATGGCAATTCTGAATTGTAACACCCCACGCCCGTTATGGTCACTTTCTAAGGGAATGCCATAACATCGGTGGAGTATTTTTGAGTGAATATAGAACAGAGTAATTACAGCAAGACAGATATAAGTAATACTTTGAAAATTTAAAACATCATTTCAATTGCAGCGGAAAATAAAACATGTCTGGTTACATCACAAAACCATAATAGAAGTCAAGTACAAATATCCATCCTGCTAAATAAAAATACATAATCCCAATACATGAACTGATAGCCATAATAGAAAAGGGTAAACTGAGCTCTACATCTAGGGTCCAAGCTCCAAGAGAGTAATAAAAGCAGCCTGATCAAAGCCCACTCGTGCTGGGCCCACTCTGAGAACCTGAGGGTTAGGAAAAAGATAAAAACAACGGGGTCAGACATAAGTCTGAGCGAGTCCTATAACTTTAATAATACAATCATTAAAGTAACCAGAGAAGACATAAACTTGACATACGGTAATGTCTGGGGATGAATGGCTACACTAAGCAGCTTGGTAGACATAGGATAACTAAGATAACTGTAAAGACGCATTTACCCACCCAAGGATAATTACTACACTGCACCACACCAGTCATTTCTACTTAAAGGTTGATCCCTCCCAAGGACTTAGAAAATTTCCCAGTAGTCTCGTATGCCCCTAGCTGACTACATAGGTGCCGTTTGCCCCTATCTCCACTAGGTGTAACCACTACTCCCAAATGATCGGCTCCATATCGTAGATACCCGTGCCGGCCCCACAGTGGGGTGTATCACTCCCCAAAGTGGCAACCCGATACAACAAACGGTGCACGGCTTATATCTACACGATGCAACAACGTCTTACCTACCAGCCCGGGTCCACACACGCATATGAAACCCGTTGGACTTGCGTTGCCACCGCTACCCCGTTTGGCCTCTTATAGTCAAGCCCAGTACGCGTGTCCCGTCCTCGACATGGGTCGAGCCCAATAAGATACATATGGGTTACTGGTTGAAATGGGCCCCCACAAGCTACCCACCTAAGCTTGTCCCTTTTTCTAGTGCATCCCACTTAACCCTTTAATCATGTTTAATTACATGTTTGCACTTTGGTTAAGTATTCTAATCGTATTTTCTATTGCCACCCAAGGCAACCACTAGATTTCCACATGCCACCCAAGGCACCCACTTAACCCCTCATGTCCCTCTACATGCTAATATGGTTAAGTGTTTCTTAATTAATTAATTAAGATCATGACCTCATAAAGACCTCTCACATTAGACCGTCTTTTATGACTGCTGGATATGCCGGTTGGTTCCGGGCAGACTTCTGTCATCAAAAGGGTCTAACCTCGTGTCTTTACTTTAATCACGTATTTAATTTATGACTAAGACCTCTCACATTGGGCCAATCATTTGTAGCCGCTGGATGGCCGGTCGGTTCCGGGCAGACTTCTGCTACAAAAGGGTCCAACCTCGTGTCTTAGTTGATTAATTACACCTAATTAATCACCCCCATAATTAATTATTCCTAATTAATTACACATTTTTCATAACATGGGTAGACCTAACTCAATAGGTAAATTCCCATGGGGTAGACCTAACTCAATAGGTAAATTCCCACTTATGTTAATTTATTTTTATGGTATGCTTAATCATACCCAATCATACTTTTATTAACATATTTATTAACCCCATCGTTCCCCACGTAAATCGTTCTCATTTCATGACATAATAAAGGGAAGATCCATCATAAATATCATGGGTTTAACCAAATCTTAGCATATAACTTTGTCATGGGTTAAGAGGATGTCAACTTGCACATATGAGCATATATTAACCCAACTACATTTAACCCAAACTTGCATATTATCATACACATGACTTGCATAACATGTTGCATATGAACTTGCATATTATCATACATATGACTTGCATAACATGTTGCATATGAACTTGCATATTATGTTAAACTTGCATTTAAGCATATACATAACTTGCATAAGCATTCACATTCTTGCATAAGCATTCACATACTTGCATAAGCATGCATAACTTGCATATCATGTTAAACTTGCATTTAAGCATATACATAACTTGCATAAGCATTCACATTCTTGCATAAGCATTCACATACTTGCATAAGCATGCATAACTTGCATATCATGTTAAACTTGCATTTAAGCATATACATAACTTGCATATGAACTTGCATAACAACCTACACATAACTTACATAACATCATACACATAACTTACATATGAACTTGCATAACTCACTTGTTAAACATGCATAAACCCACTTATTAAATATGCATAAACCCACTTATTAAACATGCATAAACCCACTTGTTAAACATGCATAAACCAACTTATTAAACATGCATAAACCCACTTGTTAAACATGCATAAACATAGGAAAACATAGAGTAGCATATCATTACAAATGATTCAAACTCACTAATCCGCATTCAAGACCATAAGTCTCATTACCCCTAATCTACTTACTTTAGCAATTGATGTTAAAGTGATAGAAACTCACAACTAGCAAATTTGCACTCCAAATGAAGAAGATTAAGATGCTTAGAATGGATTAGAGGTTGATTAGAGAGTGATTAGCTTGCAACCCTCTTCATAAATTAGTGGAGGCTCCTTCTAAGATTTAATTTGGCGGCATGTAGCCCTCAATTCTATTTTTAGTATGGATTAGGGTAGGTTTAGGGTGTATTTATAGATTAGGTGAGTGTTTTAGGCCCTTAGATTAACCCTAGATTAGATTAGGACCCTTAGATTTCGGAAATCTCTAGAACCCAGCCCAAGACTCAACCAAAAACCAGATCTGGTGCACCCAGATCAACAGGGCCGACACCCTGTGTCGACACCCCTGTCGACAGGCCTGTCGACACCCCTGTCGACATGCCTGTCGACACCCCTGTCGACATGCCTGTCGACACGGGGCTAGGCGGGAACTTTCCCGCCTTTTCCGCTTTTGGCTTCAAACTTGTTTTAGAACTGAATTTTAAATCTGTTTTTAACTTTGAATTTTCTGAAAACTTCTTTGGGCCTTAACTGGGCCATACGGACTCCGATTTACAAAATTTCGGACTCTATTTTGCGTATTTTTCCGAGACGAACGCAATGACGCAGCCCGTTTCCCCGAACTCTCACATCTGAGATTATTTATTCTGCAATTAGTGAATTTTAGCATTAACTGAAATACGGGGTGTTACATTCTCCCCTCCTTAAAGGATTTCGTCCCCGAAATCTCTAAGCTAAGGAGAATGCATATCCTATCATCCAAACAACCATCTACTCAATCCATCAAACACGGGCATCCATTGTCCTTAAAACAATTTCTAATGATGTATGAGCATATGCAAAAAGTGTGTGTATATGTTCCCTATCTAATGTATGAACATATGCAAACCATGATAGTGTCATGCATCCATTATGTATGCGAGAGAACCCTATCGACACATACAATATCTACATGAGTGCACAATCATTCACCAAAATGCATCATCCATATGATAACACAATCATTATACATCCATAAATATAGCTTCCTACACACAATTTTATGCAATATGCAATATGAAGTGACTGAGCCGATCTAGTGCCTAGAGTGTGTGTATATGCATCCACGAGCAACCACTAGCAAACACTTGCATCCACTTGCATCCATCAATCATAACATGTCTCAAACACATGTTTCAACCATAGGTTTACCCTATCTAAAGGTCAAAGGTACTAACGAGAGGACATACTAAAGATAAGATAAGTACAAGATAAGCGACAAAGGAGAAGTTGAAGAACATACCCTCAAAAAGAAATGGGTATAATGAACGCATCTTCGCTTCCGTCTACCAAGTAGCGTTGCCCTGATCTTCTCCCCATTGTACTTTGACTAGTTGAACCTCTCTGTTTCTCAACTTCCTAGTTTCTGACCCAAGGATGCGAGTAGGAGATCGTCGAATCGTTGCATCACGTTCTACTTCCACTTCTCTAAGCAAGCTCGGCTCTACCACTTCTGCAGTCTCATGTAGGCACTTCCTCAAATGCGACACATGGAATACATCATGTACCCCACTAAGTCTGTCGGGCAACTCCACTTTATATGCCATCCGTCCAATCCTTTCCTTAATAGGAAATGGTCCTACAAACCTCGGTGCTAACTTCCCCACGGATCCAAAGCGAACCACATTCCGTAATGGAGACACTTTGACAAAAACCATGTCCCCAACTTCAAACTCAAGATCCGTCCTTCTCTTGTCTGCATAAGATTTTTGCCTATCCTGCGCTGCTTTCATCCTCCTTCGAATCAAGTCAATCTTCTCAGAAGTCTCCCTAACCATATCAGGCCCAAGCAAGATCTTATCCGTAGATTCCCACCAACATGTAGGTGATCGACAAGGCCTGCCATAAAGAGCTTCGAAAGGAGCCATACCAATACTGGACTGAAAGCTGTTATTATATGCGAACTCCACCAATGGAAGATGCTCTTCCCATGTACCTCCAAAATCTAAGATACAAAGCCTCAAAAGGTCTTCTAGAACACGATTCACCCTCTCAGTCTGGCCGTCCGTCTGAGGATGATATGCGGTGCTCAGACACAATTGAGTCCCCACTTCTTCTTGCAAACTTCTCCAGAACTCGCTAGTGAAGATAGGATCTCGATCACTCACTATGCTAGAGGGTACCCCATGCAATCGAACTATCTCTCGAAGATATACTGAAGCTAACCATGGAGCAGTTCTCTTGCTCTTCACAGGTATGAAATGGGCGCTCTTAGTAAGTCTGTCTACCACCACCCAAATTCCCGTATTACCCTTTCTCGATCTGGGTAACCCGTCAATAAAATCCATCGAGACACTATCCCACTTCCATTGCGGAACTTCCAATGGGTGAAGCAACCCACCTGGTTTCTTTTGCTCCGCCTTCACTTGCTGGCACACCAAGCATCGAGCGACATACTCGGCCACATCTTTCTTCATACCGGCCCAGAAGAAAACCCTCTTCATGTCTTGGTACATCTTGTCCCCACCGGGATGAATGGTCATCCTAGAACGGTGTGCATCATCAAGAATAACCTTCCTCAAACCCTCGTCTTGCGGTACACAAAGTCTACCGTCTCTACGCAAGCACCCCTTATCGTCTAGGGTGTACCTACTCAAATGGCTGGACGACTCCCCCCTTATGAGCTTCTCCACCAACTCAACCAACTTTGGGTCGTCCCTCTGTGCTTCTCCAATCCACCCCAAAAGAGTAGGTCTAACCTCCAAGGATGCTAGCAAACCGGGTACATAATCAATGGAAGGTCTGAAATCAAACATCGAGATAAATTCCAAGCTTCGTTGTTCCACGAACAATGGACTCAAGGACAACCTCTTTCTGCTCAAGGCGTCCGCCACCACGTTACCCTTGCCAGGGGTGTACGCTATCTCGAAATCATAGGATGCTAAGAACTCCATCCACCTTTGCTGTCTCAAATTCAAATCCTTCTGAGAAAACAAGTATTTCAATGATTTGTGGTCAGTGAACAATTCGAATCTCTCACCAAGAAGATAATGGCGCCAAATCTTAAGCGCAAAAACAATAGCGGCCAACTCTAAATCATGGGTAGGGTAATTTTTCTCATGCACTCTCAACTGCCTTCCACCATAGGCTATCACCCTTCCCTCTTGCATTAAGACTGCGCCAAGTCTTGTCCCACAAGCATCGGTATAAACAACAAATGGCTTGCTCCCATCTGGCAACACTAAAACTGGAGCAGTGGTTAAAGCTCTCTTTAACCGTCGGAACGCATCATCACAATCTACGTCCCATGCGAAAACAAGATTCTTCTTCGTTAAGCGGGTTAATGGGGCTGATATCTTCGCGAAGTCTTTAATAAACTTCCTATAATAACCCGCCAACCCCAAGAAACTTCTTACTTCGGTAGCATTCTTCGGAACCTTCCAATCCTGAATTGATACTACCTTCGCGGGATCCACAGCTATCCCTTTCTTGGAGACCACGTGCCCCAAGAAACGCACCTCCTTCCTCCAGAAGTGACATTTAGAGAATTTAGCCTTAAGGCTATGTGCTCGAAGAGTCTTCAATACCTCCCCAAGATGTAGGGCATGCTCTTCTTCACTCTTAGAAAATACTAAGATATCATCCACAAAGACCACCACGAATTTATTAAGGAACTCCCTGAACACCCTACTCATCAAATCAACAAAGTATGCAGGGGCGTTCGTCAACCCAAATGGCATCACCAGCCACTCATAGAAACCATCCGGAGTCCTAAAGGCAGTCTTGTCTATGCTATCCTCAGCCACCCTCAACTGATGAAACCCCGTGGCTAAGTCCAACTGAGAAAACACTGAAGCGCCAACCAACTGATCGAAAAGATCATCAATCCTCGGTAATGGGTGTCTATTCTTCTTTGTGAGCTTGTTGAGTTCTCTATAGTCTACACAAAGTCTGAGGGACCCATCCGCCTTCGTAGCAAATACTACTGGAGCACCCCACTCCGATATACTCCGTCTTATGAACCCCTTCTCAAGCAACTCCCCTACTTGCTTATGGAGTTCCCTCCTCTCACGAGGAGCCATGTGGCGCACTGGTAAAGATACAGGTTTAGCATTATCCACCAGATATATTCGGAAGTCAATCTCCCGCTTCGGAGGTAAGCCCTTCACCTCCTCAAACACATCCGAATATTCCCGGACCACTCTAACAGATTGCAAACTCTCGACCGAAGCGTTAAGCGATTCAAGATAACTTAGCATAACAGAATCCATGGGATTACAAGAAATCTCGAGAGTGTTACCCAAGCGGGTCATGAGCCTAACAACTCTCCTTTCGCAATCAAGAACGGCACCATTACTGGATAACCAGTCCATGCCCAAAATCAACCCATAGCCCGTGAAGCCCAACACAAAAGCATCACATCTAAACTCAATGCTAAGTATAGAAATCTTCAAACCCAAACATATCATGGACAAATAAGTGGAGCCCCCAATTGGGTTTGAAACAACCAAGGGATCATCTACCAGACTGGTGTCTAAGTGCAGTGACTCAACTAATGATGATGAGATAAACGAATGCGATGCGCCTGAATCAAACAGTGTACGGACAGGATGATCAAATAGAAAAACCAGACTTTCAACGGAAATAGTTCTACCTCTTTCCTGAATCAGTGGAACCGCGAGAGCCTGTACTTGCCCCCTAGCCTGACCCGGTGCCATAAGAGCTTGCACCTGTCCTCCTGAGGTAGACCCCGTCCTTTGCCCTTTCTTAGGACAGTCTTTCACTAGATGCCCTGCTTCGCCACAGAGGAAGCAACCAGTCTTCTTCTTCTTGCGACAATCCTTGCTTAGGTGGCCAGGTGTCTCACAATTGAAACACTTCTTCTTCTTGCCCTTGCCACCATTGCCTTTCCCACCTTTGTTTTGCTGTTGTTGCTGAGGTCTCTTTTGATCTCCCTTCTTCTCGGGTGCCTTATTGGCATTGGGACCCTTCTCTTCTTCATGCATGAGTGCCATGTCAACTAGCTTCTCAAAGGTGGCCCCCATAGGGATATGAGTCATAGCCAACCCATGCATCGGTTCATTCAAGCCTTTCACGAACCTCAAACCCTTCTTCTCCGGTGTATTCACCATGTCTAGGCCAAACCTTGCCAATTGATTAAACTTGTTGACATATTCTTTCACTGAGAGATTTCCTTGCTTTAGGGTCAAGAATCTTTCCATATACAAGTTTTCCTCCGCCCTTGAGAGAAACTTTGCCACAAATCTTTGCCTAAAATCCGCCCAAGAGTCAACGGGGCGTTCTCCATTAGTGACCTCCCACCAGAATGAGGCCTCTCCTTTCATTAACCAAGCAGCTAACTTGACTTTCTTTCCTTTTTCCATCTCAAAGATATCTATCAACTCTTCCACCTCCTTAAGCCAATCTCTAGCCTCCACAAAAGTTTCAGATCCTTGAAAAGGTTTCCCTCCCATAGCTTTAAATTCCTTGCAAGTCTTAGCAAAAGTATCCGTGCGAGGAGGAGGGGGAGGAGGAAGATCGGGTGCTACGGTTGGTGGAGGAAAATTTGCTGGACCCGCAGTGGTGGCCCTAGCCTCCATCAATCTCCTATACCATACTGGTACCGTCACACCCTCCGGAAAGTTAAGATCCTCAGCCATGCTGAAACGAAAAAGGAAAGATTCAAAACGGAGAATTCGAAGGATATAGATATGGCTATTGGGGATTATGCTTTTCTTTCAAAAACTTTTCTCTTAAAAGACATGTTTTTGAAAATATCCCTTCCAAAAATGTTTTAGAAAAAATAGTTTTCTAAAAATTTTATCTGTTCCGGTAACCTTTGCTCTGATACCACGTGTAACACCCCACGCCCGCTATGGTCACTCTCTAAGGGAATGCCATAACATCGGTGGAGTATTTTTGAGTGAATATAGAATAGAGTAATTACAGCAAGACAGATATAAGTAATACTTTGAAAATTTAAAACATCATTTCAATTGCAGCGGAAAATAAAACATGTCTGGTTATATCACAAACCATAATAGAAGTCAAGTACAAATATCCATCCTGCTAAATAAAAATACATAATCCCAATACATGAACTGATAGCCATAATAGAAAAGGGTAAACTGAGCTCTACATCTAGGGTCTAAGCTCCAAGAGAGTAATAAAAGCAGCCTGATCAAAGCCCACTCGTGCTGGGCCCACTCTGAGAACCTGAGGGTTAGGAAAAAGATAAAAACAACGGGGTCAGACATAAGTCTGAGCGAGTCCTATAACTTTAACAATACAATCATTAAAGTAACCAGAGAAGACATAAACTTGACATACGGTAATGTCTGGGGATGAATGGCTACACTAAGCAGCTTGGTAGACATAGGATAACTAAGATAACTGTAAAGACGCATTTACCCACCCAAGGATAATTACTACACTGCACCACACCAGTCATTTCTACTTAAAGGTTGATCCCTCCCAAGGACTTAGAAAATTTCCCAGTAGTCTCGTATACCCCTAGCTGACTACATAGGTGCCGTCTGCCCCTATCTCCACTAGGTGTAACCACTACTCCCAAATGATCGGCTCCCTACCGTAGATACCCGTGCCGGCCCCACAGTGGGGTGTATCACTCCCCAAAGTGGCAACCCGATACAACAAACGGTGCACGGCTTATATCTACACGATGCAACAACGTCTTACCTACCAGCCCGGGTCCACACACGCATATGAAACCCGTTGGACTTGCGTTGCCACCGCTACCCCGTTTGGCCTCTTATAGTCAAGCCCAGTACGCGTGTCCCGTCCTCGACATGGTTCGAGCCCAATAAGATACATATGGGTTACTGGTTGAAATGGGCCCCCACAAGCTACCCACCTAAGCTTGTCCCTTTTTCTAGTGCATCCTACTTAACCCTTTAATCATGTTTAATTACATGTTTCCACTTTGGTTAAGTATTCTAATCGTATTTTCTATTGCCGCCCAAGGCAACCACTAGATTTCCACATGCCACCCAAGGCACCCACTTAACCCCTCATGTCCCTCTACATGCTAATATGGTTAAGTGTTTCTTAATTAATTAATTAAGATCATGACCTCATAAAGACCTCTCACATTAGACCGTCTTTTATGACTGCTGGATATGCCGGTTGGTTCCGGGCAGACTTCTGTCATCAAAAGGGTCTAACCTCGTGTCTTTACTTTAATCACGTATTTAATTTATGACTAAGACCTCTCACATCGGGCCAATCATTTGTAGCCGCTGGATGGCCGGTCGGTTCCGGGCAGACTTCCGCTACAAAAGGGTCCAACCTCGTGTCTTAGTTGATTAATTACACCTAATTAATCACCCCCATAATTAATTATCCCTAATTAATTACACATTTTTCATAACATGGGTAGACCTAACTCAATAGGTAAATTCCCATGGGGTAGACCTAACTCAATAGGTAAATTCCCACTTATGTTAATTTATTTTTATGGTATGCTTAATCATACCCAATCATACTTTTATTAACATATTTATTAACCCCATCGTTCCCCACGTAAATCGTTCTCATTTCATGACATAATAAAGGGAAGATCCATCACAAATATCATGGGTTTAACCAAATCTTAGCATATAACTTTGTCATGGGTTAAGAGGATGTCAACTTGCACATATGAGCATATATTAACCCAACTACATTTAACCCAAACTTGCATATTATCATACACATGACTTGCATAACATGTTGCATATGAACTTGCATATTATCATACATATGACTTGCATAACATGTTGCATATGAACTTGCATATTATGTTAAACTTGCATTTAAGCATATACATAACTTGCATAAGCATTCACATTCTTGCATAAGCATTCACATACTTGCATAAGCATGCATAACTTGCATATCATGTTAAACTTGCATTTAAGCATATACATAACTTGCATAAGCATTCACATTCTTGCATAAGCATTCACATACTTGCATAAGCATGCATAACTTGCATATCATGTTAAACTTGCATTTAAGCATATACATAACTTGCATATGAACTTGCATAACAACCTACACATAACTTACATAACATCATACACATAACTTACATATGAACTTGCATAACTCACTTGTTAAACATGCATAAACCCACTTATTAAATATGCATAAACCCACTTATTAAACTTTCATAAACCCACTTGTTAAACATGCATAAACCAACTTATTAAACAATCATAAACCCACTTGTTAAACATGCATAAACATAGGAAAACATAGAGTAGCATATCATTACAAATGATTCAAACTCACTAATCCGCATTCAAGACCATAAGTCTCATTACCCCTAATCTACTTACTTTAGCAATTGATGTTAAAGTGATAGAAACTCACAACTAGCAAATTTGCACTCCAAATGAAGAAGATTAAGATGCTTAGAATGGATTAGAGGTTGATTAGAGAGTGATTAGCTTGCAACCCTCTTCATAAATTAGTGGAGGCTCCTTCTAAGATTTAATTTGGCGGCATGTAGCCCTCAATTCTATTTTTAGTATGGATTAGGGTAGGTTTAGGGTGTATTTATAGATTAGGTGAGTGTTTTAGGCCCTTAGATTAACCCTAGATTAGATTAGGACCCTTAGATTTCGGAAATCTCTAGAACCCAGCCCAAGACTCAACCAAAAACCAGATCTGGTGCACCCAGATCAACAGGGCCGACACCCTGTGTCGACACCCCTGTCGACAGGGCTGTCGACACCCCTGTCGACAGGGCTGTCGACACCCCTGTCGACATGCCTGTCGACACCCCTGTCGACATGCCTGTCGACATGGGGCTAGGCGGGAACTTTCCCGCCTTTTCCGCTTTTGGCTTCAAACTTGTTTTAGAACTGAATTTTAAATCTGTTTTTAACTTTGAATTTTCTGAAAACTTCTTTGGGCCTTAACTGGGCCATACGGACTCCGATTTACAAAATTTCGGACTCTATTCTGCGTATTTTTCCGAGACGAACGCAATGACGCAGCCCGTTTCCCCCAACTCTCACATCTGAGATTATTTATTCTGCAATTAGTGAATTTTAGCATTAACTGAAATACGGGGTGTTACATGAATTTTGCACAGATATAAGGTTGAAAAGTACAAAAAAAATACTATAGAAATTAAAAATTACCTGCTGATTATTCAAAAGATAATAATTCAATAATCAAAAGAAATATCAACCACTTCAAGATTATTGATCTGATTATTTGCAAAAATGGAAATAAATTTACCTAATCAAAAGTACTCAGTTTCCTCTTCTGTTTAATTTTTATATTCATAGGACTAAATGTTTTGCCAAAAAAAATGGTGTTCATGTAGCGGATTTCACCACCAAATTTTGCAATAGATGATGCATCATTTCAACCGCCGACCAATGAAGCCGTAGTTTCTTCTACCTAAACTAAAGATTTGATCTAAAATCTAAATGAGGACATATATTTGATTCCTCCTTTATACAATTAAGAAAAACATTTAGGATCATACTACAATTGTCGGGTTGCAAAACATTAAATGATATTTCTTAAGAAATTTGGGATATTTATAGTCGTAATTATAATAAATTGTTAAAACCTCACCTCATATCTACTAAAACAAAGACTCGCTTAGGTTTACAAAAGTCATGACACATTCTTGCTAAAGGTGGAGTGCCATTTGCATGGATAATATGAAGAGAAATGCTAGAACTGACCAATTAACTTCGAGAATATTCAAAAAAAAAAAATTCTAATTATAAACCTTTTTCCAGTTACTCACTAAGTTCTAACTCTTTTTCAATGAATAATGAATATAAAGTTCTTTATAGCACAGGACCTGAATTAAGGGATGTCTAATCTGAGTGGTTTTCTAATAATAAACATGATTGTCAAAAGACTACAATATTACTGTCTAGAAAAACTTGCCAACTTGAATTGTAGTGCATTATGGGATTTGCATCATCCATTAGTAAAAAATATCAATGAAAGAGAAAATTGAAATGATTATTTAGAAGGCACCAGCTCTTTATTAGAAACAAAAATAAACAAAAGCAAGTGGATATATAAATGCAAGGAAAAGATTAATTCATCTTTCATAGGAGAAAAACATCAATACGTAGAAACTACAAATATGTTGTTGAATATTATATCCATTAAAAATCGAGTTTGAAGATCAAATCAAACTTCTTTAAATACAATGTTGAAGACAAAATGAGGTAGCATTGAAAAACAGAATCAGGAAGCATACATCAAAATTTTAATATGAATGGAAAAAAAATCTGAAACCTAGAAAAAATCTATATGTTGGATTCGTAATATTAACATTACCCAAAAAACATTAAAAGTGAAATTAAAAAACTGATTGTAACCAATGTAGCTTATATACGAAAATAAGAATGACATCTAATATCTCCCTAACTCAAATGTAGACATGATAAGAATGACATTTAATATCTCCCTAACTCAAATGTAGACATGATAAGAATGACATCTAATATCTCCTTAAATCAAATGTAGACATGATGTAAAATTGAAAAAAAGTAAAGCGAAAAATTAGGATTCACCTTTGCTCACGGCAGATTTCAAGGGAAGTGAAGAACAGACAAACTTATTGAGACATAGCCAAATATGACGTAGATTAAAGATAGTTCGCCTACCTGAGAAGCTGACAAATGAGTTTGATATCTATAATACATCAAAAAAAAAATCAGTTGCTACCAATGCAAAAAAAGAATGTTTTCCAACCAATAAGATTATTATCAAACCTAGATGGGATAGAAAGCTAAGGTATGGATGGTTGAGAGATAAATTAGACGTATAACAAACAAAGGTATTAAGAATTTGTAACAAAAAAAAAAAAAAAATATTTTTTCTTCTGAAAAAGAAGCCTAAACTTGTTTAACATAAGTCAACCATGTTTATCATCATAAATTAACCCTCGTCTCTATCATCTAAGTTGCAGTGAAGTCCAATTTCTTAAACTCTGAAAAATAGGAAACAATAAAGAGTAGTTAAGACAGACATATCGAAATCCAAAATCAAGAAACCCTAATTATAATATGTAGATCTCACAATTTACATACCTCTCCACTTTGGCCAACGTAAGCAAATGAAATTGTAAAATATATAATTAGTATATGCAAGAGATGCATTAGCTAATGTTACACATATAATAAAAGTAAATGCACATGTTGAATTATAGATACGTAGCAAAATAACTCAATTATTTTCCAATGATAGCATATCACCTTGCATATTTTATTGTGTCTACAACCAGAAATAACATATAGAATTTATGAATAGAGATCAGCATAACAACTATTTGAAATTCACTTTGAAGTGGTACTAATAAACCATAAGACACGCCATTGTTTCCAGCATCGTTATCTCAATCATAGCTCAAGTTGTTGATAGTAACATCAAATTTAGTATTCACGTTGATAAAATTGTGTTAGGTCATTACATAGTAGAAGTTATGCTTGTGCATTTGAACCAGGGTGTTGTTGCGAATGTTTTCATTATTCCATTACAAAACTTAAGCATGCGTCTTCACATGTTTATATGTGTATACACACATGTGTATATGAGTGTATTTATATGAAAGCATATTGGAGGGATTCCTTGCTATTTGTTTAAATTAATCTTATGATTATCAATTTAAAAGTTAAAATTTTTCCATCGCTTAAAAGTGGAATATTTACAACATAAAAGCAGGTAAGACCAGATTTAAACCATGATGGATAAAAATTGAAAACTCAGAAGAAGAAAAAAGGAAGAAAAACGTACGGACATATCAGTTGAAAAATATGAATAAATACAGTGGTAAACACCAAAAACGGAAGAAAATGAAAGAAACAACACATACCCTTGTCAAGATCTGGCCGAAAGGCTGTACCAAATTTGCTTTTGTCCAAAAATTTGCAACTCTTATTTAGAACCCAAAACATCCCGAATCACGTGATAACACAGAACCCATACATGTAAATCCAAATCTTTCATACCGACCTACATTATAAAATATTTTATGGAACCTTTAGATTCTTAAAACATAAAGAGTAAGCGTACCCATCTTTGTTTACCAAGAAAATAAAATGGTTTACTAAGAAAATGAAATGGTATGACTTCCAAATCTAAGGTAATTATTTTAAGAAAAGAAAGATTACCAGTTAATTCCTACCTAATGGAGTCATAAAGGTTTGAACTTAGAATTCCAGCGAAAAAAGTACTACACACGTTTAATTACAATAAGAAAAATAGTTAGCAAGATAGTAATTAATTTATAATTGAACAATAGAATATGGACAAAATTTAACACACCAAAATAACATGGGCTTAAGCTAAATCACATTTATCATTAATTAGCTGATCGACATCTAGAAGCAACTCATGGATAGTGGTACCCGGTGTCCATTTTGATGGCCAATCGTCTCCCTTCGTACCAATACGGGAGCAAATCCACGCTTCAGGCTGAAATTTCCGCGTTGTCGAGATTTGGGTACAGATGTGGTTGGAAAATTCTGCGTCATTGTCAAGATTTATAGCTTCGAATTTACTCCCAATGCCATTTATAACATAATAGGTGAGGGATCGAGTGGAGAGAGGAGGTTGATGCAGAGAGGAAAAGAAAGCAAGCTATCGATTATGGTTTAGGAGTTTAAGGCGAAAATAGGAGCGGAGGCGGAAGGAGAGATGCAGATGCCGCTAATTTTTTTTTTTTATTTTTTTCTGTGATGTAACCGATGCAGTGAAAGTGAAACGAACACACTGGAAATAAAGAAACGCCGCCCTTCACTTCTAAAGAGTAACTTCCGTGACTCTTGAGTTTTAGATATGACAATGGTTGAGAGCAAAGCATTTGGTACTCAGTAATTATAGTATAGTATAGATGAAGAATGTAATGCAGAATTAAACGAATATGAAGACAACTATGAATATGATGAATATGAAAATACAGAAAATACAGAAATTAATATAGAACTAATAAATTCAAACAAATTAAGTAGAATTTTACTAAACACTGATGACATTAACCAGTTCGAAAAAATAGAAATAATAGGAGAAAAACCCTTAAAATACTGGCAAAACGATCCAATTTACTGTAAACTTGACATAATCAACACAGATATAACAATAAAAACTAGATCACCCAAATATGACAATTGGATGATAGAAGAATTCAAAATGCATATACAAATACTAAATAAATTAGGAATAATGAGAAAAACAGATTCAAGACATAGAACAACAGCATTTGTAGTACAAAAAGAATCAGAAAGAAAAAGAGGCCAATCTAGGATTGTTATGGACTATACTAGACTTAATGATAATACAAATGAAGACGAATATTGTATACCATACAAAGACATTTTAATTAATAAAATCCAAGATAATTATTGGTTTTCTAAATTTGATCTAAAATCTGGATTTTGGCAAGTAAAAATGCACCCAGAGTCTATACCCTGGACTGCATTCACTTGTAGTGAAGAACACTACGAATGGCTAGTAATGCCATTTGGATTAAAAAATGCTCCACAAATATTCCAAAGAAAAATGGATAACATATTTAGACATTGCAATAAATTTACTTGTGTTTATATAGATGATGTGCTTGTTTTCTCTAAAACAAAAAAGGAACATATCTCACATTTATATACCATATTAAAATTATTTGAAACACATGGCTTAATTATGTCTAAAAAGAAAATAGAACTATTCAAAAATACAATAGATTTTTTGGGAGTAAAAATAGGAAAAGGACAAATAGAATTACAACCTCATATATCAAGGAAAATACTAGAATTCTCGGATAAAATTGAAAACCTAAAATAATTACAGTCTTTTCTTAGATTAATAAATTACGCCAGACCATTTTTACAAAATTTGTCAAAATACACAAGACCTTTATATAACAAAGCAAGCCCAAAAGGAAAAAGAGAATTCAACGAAGAAGATATAAAACAAGTTAAAAAAATTAAGGAACTAATAAAAGATTTAAGACCTTTAACATTACCACTTGAATAAAATATTTAATAATAGAAACAGATGGATCATCTCATGGATGGGGAGGTCTCTTACTGTCGAAAAACAACATATATGACCCTAAATCAATAGAAAAAATATGTAGATATACTTCAGGTACCTATAAATAATAAGGATATATGACATCACTAGATTATGAAATATTAGCTATAATATATTGCATTGAAGCAATTCGTTTATTCATAATATCTCATAAAGAAATTACAATTAGAACTGATTGTGAAGCCATAGTAAAATATGTTGATAAAAGAAAAGAAAATTCTATCATAAACAATAGATGGATAAAATTAAGACACACCATATTAAATTGAGGAACCAAAATTATTTGGGAACACATCAAGGGAAAACCAAATAAACTCCCTGATATTCTCTCTAGATTATTTATCTAAACATTAGATACATATCCCAGGTACTATAAAATTATACAATTTCTGAGGACTAATGTATATTGTTATCAATATATCCACAGATAATGACTTCTCAAGATTGCAAAAAAATTCTAAAGACATACACAAAGAATAGATTTGTGACAAGCATTCCATTAACAGAAGATCAACATCTTGTGCTAGATAACATATGGAATCTTCAAACAAATTCTACAGACAACAAGCAGAAAATGAGCATTCTATATACCCTTGTAGACATATTCTCTAAAATCACAAATAAAAAGTTCTCATACTATTGTTTATTCAATGGTCCAGAAGCAGGAATATACAGTTCATGGGAAGAAATAGGTGCCAAAATAAAATACATAGAACAAAATCCTAAATATAGGATACCTTGGTTCAAAGGATATTAGGATAAAGAATCTGCCGAAGAAGCAATAGAAAAGTTACTTGGAAAAGATTATGTAGTTTCAAAAATTATAGAACAAATCCAAAATATATCCTCTGGAAAGATGATAAAAGAAAAAATCTCTTCTTCTAGTAATACTCTAAGACTTAGACCAGGAGCCACATTTGCAGCTATAATAATGAAAGATAAAGAAAAAAATGGTAAATCTTGGCACTCCTCCTCATATTTTGGCAATAAAACCCCAAAAACCTAAAGAAGAAAATCAGCCTAATTTTCCAGATCAACTACAGAGAGAACTATATTTTCTCCATCATCCGATAAATCTAAATATCATAGAATATAAAAAAGCCTATAAATTCCTTTCAGCTATTGCAGAAAAACAAATAGAAGGAATTCAAGTAAAATGGGAAGTAGTCAGAAACAAAAATATATCTTGCACAAACCAATATAAGGATTGTTCAGATTTCATGATGGAATGCAAGTGTACAATCATTGCTTCCTATCCGCAGGTAGATATAAAGATGTCTTAGTACAAGTTCTTGATAAATGAAGACACTACATATGATCCACAATTCCTGCAAAATTATGGATTTATATGTTGTGATATGCGATACCATATATGTTGGATTGAAGAGGACGAAGATAGCTTCAAGTCGGAGGTGACCGTTCGCAAATCAGAGCTCGTATGGAGGAGATATGAGCAGGAAGGTGTAGTTTTCAATGGTCTGGAGCGACAAACGTCTATCATAGGGGATGTCAGATGTCTGACTGCAGGGAATTGGTTTCCCGAGAGCTCAGACAGACGTCTGACACTTCCCTTGCAAACGTCTGTGCTGAGTGGTTTTTCCCAAGTAATCTCTGGAAGAGGACAAACGTCTATCAGGAGGTTCGACAGACATCTGAGCGTGTTTTGAGCTATTTCCGGGCTGAAGATTAGCAAACTGATTTGTGACTAATTCGAGGGTAATTTGGGTAATTGGCCAACCTCTATATAAGCTATTTTTTGAAGTGAATTAGAGAGTGCTTTTGAGAGCTTGAAGACTTGATTTGGGATCAAGGGTTTATTCTCAAGGGAGAATTAGGGTTTATAACCTAATTCCAATTCTTCAATTCTATTCTCCTCAAACTCTTTTCTATATTGAAAT
Organism: Allium sativum; assembly: GCA_030737875.1. Lineage (NCBI taxonomy): Eukaryota > Viridiplantae > Streptophyta > Magnoliopsida > Asparagales > Amaryllidaceae > Allium > Allium sativum. The sequence continues at coordinate 330,923,610 of CM060916.1, forward strand.
ATAGTGATTATTGGATCAATCTCTTGTATTCCTTTCATCGTGGTAATAAAATACTCTCTCCAAAGTGGATGTACACTAACAAGATGTTAGTGGAACCACTATAAATCCTTATGTGATTTATTTTTGCTACTTTATCATTAGTTTCTTGCTTGTGATTGAGATTTGGATTGTTCGTGATTGGTTGATATTGGTTTGTGACTAGAGTTATTGCTTTGGTTGTTTTTGCAAGTCTAACAACAATCTAGTCTTCCGCTAGCGCTTTGTGATTTAGATATCGGATTCTAGTGGTCTTGAATCGGATTAATCACAACGATTACAACAGTTGGTATTAGAGTTGTTTTAGTGCTTGTTAGGTGTTTGTGAAAATGACGGAGACGGATAGTAGCTCGGTAAATCCTTCAAACAGAAGTCTGAATAATGTGGCGCCATATGTACGGGGTTCGTTTGCGTCGTCGGGTTCTCAATTGGTTATTGACAAGTGGAATGGTTATAATGACTTTGAGAAGTGGCAATGGAAAATGAAAGCGGTTCTTAGGCGGAATCGGGTGCACCGAGTAGTATTTGGTACTCACTTATTGCCAAGTGATATCTCGGATGTTAAGAGAGAGGAGATGGAGGAATGGGCTTACACTACTCTTCAACTTGCTATGGGGCAGAATGTGATCTCCGAAATTAGTGGTGAGACTACTGCTAAAGGTATTTGGGACAAGTTGGAAGAACTTTATATGAAGAAGTCGCTACTAACCGTTTGATCTTGCTGCGAACGTTTTTCACCTTCAAAATGAAGGAGGGTAATTCGCTTAAGGCACATTTGAATGCCTTTGATGACTTGCTCATGAAGATGAAGGCTGTTGATTTGAAGATTGAGGAAGAGCAAAAGGCGATGATATTATTGTGTTTGTAGTCGGATTGCTATACGGGTTTCTCAAATAGCTTGATCTATGGTCGGGATACCTTGACTCTAGATGATGTCAAGACGGGTCTTCTTAGTGAGGAGTTGAGAGATCAAAGGAAGGAAATAAGTGAGGGTAGTAGTGGAGCTAGTAGTAGTCACGGGTTGTTTGTGGAGAAAGAAAAGAATGTGAAGAAAGGAAACCGGGGGCGTTCTAAATCAAGAAAACCCGGTGGAAGAGGTAAATCGAAAGAGAGAAATGGCAAGTGCTTTATTTGCAAGAAACCGGGGCATTGGAAGAATGAATGTCCGGACAAAGATAAGAAGGAAGTAGCATCTTCATCTTTGGCGGTGGAGAGTGGGGATGGTGAAGTAGATGAGAATGTGTTGACGGCGGTAGCACCGGGTGTTTCGGGTATCGAATGGGTTCTCGATTCGGGTGCGTTGTATCATATGACGCCAAATAGAGATTGTTTTTCATCCTTTGAGGACAAAGAGGGAAATGCAATTGCTATGGGAAATGGTGCTATTTGCAAGTCGATCGGTAGTGGCTCTGTGCAAATAAGAATGTTTGATGGAGTTTTCCGCACGCTCACCAATGTTAGCTATGTTCCGGGACTTAGGAAGTCACTTATATCTTTGGGGCAATTGGATTCTCTAGGATGCAAGATAACTATCGAGAAGGATTGCTTGAGGATTTCGAAGGGAGCGCTTGTGGTTATGAAGGGTGCTAGGACTCATGGTATATATTTGCTTCAAGGTGTGAACTTAGGAGGTGAGACTTGTGTGGGTGTTGATAGTTCTCGTGACTTGGATGCGACACGGTTGTGGCATTTGAGATTGGGTCATGTCTCGGAGAGGAGTTTGGATATTCTTCGGAAGCGGGAGATGATTGAGGATGAGAGTTTCAACAAACTAGAGTTTTGTGAGGAATGTGTCATGGGGAAGCAAACTAGGGTATCATTCGATGAAGGCAAGCATGACTCAAAGGAGGTTCTTGAGTATGTTCATTCAGATGTTTGGGGACTGACACCGGTTGCTTCTTTGGGAGGAGCAAGGTATTATATCTCTTTCATTGATGATTTGTCTCGAAAGGTATGGGTGTACGTAATGGGGGCCAAGTCGGAGGCATTTGCTAAGTTCAAAGTGTGGAAGGCTCTTATTGAGAATGAGAGTGGTAAGACTTTGAAGGTGTTAAGGACCGACAATGGCAGCGAATATGTCTAGCGTGAATTCTTGGAATATTGTAAGCATCACGACATCCGGAGACATTTTACTACACCGGGAGATCCGCAATCTAATGGAGTAGCGGAGAGAATGAACTGAACTCTACTTGAGAAAGCTCGATGCTTGAGATTGACATCGGGTTTGTCTAAGGGATTTTGGGCCGAAGCTTTGTCAACCGCGGTGCATATTGTGAATTGAATTCCATGCTCAACCATTGGTAACAAAATTCCGGAGGAAGTGTGGAAAGGGAAGAGTGTTGACTTGAGATATCTTTGTGTGTTTGGTAGCCCGGTTTATGTGCATGATCCGGGGAATGATAAGCTTGGTGCTAGGGCATTCAAGGGGATCTTGCTTGGTTTTACGGATGGCGTGAAAGGCTATCGGATTTGGAATCCGGAAACGAAGAAGGTTGTTAATTCTCGTCATGTCACTTTTGATGAGTCGGCTTGATTCAAGGTGAATGAGAGCTCATCGGACGTTCCGGATTTGGTTCATTGTGAATCAAAGGAGAAGGAAGTCATTCCCACATTCCGTCCAAGTGGTAGTAGAGTTGAACAAGCTCGTGGGGTTGAAGCGGTTGAAGAAACATCACATAGTCCACATGGTTCCTCTAGTGATGATGTCTGTGATGTACATGATACTAGAGAAGTTTCGACTCAAGCTGTAGCCGAAAGGGGTTTAGTTGAAAGTATTGCTACTCGGGTTGGTTGATGTGCAATAAGGCCTCCCGAAAGATATGGTGATTGGAACTACCTTAGCTTTAGTAATCATTTGGACTATGCTCTCAATGTAGTCCAAAATCCTTGATGACGTCATGGAGTCGAGAGAGAGCTCGAAGTGGATTTGCGCCATGGAGGAAGAGATGCAATCGCTTATGAAAAACCGAACATGGGAGTTGGTTCCACTTCCTCAAGGAAACCGTGCTATATGGTGCAAATGGATTTACAAGGTGAAGGATGATGGAAGGTACAAAGCAAGGTTAGTGGCAAAGGGGTTCTCAAAAAGGAAACGAAAGGAGTATGATGAAATTTTTGCACCGGTGTTTCATCATACATCTATCCGAGTTTTACGAGCCATAGTTGCTATCCATGACTTGGAGTTGGAGCAACTTGATGTGAAAACCGCCTTCTTGCATGGAGACTTGGATGAAGACATCTACACGGAGCAACCGGAAGGGTTTGTTGTAGATGGAAAGTCTAATATGGTTTGCAAGTTGAAGAAATCACTATATGGGTTAAAGCAATCGCCTAGACAATGGTACAAGAGATTCGATCATTTCATGCTTGAAAGTGGCTTCCATCGAAGCATCAAGGATGCTTGCGTATATTTCAAGAGGTTGGGAAATGATTGTTGGGTGTATTTACTCTTGTATGTGGATGATATGCTCATTGCTTCCAAGGATTGAAATGAAATCAACAAGTTGAAGATGCTTTTGAAATCAGAATTCGAGATAAAGGATCTTGGAGAAGCAAGAAAAATCTTGGGCATGGAAATAGGAAGGGACCGAAAGCGTTTTGAGTTAAGATTGACTCAAAAGGAATACATAAAAAAAGTGCTCTGCCGGTGTAGCATGGAGGATGCAAAGGCGTTAAATACACCTTTACCTTTGCATATGAAGCTTTCGGAGATGGGATCACCTATCGGGGACAAAGACAAGGCTTATATGGCAAAGGTGCCATATGCAAGTGCGGTTGGTAGTTTAATGTACGCAATGGTGTGTACAAGGCCCGATATTGCAAATGTCGTCGGGGTGGTTAGTCGGTATATGGCTAATCCGGGGAAATCGCATTGGGAAGCCATGAAGGCTATATTGAGATACTTGAAAGGCACAGCATCTCATGGACTTGTCTTTGGCGGTAGTGATGATAGGAGTTGCAAGTTGGTTGGTTATTGTGACTCGGACTACACCGGTGATAGGGATCGGAGGAAATCAACTTCCGGGTATGTCTTCACACTTGGCGGGACAGCCATTAGTTGGAGATCGCGATTGCAAACCGTAGTTGCTTTATCCACTACAGAGGCGGAGTTGATTGCCGCTGTGGAAGCGGTCAAGGAGGCACTCTACTTGAAGCGATTGTTGTGTGACTTGGGTTTCGAACATGAAAGTGTTGATGTTCGATGTGATAGCCAAAGTGCTATCCATTTGGCGTAGAATTTGGCGTTTAGCTCACGGACCAAGCATATTGAGGTGAGGGAGTCATTTCTTGTTGCCATGGATGAGGGTAAGCTATTATACCTTCGGAAAGTGCACACAAAGGATAATGCGGCCGATATGTTTACGAAAGCATTGCCGTATGGGAAGTTCGAGCATTGCTCGAACTGAATTCGCTTATTGAGTTACTAAGTGCCACGGGGTAGCATGAGGTGGAGCGAGTGATTTTGTGTTTGATGGAAAGGAATAGCGGTGAAAGATTGGAAATCTATCTTCATGGTAAGTACTTGTTACACTCCCAAGTACATTGTCTTTTTGGTGAGACAGTTTTGGTTTGAATGTTTTCAACACTACATTGGCGGCTGGGGGCATTGCCTGAACTCGTTGCTGTAATGCAATGGGCGGTGGCCATGCCGGAGCTCATTGGGAAAACATTCAAGTTTGCTTGGTCGAAGGTAGAAAGAAATGCTTAGGTGCATTGGAGTTTGGAGTTGAGATAGATATAGTATCGAGTTGGAGTGTTGTGATATGCGATATTATATACGTTGGATTGAAGAGGACGAAGATAGCTTCGGAGGTGACCGTTCGCAAATCGGAGCTCGTATGGAGGAGATATGAGCAGGAAGGTGCAGTTTTCAGTGGTCTGGAGCGACAGACGTCTGTCATAGGGGATGTTAGACGTCTGACTGTAGGGAATTGGTTTCCCGAGAGCTCAGACAGACGTCTGACACTTTCCTTGCAGACGTCTGTGCTGAGTGGTTTTGCCCAAGTAATCTCTGGAAGAGGACAGACGTTTGTCAGGAGGTTCGACAGACGTCTGAGCGGGTTTTGGGCTATTTTCGGGCTGAAGATTAGCAAACTGATTTGTGACTAATTCGGGGGCAATTTGGGTAATTGGCCAACCTCTATATAAGCTATTTTCTGAAGTGAATTAGAGAGTGCTTTTGAGAGTTTGAAGACTTGATTTGGGATCAAGGGTTTATTCTCAAGGGAGAATTAGGGTTTATAACCTAATTCCAATTCTTTAATTCTATTCTCCTCAAACACTTTTCTATATTGAAATATATTGATTATTGGATCAATCTCTTGTATTCCTTTTATCGTGGTAATAAAATACTCTCTCCAAAGTGGATGTACACTAACAAGATGTTAGTGGAACCACTATAAATCCTTGTGTGATTTATTTTTGCTACTTTGTCATTAGTTTCTTGCTTGTGATTGTGATTTGGATTGTTCGTGATTGGTTGATATAGGTTTTTGACTAGAGTTATTGCTTTGGTTGTTTTTGCAAGTCTAACAACGATCTAGTCTTCCGTTAGCGCTTTGGGGTTTAGATATCGGATTCGAGTGGTCCTCACAACGGTTACAACATTATACATAAACTATATCTTGATGCTTGGACACAAACAGAATTTCCTGAGCCTATTGGGAATGTAGCAGATTATTTCTCGGAGGTACTAGACACAGAAGTATGCCTAGAAATAACCTATGTACCACCTCATTTTGGAAAAAATATATTTGATCCAACTAGACATTTAATCAAGTTGAAGGCATACAATTTTGATCTAGATTACCCTGAATGGGATAAACATTTTACCCCATATAATTTCTCCACAACAAAAATGTTCGAACAAGATATCGTGCATACATAGTTGGAATAAATCAAGGATGGATTGACAATGGAGATCATATCTTAACCTCCGAAACTCCTGTTATTAAGACATACATCAGTAAAAATATACAAGAATTTAATCCTAGGTTTAAAATGTTTGATATATATCACCTTAAACCAAATATAATTGCCAACTACAAATAGATACCTAGAGTCAAAGAAGAAGACAGAGCTTCTCAATACAGCACCGAAGATTTGAATGATTGAAGACTTGAATGATTGACCTGAAGATGTGAGAAATTAAGAAGCCTATAAATTAAATGATTCCCCTAAAAAGAATAAAGACAGAAGACATTATGAAGATTTGGCACTAAAGATTTGACACCACCTACCAGATGAAAGATAATGTAATGTGAGTTGGCCGCTAGTATAGATTATTATGCCACTTGTAAAAATTATTGTACGTTGCTAGTTTGAAAGAGTGTACTAGCCTATGTAAATTATTTTCTGTAATGTTTCTCTAAGTGGGAATATCACCCACACTTGCCGGTGGAAAACCTTCTATGAAGGCTATATAAAGTATGTAAAGCTTTCAAAGAAGGACACGGAAAAAATTTGATTGTAATCCTCCAGCAAGTATTGTAATAATAATTTCCTTTATGCAAATCTTTTTAATGGCGTCCTTATTCTGCTCAATGTTCTACAACTAAACTTTCTGATCAAAGCTAAGGGAAGAAAGGATAAGAATTCTATGGCAATGTAAGATCATTCTGTCAAAACTTTCTCTAGCTAAATTACTTATGTCTAAAGATATATGTGCTTGAATACTATCTATTTATGAGTATTGTTAATTTGACACCAGATATTGAGATTATGCATCTCTTAAAAATCAATCCAAAAGACGTAAGCTCGTTTAATCTGAAAAAGTACCTATTTAAACAGTTGGGAAAAAGATGAGAGCAACAAGGTGAGGAATGTTTTAAGAAAAAGGTATTCTGGTAATAAAAATAAATTTTTTTAATTAGTTTTTATTTTACTACAAAATATCAAAGATTTAAGCAGCCAGATATGAACTTACTATTATAGAGATTTATCCGATTACTCCCAAAAGTTTTGATTGTTTTTCAAAAAGTAAAACAAAAAACAATTTTAGTTTACTATAAAGAAAATTCTCGTTAAAATATTATGGAAACACAAGAACAACATTTAGAAGAAAAGTTTTTATCAAAACTATTCTACGTAATGAAAAATATGGAAATAAATGGAAAACAACAATATGAAATAGCAACTGTATTTAAAAACAAATATACTGAAGAATTAATAAACTTAACTGTTGACCCTGAAATTGATCTGGAATATGCCATAAACAGCATTAACAGAACATTTATAATAAGAACTCCAAAAGAAACAAAACCAATAAGCGACAGAACTTTTAAACAATATTTAGAAAAATATAGAAATATTATGAAATAACAAATAGAAAAATTTCACAATTTTATGGATTACTTCACTGATAATGAATATTATATGGATATGGATATATATATAGGGATTGGTAAAAGAAACACAAAATCAAAATAAAAATTAGAAGGCTTCCCAATGCATAAAAACAGAGTTCCTAATTCTCTATTTTGAAATTTACTTAGTGCACCCTTGGGGAAAAACCTGCAAGCTGCCACTAAGGTTCCTTAATGAATTTAGGGAAAAAAATTATGTCATATACATATAAATATATATATATATACACACACTAACTCTGGACAGCGTTTTAAAATGCTACTATAAAGAGAAACAATAACATTCAATGCTACTAAAAGGAAAAATAATAGCACTTGAACATAATCAAAAGCTACCTATTAAAAACAACATTAAAAACAACAGTGTTTCTTATCAATAAAAATTTTATGGACACCGCAAAGTTTCATTTGTATTCTATCCAACATACTATTACTGATATTTTAGAATTATTTATAAATATGACATTATATTTAATTGGTACAGTAGAATTTTTAGTAGAAACTCTAGAAATTTTAAATATACCATTAAATGATATCACTAAACCTGATATACTAGAAGAATTAAATTTTATATACCAAGGTCTATGTATAACACATACCCCTCATATCATTAATTAACTGTACCCCCCCATATTATTGGTATCATAGCAAATAAGATCAAAGGCCAATAAATAAGGAACAAAAACAGACCAACTAATACATCGGAACATAAAAGATTTGAAAACCTAAACTTAGAAATACATAACCCTATTCAAACAATTATTTCACTAGATAAACAAAAACATAATTGTTATCTAAGAAATCATGAATACCTACACTTATTACATTCTGAAATAAACACCTAAATTATATCGCAGATTTAATAATAGAATTAGGAGATTCTTTACAAAACTATAATAATAGACTTTATAAACTTATAGAACTTATTTCTGAAAGTATGACTTCCAGAAACAAAAAATTACAACAAATACAAGATTATCAAGATTACATAAAAACCTCTTTACAAAAAATTGATGAATTTGACATTACAGTAAGAAATCTAACTAAGAAATTTAAGGCATTAACCTTAAAAGCTTTCCAAACAAAACAGATATCACTTCCTTAAAACAATTAATAGAAGAAAATAAACCAAAAGAAATCGAAATACATTCTATAGATTTAATACAACAGGTCAAGAACCAATCTGAAATAAATAAACAACACTTTGAAACACAAATACAAAAAATTGAACAAATGTTACAAGAAATCAAATATATACAATTAAATTAATATGGGATATGATAATAAATGGTACATAGAAGCTACAAATCATGTCAATATGAAATTCAAAAAATCTGACAATACAGCAGGATATAACAGAGATAATTTTACAAGTAGATCAGACAATACACTATGTTTAATGTGTAATACCATTATTGCTATGATGACCCAAATCCATGATAGATTAGACCTTATGGAAAGACAAATTACCAGGATAAACATAGCAACACAAGAAAACGATAATGATATTAACCTACTCACAGAAAAATTATCAAACTTGGATATAGGACCATCAGAAGAAGGCCCAAATAAAAGTAAGATAACTAAATTAAGTTTTCTGACTTTCAAAAAACTAGACAACATACAATGAATATAAGACCATTTGCATGAACATCTAGAACTATCATAAGTAGTGATGATAGACCTATAGAAAGTAATAGTCTATCCTCAAATACATGGATAGACAGTATGCTAAGAAGATTTGTTAGTTCGCAATCCCAGTTAGAAGAAATCATAAACGTAGACAGTGATTTAGAAATATTTTCTAATAACCAACTAAATACTTTAAATCCTAGAGAATTATATAGAACAGGAATGTTTACCATAAATACTGGATTATACAGACACCACAGAGAAGAAATATTATCAATTAATGATGGAAGTCAACAAACAATAAATTTAATTTCTGCAGAAGCAATTAAACAATTAAAAATACAAAAATATAAATTAATTCATTTAGGATTAATAGTTATTGGAATAAGAGGATTAGTAATACAGAAAATAGGAGCTAAACTATTAATAGTCCTAATAGATGATAGATATAAAGAATTAGAAAAAGGAATTTTTGGGACAATAGAAGTAGACATGAATAACAATATAGGAATTGTTTATGTATCTCCAAACTTTACAATGACCTTAGCAGATTTCTATAAACACATAAAAGTAATTATATAAACAAAAGGATTTGAAAATTTTAATGGCAAAAATAAACTATATATATAACATTTTTAGGGAAATGTATGACAAAATACACGCCCAAAATAAAAATAAAACTTGATGAAGTAATAAAAACATTAACCTCAACAGGAATTATTGTTAGGTGTGGCTCGCATTGGAATGGAGTGGGATGCGTGGATTGAATGGGCAAATTTTCCCACATCGCAAGAAATTAAGGGAGATCATGGTATATATATGGTGTTGGTGGCATGTAACATTGGGGATTCCTTTTGTTACAATAAGTGCTTGCCAATACCAGATTATATGCTCGATGGGTGGCGATGAGGGATGTTCAATCGGGACGCCGGCATAAGAGACTTTGACCTTGACCCCCACTAGACACGGTGAAGTGCGTATGAGCAGAAGGTATGCAGGGAATGCTGAAACTTAACATGGTGTCAGAGCTCCATGGTTCGAGGAGACCGGTATGTGCAGCATGACCGAAGCATGGCTCCTAGGGGGCTTGAGCATGGGATGCTTGTCAAGGTAGAGATACAATGGTAAAGCAGCCTGACACCACTGCTTATGAGAAGTCGGGGTAGTAGCCTGACCAACTGTGAAGAGGACTCAAGGTGTAACTCCAAGGTGACTTGAGAAATGCTCGCCAAGGTGGAGATTGTTAGGTGTGGCTCGCATTGGAATGGAGTGGGATGCGTGGATTGAACGGGAAAATTGTCCCACATCGCAAGAAATTAAGGGAGATCGTGGTATATATGGTGTTGGCAGCATGTAACATTGGGGAGTCCTTTTGTTACAATAAGTGCTTGCCAATACCATATTATATGCTCGATGGGTGGCGATGAGGGATGTTCAATCGGGACGCCGGCATAGGACACTTCGACCGTTAACCCCCACTAGACACGGTGAAGCGCGTATGAGCGGAAAGTATGCAGGGAATGCCTAAACTTAACAATTACATTTTTAAGACCCATGGAAATAGATTATGCAGGCCTAGCTGGACATGAATGGACAATACAAAATCCAAATGAAAATACACTCACATCAAAACCAAATGATGTTGTAACATATACAATTCCTAATGGATCTATATCTTTAAGATTTAAGGATTATGAACCATCTAATCAACAAGAAATAGATACCGATTGTAATAACCCGGAAAATACGAGCCAATTTAAAAAATTTAAATTGGTTATTTCAAAGGGATTTGAACAATTGAAATAGAATATTTCAATAAAATAGTGAATTAGAAATAGTGAGTCAGTTTGAAAATTTGAATTCAAACTTTGACCGACTATGCAGGGTGGAAAATATAACGGATTTTAGCGAAACCAAAAATATTTAAATCTGTTAGTCAATACCTTTCTAACGAATCTGAAAAATCGAAGTTTCATAACGGGAATCAAAAGTTAAAGCCGAATGAATTTTCAGAAGGGTCGGTATATAGAATATATAGCCCTGGAAAATTGATATTTTGCATACGACCTCGGAATTCGACGAAACCACTTTTGTTGGGTCCGGGATGTCAAACTATTGCTAGGTTTCAAATTTCATAATTTTTGAAGCTAGTATGCGAGCGTGGCAAAAGAAAATGTGTTTGGTCGATTTCTGTTAAATTGGATCGACCAGAAAATGGCCATTGTTCAAACGACCTCAGAATTCGATGAAACTAGTTTTGTTGGGACCGTAGCGTCAAAACATAGCTAGATTTATTTTTCTGGATTTTTTCGAATCAGTTTGTGGCCCTGGCAAATTGAAATGTGCGTTCAGAGTCAAAAATTAAATGTTTTATACTTTAATTTGAAAAATAACTGACTGTAACAGTCGAATTGGCCTACGAAACATATCCCATTGTGTCCGGAATGGGGGTATTTAGCTAGCGGCGACAGTCGTTGGGTTTAAAAAGGAGTTCATTTGAGAAAACACTATTTAAAATTTTTAAATATAATCCTCGACCAATCATATTTCTCCATTCATAAATTAAAAAAAAAAAATCAGAAACCCCCCCCCCCCCCCCCCCGACCCCGACATCGACGACGGAAAGCTTTCCCCCCTTCCCTGGCGATTTCCGATCGCCACAGCCCGAATTAGCTCCTCCCCCAGTTCAACTTTTTGTAGTTCTCCTTCCCCTCTTCAAATCCATATAAGGAGCTCCCCCTATCGTTGCCTCTACGTCGAGATATCCCCTTCCAAAGTTCCGACCTTTAAGCCGTCGCCGCCGCCGATCTGGACCACCGAATGCCACCAAACCGCCGCGCGCCTGTAGCCCTCTCGAAGCTCTTCCACGTCCAACTCCCTGATCGTCCCCTCGTGCCCCGGTTTTCGCGAAAACTGTAAACCTAGTTTTGAAGCTTCGTGAAAGTGAGTTTTTCTTTGATCCTTACACTTTGAAAAATCATATCTTTTTGGTGTGTTGACGAAATTCGATGAAACAGGAAACATCGAGACCGCAAGGAAGCTCTCTACCCAATAGAAGAAGCTGCGGATTTTTCTGGCATTGTATCGTTTTTAGCGCTCAGAAAACCAAGGTGAGAAATCTAAATTAACGTGAAATTAAATGGAAAATTTCGTGTATAATTTATATAAGCGAAATATAAATTACATACGTGTTGTATACCTCATGTACATGCATAGTGTAAGCTATATAAGCGAAGTATGAATTTTTACATGCATAGAATAAGTGATATATGTGTTGAAATGCAAGTGAAATATAGCAAATATATATTATATTATATATATACACACTCCCCTCGTCCACAAACCATGGACGATATTTATTGTGGTGAATTGATGTGAAATATTGGATGAAAAATACGAATGGTTGAATAATTGTTTGTGGTTGATATTGTTTGGTTGTGGTTGAAAAATACCCATTGGTGATTGAAATCAATTGAAAATGTTTGTGGAAATAAAAATAAACATGCCGCCTGCGTGCGAATTAGATGCATGAATCCCCATTGTCAAAAACAGTGAGGTTTTAAGGTAGAGCGAGGAGTCGTACTAGGGACGGTGCTGGTTTTAACTACCCTGCCGTTATGCTGCCGAAATTTTGAATAATCTTTGTGTGTTAGAATTATTTTCATATGTTGGGATTATTCACATGCATAGAAATTAAAGTCATATATTGAAACTATATCCATGTGTGGAAATGTTTGTGTGTTGAAAAAGTGTTGTATGAAAATTAAATTCATTTGTGAATGAATGAAGTGTTTAAACTATAAAAATTACATTTTTATATATATATATGGAATATGAAAAATATTCGCCTTATATAAATAATTTCAACCATAAAAATCCCATCTTTCTAATATGAACAACATAAATAAAATATCCATGTGTGGAAATGCTCATTTGTTGAGAAGTGTGTGTAGTGGAAAAGTTCATGTGTTGAATGAAAAGATCGAACGATAAAAATTACATTTTTATTGAAACTATGAAGTGCAGAAACATCTATTTGTTGGATAAATATTTTAAATGATAAAAATATCATTTTTATCATATATGTGATATGCTAAAGATATGCGGACGTTGAAATAAATATTTGTGATAGAAATATTATTTTTAACATGCATAGGAACTAAATAAAATAGTCATGTGTTGAAATCTATTTTAGTTCGCCAAAATTATCATCTTTGAAATGTGAAGTGTTAAAAATAGCCACTTGTTCAAATAAACGTGCATGAGTTGAAATATACATTAACTAGCTAATGATATGATTTTAGCCTATGCATGCAACATTAGAATGAATGGTGTTTTTAAACCAAAGCAAATCAAATATGAAATTGAATGGAAAATGATAAATGTTAGAAATTGTATATATGTACATGCATATCTATTGAACAAGTTAAAGCAAAAGGGGCTAGAGAAGAGAAATAGAATTTTGTGCCCGACAAATAGGTACACATTTACCGCTTTGTTTGGGTGATGATTTTATGAGCCTGTTGGCTAGCCGCTTGGCTTTTTCTTTTTCTTTTTGATATGAGACGCCCGTGTGGCTGTTTGGGAATTTTCCCAGACCCTCCCGTACAAAGGAGGTTATGGCGAAATTTTCCAAAATTTAAAGGCGTTAGTGAAATAATTGAAGGGGAAACGATATAGGAATTTTTGAATGAACTATATTTATATAAATATATAAATATAAATAGAATTAAAACGAAACGTGGCCGTGCAGTTCATATTTTGAAACCGTGATTTCAAACGACTAGTGCGGAAGATCCGACCATTGGATTTTCCCGAAACCTCAACCGTTGGGTTCGCCTTGGAAATATCTTTCCAACGGCACCAACTTTGTGAAGATCCGACGGTTGGATTGTCTGGAATGTTTAATTCAAAACTGAAGAAAAACAGCGCCAGAAACGATTATATTTATATATATATATATAAATATAATTAAATTAAATCGAATAACGACGCTGCAGTTCGTAAATTGAAATTGTAACTTCAAATGGTTAGTGTGGAAGATCCGACCGTCGGATTTTCCCAAAACTGAAACCGTTGGATTCATTTTGAAATGACCTTCCTAATGATGTAAAATTTGTGAAGATCCAACGGTTAGATTTTCATATATGTGTAAAACAAAATTAGTGAAAAACAGCGCCAGTGCATCGACACGACCTGAAACGTCGTTTAATTAAATATGGCCGTTTTAAATCAAATAAAAATGGCGATATATCGTTATAAAGCACTATAGACGATATAGAGTGGAAATAAACCAATTTTGTTGTGTTTACTTGATATGTGATGGTTGAATGTATTTGACATGAAAATTGTAACTAAATAACTGAAATGTGAATGTTGAATAGTCCAACCACGTGGTTAATTGATTTGAAAATCTAAATATACGTGGGTTATTTGAAAAGGCCGAGTTTATCTCATTTCAAATAATCGATCGACGTTGAGAAGTCGAAGACGACTGAAGACCGACGATCTCCACATTGGATGGATGGGCGCTACTGATGCTCGTGATTGGAGTAGCTACCATGAAGGAGTTGAAGTAGTAGCCGTCCACACATACTGTTGATTGTACGGATATGCGAGGAATTGGTGCCTCCGGTTTCGTTCAGACCCAGAACGGACTTGTAAATGGACTGTGTGTCTGACATTGGATTTTGTTGTGTGTTGATTGATCTCTGTTAAATATATATCTGTTTGGCGGCGGAGAATTTATTCTCTTGCTTAACGCCCTTCTCTGAGACGTACGAGCTCAGAGGTTATGTATTGACAGAAATCAGTCACATGGAGTAGATTGCCTGTGTGGCGTGCCTAAGTGGCATATGATCAAGGCTTCTGTTGCAAAGCAAAGTCTTGTGGTTGATGATCAAAGCATGGTCTGTGTGACGTAGCTTTGTGTATAACGTGAATTCGCAAGCCTCACACCCCGGTATGAGTCAAAAACGGGAGAAGGACCCAAGGAGTGCATGACGTTTCTTTCTAGCTATGGTGGTGTCAGTGACCTCCCAGCCCAGACATTTATATCTACTTTTCACCTGTGTGGTTGTTGGAATACGAGGCGCCTCGATTATAGGTCTGTAAGGACCGGGAAACGTGTGTTCAGGAATAATTAATCCTCAAAAGTAAGAGAGGACCGGCCTTGGAGGATCCAGGGGATTGCTGTGTGCGGTCCCGAGGCATTTGCTAGAGTGTCTCGAACGGAGAGGAGCTTGCCCCTTGCCTTGACTCATGAAGGAATCCAATTTCCAATACGAAATATGCGGACGTGATTGTATTACTAGTATGGCGACATAGTGGTATGGGTCATTTATGCCGCCTAGGATTGATATTTATGATTGAAATCGCTTTTGAAACATATATGCACTAGTAATAATATCAAACACCTTTGTTTTATTCGTATGAATCATCTTTGGCCATTATAAGGTAAAAACTCTATCCTCCGGCTTGCGTTGCATTGTGTGATGGGACCTGAGTCTTATAATGGCTTCATTTTATAAAAAGCATTGCGTTGATTTAATCGTTTATTTTATTTCATGCACTAGCACTCATTGGAGTAAACCCGTTCCGCGAAAGCGGCGTGGTCCTTTGATTTGCCTTATTATTGTTGTTAATAAGTTGAATAGATTTCTCATACCAGTCCCATGACTGACTCGTAGTTTGTTTCACCTTGCAAACTCGGGTGCCCTCATTTTCACACGGGCAGCCTAGTTACAGGTTTCTGACGCATCTTTTGGCTCATGGCGAGGCTTGACTACACTGTGCTGACTTGGATTTTCTCCGCCATTATTGTTTCTATATTATGATTCCGCCATTGGCGATGTAGACTGATATTCCTTTTGTGTACTCTTTATGTATGATTCCGCCTCAGGCGATGGTGACTGATTATGTATCATTATGCACTAAGTTGTATCCTATACTGTGCTTCTCTGATGTGATGATATCTATATGATTCCGCTGTCATATGTGTGTAAATTATTCTATTTTCTGTTTATGCTATTATCTGTGATCTGCTAATGATGATTAATGTGTTATGTTCCAATGATTATCCTTAACACCATGTCACGGGGTTTTGGGATCGTCACACCGATGATGAATCCAATTCAGAATTACAATGAAGTTTATAAATGGATAAGACAATATACCCAAAAGAACTTGGAATGATACTAGAACCTTATGAGATGTTTGAATTAGAACATCAACTTAAACAAAATAATCTAATAGATAATAACACATTTGCATATATGGATGATGAAAACAATATAAGAATAAAAACTATACCTACATTAGAAACCTTCTTAGAAGATTCTAATGAAATAATAACCAACCAAAATAATGAAACAATAAAAATAAATCATAAACAACTTATTGATGAACTAATAAGTGAATATACAGAATATTTGGACTTAATGGAAGCCCAAGGAGAAAGTACTAGTACAATAAATTATCCCCAAAGATCAACAGTAACCTACCCCGAAAGATCGCCAGAAGAAATGACCTATAGACTAGGACATCCTCCTAGAACAAATGTAAACCCCTACACAAATGAAAATAAAAATTTAAGGACAACTGGAAAAAGACTACCAACAGAAATAACATTTTTTGGAACAAACTTTGTAATACTCGATGTTACTGAATGTCATCCACAACTATAAGTTACCTAGCTAGAACATTGGACTACAGCAATTGCTAGAGACTACTCTGCTAAACACCCAAATACACATTCAAGAGAAGAAATGGTAAGAATTGCAGAAAATAATTTAGGCGACGTTGCTAAAGGAATATGGGAAGCATACAAGTCAAATTTCCCAGATGAAGTAGCCTCACTAGTAGCCCAAGGTGGAAATATTTACAATTTTGCATATTTAGTACATAGAATAATAGCTGGAAGAGAAGTAAATGCAGGGTTAACTTCAAGACAACAGGAAGATATGAGGGATCTAGAACAAATACAGTTACTAGATTGGAAACATATAATAAATTTTTTAAATGAATTTCTATATTATGCAACAACTTCTGGAAACTATTATTCTAAAGAAATAGGAGATAGGCTATTTTCTAAATTACCAGGAGACCTAGGTAAAGAAGTACATAATTCATGGAACGAAATGAACCCTAGAGTCCCTAAGAAATACGATAATATAGGAATCCGAATAATCCATATTATTTCTGAATTAAAGAAAAAAAGTACATATATACAAATACAGAGAGAATTAAAACAAAAGAATTATGGATTCTGCTCACAAATATATACACAACAACAATATGGCTCTAGAAATCCTATGGCCACAAAACAAAAATCAAAGAAACATTATACAAAGAAATACTACTTAAGAAGATCTACGGCAAAGAAACCATATTTAAATAAAACAAAACAAGTTAGAAAATATAATCCTAGAAAAACATATATAATTACATGTTTTGCATGTAATCAACCAGGACATATTTCTTCTGCTTGTCCTAAAAACACAATTTATTCACTAAAGAATCAAATTTAGTTGATTTAGTAAAAGAAGATTTAGTAGAAATAACTTCAGATATTTCAGAAACATCAACAATATATTCTATAATATAAACTAGAAGGATTAGAAGAACAAGAATTACCCTCTAATTCAGACTATTCATTAATAGAAGAATTAACAAAAAATCAAACAAACCAGTTGGATCATTTTGATCAATTATTAAATTTAGTAAATAGAGATGAATGTGAACATGACCTTAAATATAAAATGGGAACAAACACTACAAAGTGTTATTTTTGTCCTTGGTACCCTGCCTTTGACAAAAGATTTAAACGTAAAATATGCACCATGGAGATATGTTACCCTTGCGTAGAAAAACATTTTGAACTAAGTATACCAAATGAAAAGAAAATACAATTTATAGACAAAAATAAAATTAATGAAGATAGAATAAAAATTCTAGAAGAAAGAATGAATAATTTAGAACTAGAATTAGGTGAAGTCAAGATAAATTTACAAAAAATAGAACAAATAAGAAAAGGAAAAGAAATAATTACTACAAGTATTCCTTTATCTAATACCAACAATAATCTAAACAATTTAGATATACCCCATATTGAAAACCTAGTTGAAAATAACCTAAATAAACTAGATAAACCAATTAGTATACGCTTAATATGCAATACAGAGAAACTGAGAGAACTAAGAATTCTAACCTTATTAAATATAAAAGGGATAGAAATACAATTATTAGCATTTATAGATACAGGGGCTACAAGCTCTACAACATGTTCAAAAATAATACCACACCATTTAGTCTCTAAGGCTGAAAAATCAAAACAAAGTACACAATTTGATGGAAAAACAATCATTGTAACAGATGTTGTAAAAAAAATGTACAAATAAGATTTAGTACCACCTGTAATGATTGGTCCCAACATTACCCCTTAAAACACCTATGGGTAACAGAATTAAACTTAGGAAATATAAGCCGAATACTTGGATTAGATTTTTTACTAAATGACAACGGACAATTCTCTTTTAATAAAGATTATCTACAAATATATAAAAAGCAACATTAACACCAATTTTATCAGAGTTTGCTGCAGTTGCTAGAGACTACTCTACTAAACACCCAAATATACATTCAGGAGAAGAAATGGTAAGAATTGCATAAAAATATTTAGGCGACGTTGCTAAAGGAATGTGGGAAGCATACAAGTCAAATTTCCCGGATGAAGTAGCCTCACTAGTTGCCCAAGGTGGAAATATTTGCAATTTTGCATATTTAATACATAGAATAATAACTGGAAGAGAAGTAAATACAGGGTTAACTTTAAGACAACAAGAAGCTATGAGGGATCTATAACAAATACAGTTACTAGATTGGAAACATATAATAATTTTTTTAAATGAATTTCTATATTATGCAACAACTTATGGAAACTATTATTCTAAAGAAATAGGAGATAGGCTATTTTCTAAATTACCAGGAGAACTAGTTAAAGAAGTACACAATTCATGGATCGAAATGTACCCTAGAGTCCTCAAGACATACGATAATATAGGAATCCGAATAACCCATATTATTTCTGAATTAAAGAAAAATTGTACATATATACAAATACAGAGAGAATTAAAACAAAAGAATTATGGATTCTGCTCACAAATATATACACCCCAACAATATGGCTCTAGAAATCCTATGGCCACAAAACAAAAATCAAAGAAACATTATACAAAGAAATACTACTTAACAAGATCTACGGCAAAGAAACCATATTTAAATAAAACATATTAGAAAGTATAATCCTAGAAAAACATATACAAATACAATTACATGTTTTACATGTAATCAACCAGGACATCTTTCTTCTGCTTTTCCTAAAGACACAATTTATTCACTAAAGAATCAAATTTAGTTGATTCAGTAAAAGAAGATTAAGTAGAAATAACTTCAAATGTTTCAGAAACATCAACAATATATTCTATAATATCACTAGAAGGATTAGAAGAACAAGAATTACCCTCTAATTCAGACTATTCATTAATAGAAGAATTAACAAAAAAACAAACAAACCAGTTGGATCATTTTGATCAATTATTAAATTTAGTAAATAGAGGTGAATGTGAACATGACTTTAAATATAAAATGGGAACAGATACTACAAAGTGTTATTTTTGTCCTTGGTACCCTGCCTTTGACAAAAGATTTAAATGTAAAATATGCACCATAGAGATATGTTACTCTTGCGCAGAAAAACATTTTGAACTAAGTATACCAAATGAAAAGAAAATACAATTCACAAACAAAAATAAAATTAATGAAGATAGAATGAAAATTCTAGAAGAAAGAATAAATAATTTAGAACTAGAATTAGACGAAGTCAAGACAAATTTACAAAAAATAGAACAAATAAGAAAAGGAAAAGAAATAATTACTACAAGTGTTCCTTTATCTAATACCAACAATAATCTAAACAATTTAGATATACCCCATATTGAAAACCTAATTGAAAATAACCTAGATAAACCAATTAGTATACCCTTAATATGCAATACAGAAAAATTGAGAGAACTAAGAATTCTAACCTTATTAAATATAAAAGGGATAGAAATACAATTATTAGCATTTATAGATACAGGGGCTACAAGCTCTATAATATGTTCAAAAATAATACCACACCATTTAGTCTCTAAGGCCGAAAAACCAAAACAAAGTACACAATTTGATGGAAAAACAATCATTGTAACAGATGTTGTGAAAAATGTAAAATAAGATTTAGTACCACCTGTAATGATTGGTCCCAACATTACCCCTTAAAACACCTATGGGTAATAGAATTAAACTTAGGAAATATAAGCCTAATACTTGGATTAGATTTTTTACTAAATGACAACAGACAATTCTCTTTCAATAAAGATTATCTACAAATATCTAAAAAAGCTACATTAACACCAATTTTATCAGAGTTTGTTGCAATTGCTAGAGACTACTCTGCTAAACACCCAAATATAAATTCAGGAGAAGAAATGGTAAGAATTGCAGAAAATTATTTAGGCGACGCGGCTAAAGGAACGTGGGAAGCATACAAGTCAAATTTTCCAGATGAAGTAGCCTCACTAGTAGACCAAGCTGGAAATATTTACAATTTTGCATATTTAATACATAGAATAATAACTGGAAGAGAAGTAAATACATGGTTAACTTTATGACAACAAGAAGCTATAAGGGATCTAGAACAAATACAGTTACTAGATTGGAAACATATAATAAATTTTTTAAATGAATTTCTATAATATGCAACAACTTCTGGAAACTATTATTCTAAAGAAATAGGAGACAGGCTATTTTCTAAATTACCAGGAGACCTAGGTAAAGAAGTACACAATTCATGGAACGAAATGTACCCTAGAGTCCCCAAGACATACGATAATATAGGAATCCGAATAACCCATATTATTTCTGAATTAAAGAAAAAATGTACCTATATACAAATACAGAGAGAATTAAAACAAAATAATTATGGATTCTGCTCACAAATATATACACCCCAACAATATGGCTCTAGAAATCCTATGGCCACAAAACAAAAATCAAAGAAACATTATACAAAGAAATACTACTTAAGAAGTTCTACAGCAAAGAAACCATATTTAAATAAAACAAAACATGTTAGAAAATATAATCCTAGAAAAACATGTACAAATACAATTACATGTTTTGCATGTAATCAACCAGGACATCTTTCTTCTGCTTGTCCTAAAAGACACAATTTATTCACTAAAGAATCAAATTTAATTGATTCAGTAAAAGAAGATTTAGTAGAAATAACTTCAGATGTTTTAGAAACATCAACAATATATTCTATAATATCACTAGAAGGATTAGAAGAACAAGAATTACCCTCTAATTCAGACTATTCATTAATAGAAGAATTAACAAAAAATCAAACAAACCAGTTGGATCATTTTGATCAATTATTAAATTTAGTAAATAGAGATGAATGTGAACATGAATTTAAATATAAAATGGGAACAGATACTACAAAGTGTTGTTTTTGTCCTTGGTATCCTGCCTTTGACAAAAGATTTAAATGTAAAATATGCACTATAGAGATATGTTACTCTTGCGCAGAAAAACATTTTGAACTAAGTATACCAAATGAAAAGAAAATACAATTTACAGACAAAAATAAAATTAATGAAGATAGAATAAAAATTATAGAAGAAAGAATGAATAATTTAGAACTAGAATTAGATGAAGTCAAGACAAATTTACAAAAAATAGAACAAATAAGAAAAGGAAAAGAAATAATTACTACAAGTATTCCTTTATCTAATACCAACAATAATCTAAACAATTCAGATATAACCCATATTGAAAACCTAGTTGAAAATAACCCAAATAACCAAGATAAACCAATTAGTATGCCCTTAATATGCAATATAGAAAAACCGAGAGACCTAAGAATTCTAACCTTATTAAATATAAAAGGGATAGAAATACAATTATTAGCATTTATAGATACAGGGGCTACAAGCTCTACAATGTATTCAAAAATAATACCACACCATTTAGTCTCTAAGGCCGAAAAACCAAAACAAAGTACACAATTTGATGGAAAAACAATCATTGTAACAGATGTTGTAAAAAATGTACAAATAAGATTTACTACCACCTGTAATGATTGGTCCCAACATTACCCCTTAAAACACCTATGGGTAACAGAATTAAACTTAGGAAATATAAGCCTGATACTTGGATTAGATTTTTTACTAAATGACAACGGACAATTCTCTTTTAATAAATATTATCTGCAAATATCTAAAAAAGCTACATTAACACCAATTTTATCAGAGTTAGCGCTTAAGAAGAGTGGTGGACAGAAAGAAAATCAAAAACATTGTACTTGCGACACACCAAGACAACATAAAAAGCAGAAAATAATCCAAGAAATACAAGAAGATCTTGCAAAACCAGGTAATAAAAATAATGAAGAATGTAATGCAGAATTAAACGAATATGAAGACAACTATGAATATGATGAATATGAAAATACAGAAATTAATATAGAACTAATAAATCCAAACAAATTAAGTAGAATTTTACTAAGCACTGATGACATTAACCAAATAATCAGTAGGTTAAAAAAATCAGAAATAGTAGGAGAAAAACACTTAAAATACTGGGAAAACGATTCAATTTACTACAACCTTGACATAATCAACTCAGATATAACAATAAAAACTAGATCACCCAAATATGACAACTGGATGATAGAAGAATTCAAAATGCATATACAAATACTAAATAAATTAGGAACAATAAAAAAACAGATTCAAGACAAAGAACAACAACATTTGTAGTACAAAAAGAATCAGAAAGAAAAAGAGGCCGATCTATGATGGTTATGGACTATACTAGACTTAATGATAATACAAATGAAGACGGATATTGTATACCAAACAAAGACATTTTAATTAATAAATCCAAGATAATTATTGGTTTTTTAAATTTGATCTAAAATCTGGATTTTGGCAAGTAAAAATGCACCCATAGTCTATACCCTGGACTGCATTCACTTGTAGTGAAGGACACTACGAATGGCTAGTAATGCCATTTGGATTAAAAAATGCTCCACAAATATTCCAAAAAAAAAATGGATAACATAATCAGACATTGCAATAAATTTACTTGTGTTTATATAGATGATGTACTTGATTTCTCTAAAACAAAAAAGGAACATATCTCACATTTATATACCATATTAAAACTATTTGAAACACATGGCTTAATTATGTCTAAAAAGAAAATAGAACTATTCAAAAATACAATAGATTTTTTTGGAGTAAAAATAGGAAAAGGATAAATAGAATTACAACCTCATATATCAAGAAAAATACTAGAATTCCCGAATAAAACAGAAAAACTAAAACAATTACAGTCTTTTCTTGGATTAATAAATTACGTTAGACCATTTTTACAAAATTTGTCAAAATACACAGGACCTTTATATAACAAAGCAAGCCCAAAAAAGAAAAAGAGAATTCAACGAAGAAGATATAAATCAAGTTAAAAAAATTAAGGAACTAATAAAAGATTTAAGACCTTTAACATTACCACTTGAATCAGAATATTTAATAATAGAAACAGATGGATCATCACATGGATGGGGAGGTATCTTACTATCAAAAAACAACAGGTATGACCCTAAATCAACAGAAAAATATATGTAGATATACTTCAGGTACCTATAAAGAAAAAGGATATATGACGTCACTAGATTATGAAATATTAGCTATAATATATTACATTGAAGCATTTCTTTTATTCATAATATCTCATAAAGAAATTACAATTAGAACTGATTGTGAAGCCATAGTAAAATATGTTGATAAAAGAAAAGAAAATTCTATCATAAACAATAAATGGATAAAATTAAGACATACCATATTAAATTGTGGAACCAAAATTATTTGGGAACACATCAAGGGAAAAAAAATTATGACGACCCCAAATCCCGTACTGACGGAGACAAGGGTTATCTTTGGAATATAACACAGAAACAGATAACAACAGAACAGAATTAAATAAATACACTAGATAATGAACAATAGAATATACTGGATAAAAGTAATCATCATAGTTACACAGTATACAGGATCTTACTTAGTACAAATACAGTTCAGCTATACATAAATGTCTACAGCGGAAATAAACAAAATATGTTCAATAGGAGCTGAACAACATAAAAAGAGATAAATGATAGAATCCATCTTCAGCTCCAGCTATCCAGAAAGAACCAGCTAAACCTGAATACAAGGTTGCCCGTGTAGAAAAAGGGGCACCCTAGTTTGAAAGTGAAACAAACTACGAGTTAGTCATGGGACTGATATGAGAAAACCACTCGACACATATATAATTGGCTAATCACAGGACCACGCCACTTTCGTGGAACGGATTTACTCCATTGGATTGCCAGTGCTTTAAAACAAATCTTTCTTTTAAACAACGCAATGCTTTTTATAAAAATGAAGCCATTATAACACTCAGTTCCCATCACACAATGCAACGCAGACCGGAGGATAGAGTTTTACCTTATAACGGCCAAAATATGCTTGATACGAATAAAACAACGGCAATTGATATTATTGCTAGTGTTTATATGTTTTGAAAACAATTTCAAATCATAACTATCAATCATAGACGACATGGGTACCATATATCATGTCGCCATATATATATATACAATCAAAACCGCACAGTCACGTATTTGGAAATTGGATTTCCGTCATGAACCAAGGCAAAAGATAGTCCTTACCGAATTCTAGACAATCTAGCCCATGTCTCAGGAACAGCAGCAACTGCCCCTTGGATCGTCAGGGTCGGTCCACCGATGTGGATTATTATGCCTGAACACTACGTCTCCCCGCCCTTTGGGGCGTAAACGAGCCAACGAATGACTCCATCGGACCCGGATCGTCCGACCAAACCGAGGCGCCTCGCAACAGCAACAACTACACAGGTGAAAAGTATATAAATGTCAGGGCTGGTAGGTCACTGACACCACCCTAGCTAGAAAGAAACGCGGGCCCTCCCTGATGTCCTCTCCCGTT
Source organism: Allium sativum (assembly GCA_030737875.1). Lineage (NCBI taxonomy): Eukaryota > Viridiplantae > Streptophyta > Magnoliopsida > Asparagales > Amaryllidaceae > Allium > Allium sativum. The sequence continues at coordinate 330,948,754 of CM060916.1, forward strand.
TCTGGTTCATACCGGGGTGTGAGGCTCGCGATTTTACGTTATACACAAAGCTACGCCACACCGGCGGTGCTTTGATCATCACCACAAGACTTTGCTTTTCAACAGAAGCCCTGATCACTGCATCTTAGCATGCTACACAGGCAATTCATGCCATGCGACTGATGTCCATCGATATACAACATCTGAGCTCGTGCGTTTCAGAGAAGGGCGTTAAGCAAAAGAATAAATTCTCCGCCGCCAAACAGATGTATATTTAATAGAGATCAATCAACACAGAATAAAATCCAATGTCAGACACACAGTCCATTTACAAGTCCGTTCTGGGTCTGAACGAAACCGGAGGCACTAAATACCTCGCAAACCCATCGATCACCACGTACGTCTGGATGATCACCACTCATTATCCATATTTCGGGATGCCTCCCAATCAGGACCTCGGTTATCATCCAAACGAGGTGAAGATCTCCGGTCTTCGATCACCGTCTTCATCTTCGACTTTCAATCGTCGATCAATTATTTGAAATGAGAATTAACTCGGCCTTTTCAAATAATTCACGTATATTTAGAATTTCAAATTAATTTATTTTAATGGTTAAATCATTCGACAACACCAATTTTGTTCTTTAATGTAATTTTCACACCAAACACATCCAACCATCAATTACCACATAAATCGAGCAAATTCAGTTTACTTCCATTTCATATCGTTTATGATATTTTATACTGATTTATCGCTATTTTTATTTATTTTAAAATAGCCAATTTATTCAAAACGACGCTTCGGGCCATAGCGCGGCTGTGGCGCTGTTTTTCTCTAGATTTGATTTACACATATCTGAAAATCTAACCATTGGATCTTCACACAATTTACATCATTAGAAAGGTCTTTTCAAAACGAATCCAACAGTTCTAGTTTCGGGAAAATCCGACGGTCGGATCTCCCAGTACAATCGTTTGAAGTTTCGATTTCAAAATACGAACTGCAGCGTCGTTATTCGATTAAATATAATTATATATATATATATATATATATATATATATATATATATATATATGTATATATATATACAATCGATTCTGGTGCTGTTTTTCTTCAGATTTGAATTAAACATTCCAGACAATTCAACCGTTGGATTTTTACAAAGTTGGTGCCGTTGGAAAAATATTTCCAAGGCGAACCCAACGATTGCTTTTTCGGGAAATCCAATGGTCGGATTTCCCTCACTAGTTGTTTGAAATCACGGTTTCAAAACACGAACTGCACGACCACGTTTCGTTTTAATTTTATTTATATTTATATTTATATATTTATATAAATATAGTTCATTCAACAATTTCAATATCGTTTTCTCTTTAAATATTTCACTAACGCCCTTAAATTTTGGAAAATTTCGCCATAACCTCCTTTGTACGGGAGGGGCTGGGAAAATTCCCAAATAGCCATACGGGCGTCTCATGTCAAAAAGAAAAAGGAAAAGCCAAGCGGCTAGCCAATAGGCTCATAAAATCATCACCCAAACAAAACAGTAAATGTGTACCTATTTGTCAGGCACAAAATTTTATTCCTCTTCTCTAGCCCCTTTGCTATAACCTGTTCAATAAATATGCATGTACATATATACAGTTCTTATCACTTATCATTTTCCATTCAACTTCATATTTGATTTCATTTGGTTTAAAAACACCATTCGTTCTAATGTTGCATGCATAGGAAAAATCATATCGTTAGCTAATTAATGAATATTTCAACTCATGCATATTTATTTGAACGAGTTGCTATTTTTAACACTTCACATTTCAACAATTCATGTATATAATAAAAATGTGATTTTTATTGTAAAACAAATTATTTCAAAACACTATTATTTTATATAGCTTATATAGGTGATAAAATAGGATTTTTATTGTAAAACAATTTGTTTCAAAACAGGATTATTTTATACATTTCATATTGATGTTAAAATTGGGATTTTTATTATAAAACAATTTATTTCAAAACATGAATACCATTCAACACATGAATTTCAATTCAACGAATGAATATCGATTCAACACATGAAGGTTTTCTATAGTTTATATATATAGATAAAAATGTGATTTTTATATTTAAAACACGAATACCAATCAACACATGAATTTCAATTCAACGAATGAATATCGATTCAACACATGAAGGTTTTCTATTCAATGAATAAATATAGTTTCAGCAAATGAAAATAATTCAAACACATGAATATTATTCAAAATTTCGGCAGCATAACGGCAGGGTAGTTAAAACCGGGACCGTCCCTAGTACGGCTCCTCGCTCTACCTTAAAACCTCGCGGTTTTTGACAATGGGGATCATGCATCTAGTTCGCACGCAGGCGGCATGTATATATTTATTTCATTTCCACAAACTAATCTTATGTGGTTTCAACCAAATATTTCTCAACCACAAATGGGTATTTTTCAACCACCATCAATCAATATCAACTACAAACAATCCCAAACAATCATTCGCTATCAATCAATTTTCACACCAATCACAACCAATAAATATCGTCCATGGTTTGTGGACGAGGGGCGTATATATATAGCAATTCACTTCTATTTCAACACAAATGTAATTTTTACAACGCATATATAACTTATACATCGAACATACAACTTATACAACGCTTATACAAGAGGTGTACAACGCTTATATAACTCATACATCGACTGTATAATTAATACATCGTCATTTTCCATATTGTTTATAAATTAGAAATCTCACATTGGGTTCCACTCCACCAAAAATAGCAGAAGGCTCAGAAAAATATGCGGTCTCTTCTAGAAAGTAGAAGACGTCCACACGGTCACGATGTTTCCTGTTTCATCGAATTTCGTTAACGAACGAAAAATATATGATTTTTCGAAGTTTGCAACGGTTTTAAATTGTTAAAATCAGTTTTAAAATTAAACAGCCGATTACCTCACTAGATCTTCAAATCTAGGTTTCGATCTCTCGCGAAATCCGTTGCGTTAGGGGCTGATCGGGGTTGACCATGACCTCCGCCTACGAGAGGGCTTCCCGACGAGGTGGGTGTTGCTCAGCTCGAGCTCCAGGTGGCGGCGGAATCTTCTCTGACGCGGGCGAACTTCCTGAGCCCAGAACTCGACGATTTCTCCACCATACCGAGCGAGACCAAGATGGATTTGAAGCTGGGAGGAGGGACTTCAAAAAGTTGAACTGGAGCTTGGGCTATCGAGGCGCGTGGCGGTCGGAAAATGATCGGGAAGGTATAGAGGCGTTTCCGTCGTCGATCGGGGGGGGGGGGGGGGTCTGAGGATTTTTCTTTTTCTTTTTTTATTTAAATTCTGATTGGTCGGTGGGTCTTTAAAGGGGTTTTCTGACACGACCACCAATTGAAACCCAACGACTGTCGTCCCTAACGTTTTACCCCCATTCCGAACACAATGGGATATGTTTCGAAGGCCTATTCGAATGTTTCAGTCAGTTTTCCTTCAAATTAAAATATAAAACATTCAATATTTAATTTGAACGTACATTTCAATTTGCCAAGGCCACAAACTGATTCGAAAAATTCCAAAAAAATAAATCTTGCTACGTTTTGACGATACGGTCCCAACAAAACCTGTTTCATCGAATTCTGAGACCGTTTGCAAAAAGGCCCATTTCTGGTCGATCCAATTTAACTGTAATTGACCAAAACACATTTTCCTTCGCCACGCTCACATACTAGCTTCAAAAATTATGAAATTTGAAACCTAGCAATAACTTCACATCCCGGATCCAACAAAAGTGGTTTCGTCGAATTCCGAGGTCGTATGCAAAATCGCCAATTTCACGGGCTATATAAATTCCATAGCGACCTTTCTGAAAATTCATTCGGCCATAACTTTTGCTTTCCGCTATGAAAATTCGATTTTTCAGATTCGTTAGAAAGGTATTCACTAACAGATTTAAATATTTTTGGTTTCACTCAAATCCGTTTAGTTTTGCACCCGGTACAATCCGATAAAGTTTGAATTCAATTTTTGAAACTACAGCGCCTTTTCAGGCCTTGTTTATAATTATAATTAATTATATTTGTTTTCAATTGTCGATTCAAACTCACTTTTCATTTCCATTATTTAAAATATTTATTTTAAATATTTAAAATCCATTATTTTAGCCAATTTAAAAAATTTTAATTGGTTCAGATTTTCTGGGACGTTACAAAAATAAACTCCCTGATGTTCTCTCTAGACTATTTATCTAAACATCAGATACATATCCCAGGTACTATAAAATTATACAATTTTTGAGGACTAATGTATATTGTTATCAATATATCCACTGATAATGACTTCTCAAGATTGGAAAAAAATATCTAAAGACATACACAAAGAATAGATTTGTGACAAGCATTCCATTAACAGAAGATCAACATCTTGTGCTAGATAACATATGGAATCTTTGAACAAATTCTACAGACAACAGCCAGAAAATGAGCATTCTATATACTCTTATAGACATATTCTCTAAAATCACAAACAAAAAGTTCTCATACTATTGTTTATTCAATGATCCAGATGCAGGAATATACAGTTCATGGGAAGAAATAGGCACCAAAATAAAATACATAGAACAAAATCCTAAATATGGGATACCTTGGTTCAAAGGATATTATGATAAAGAATCTGCCGAAAAAGCAATAGAAAAGTTACTTGGAAAAGATTATGTAGTTTCAGAAACTATAGAACAAATCCAAAATATATCCTCCGGAAAGATGATAAAAGAAGAAATCTCTTCTTCTAGTAATAATTTAAGTCTTAGACCAGGAGCCACATTTGCAGCTATAATAATGAAAGGTAATGAAAAAATGGTAAATCTTGGTTCTTCTCCTCAGATTTTGGCAATAAAACCCCAAAAACCTAAAGAAGAAAATCAGCCTAATTTTCCAGGTCAACTATAGAGAGAACTATATTTTCTCCATCATCCGATAGATCTAAATATCACAGAATATAAAAAAGCCTATAAATTCCTTTCAGCCATTGCTGAAAAACAAATAGAAGGAATTCAAATAAAATGGGGAGTAGTCAGAAACAAAAATATATCTTGTACAAACCAATATAAGGATTGTTCAGATTTCATGACGGAACGCAAGTGTACAATCATTGATTCCTATCCGCAGGTAGATATAAAGATGCCTCAGTACAAGTTCTTGATAAATGAAGGCACTACATATGATCCACAATTCCTGCTAAATTATGGATTTATACATAAACTATGTCTTGATGCTTGGACACAAACAGAATTGCCTGAGCCTATTGGGAATGTAGCAGATTATTTCTCGGAGGTACTAGACATAGAAGTATGCCTAGAAATAACCTCTATACCACCTCATTTTGAAAAAAAAAAAAAAATGATCCAACTAGATATTTAATCAAGTTGAAGACATACAATTTTGATCCAGATTACCTTGAATGGGATAAACGTTTTACCCCATATAATTTCTCCACAACAAAAATATTCGAACAAAGTGCATACGGAAGATATCGTGCATGCATAGTTGGAATAAATCAAGGATGGATAGATAATGGAGATCATATCTTAACCTCCGAAACTCCTGTTATTAAGACATACATCAGTAAAAATATGCAGGAATTTAATCTCAGGTTTAAAATGTTTGATATATATCACCCTAAACCAAATATATTTGCTAACTACAAAAAGATACCTAGAGTCAAAGAAGATGACAGAGCTTGTCAATACAGCACCGAAGATTTGAATGATTGAAGACTTAAATGATTGACCTGAAGAAGTGACAAGAAATAAAGAAGCCTATAAAGTAAATGATTCCCCTAAAAAGTATAAAGACAGAAGACATTATGAAAATTTGGCACTAAAGATTTGACACCACCTACCGGATGAAAGATAATGTAATATGAGTTGGCCGCTAATATAGATTATTGGGCCACTTGTAAAAATTAATTTTATATATATATATATATATATATATATATATATATATATATATATATATATATATATATAATATTTTTCATCTATTTAATCGGATCCCTAATCCCCATTTTCTCTACACCCGTTTCCCGTTCTTGCTTTCCTCCTGAAATCAATTTGTCATAGAAATCTCGTTCACTTCAAAAACTTTTCAGAAAATCAGTTACTCAACAAAAATTATACTTTTCCTTCATAAATTAGTCTCTCCCTGAAATCCCTTAATCCCAAATCATTGAATCCCGTTCTTCTATTAGAAACAAAATAATAATTCGTGGCTCAACAATCGATCATAAATCTATTTTTCAACAGAAATGTTTAAAATCGAGTTGCTCATATTCTTCTTCAGCCTCGTCCATCATTTACACAGCTCGAACGCTGTTCTCGAAAACCCAAAGCTTCAGGGCAGCGAAGGTTTTGATCAGGGTTTGGTGAAAACGATTTGGTTTCAGTAATCGATTTGGTGATTATCGCAGTGAGATGATTCGCTAGTGGAAGTTTGGATGGAATTTGTGCTGAAAACTGTCGCACACTTCACGTTGGGCTGGAACACGTCATCGCAGGGGGGAGCTTGGAGCTGGGTAGTAAGGCAATGGGTATGTTGGAGTTCTCGGTCAGGTGATGGAATCGCTAGGTGGAAGGTGGAAATTATCGGCTGTGGTGTAGTATTTGAAGCAATGTTTTTTTCGTGGAGGAGGTTAGTGCGAAGTAGTGAGGAGGAGAGGAAGGTTGCTGAAACGTGGTTATATGGGAAGTATTTGGCAATGCTTTCAGGAAATTGGTGTTCAGAAGATAGGTGAGAGGGAGGAGGGAACGCTGGAAATGGTTCGGTTTATTACAAAATGGGAGACGCATGTTTTTCTGGAAGAAGAAGAAGAAGTATGCGGGAGCTCACAGTGGCCAGAAGTTTCAAAGGGGAGTGGGCACGTGGAGAAGCTACAGGCATGGTGGATGAAAAATGAAACGGGATGAACTTTAGAAGGAGAAGAAGACGAGGGGAGAGCGGACCGAAGAATTGTGCTTTGGGGCCTTAAACTTTATATATATATATATATATATATATATATATATATATATATATATATATATATATAAAGTAGGTTCTATGGCATCCCAAATTTATAGCACCCCAAATGCCCCTCGTTCTAGACCATCCATTTATATTTAAATAAGTTAGTGGAGGAAGAGAGAGTTAGTGGATAGAGAGAGAAACGGAAATATGTGGTGGAAATCAGTGGGCTAAAGGGGGTACTGCACTGTTTGGAGTGCTCCTGGTTCTATATATATATATATATATATATATATATATATATATATATATATATGAAAGTTTATTGGAACACAAAATTTAGACACAATTGGTGACACAACCAATCTCCACCATTGGATTACTCCATAAATTACACCTCTCCACATAAAGACAAAAAGATCCAACAGTTAAAGCTTTGTGTCTCTAAGTTTGTGTTATATATATATATATATATATATATATATATATATATATATATATATACACACACACACACACATACACACACACACTCACACGCGAAAGAGAATAAAAGATGGTGCTGTAGTTATTGACTTATTGGTATTGTTAGTGAGAAGAAAGCATGAAGTCCTGTGCATGGCGTGTGTTTCCTGGGCCTGGTTCGAATTGGCAGAATATGAAGAAGAAGGACCAACAGTCCTAATTACAGTTTAGAAGGGAAGTTTAGTTCAGCTAATCATATGCTTAGAAATTAATACGGTAATTAGTATTAAATAATGTGATTAGCGGTATAATGTTGTAATATATATATGTTAAGGGTGAATACGCTTATTGCAAGGGACATTATTGTAATTGCAAGGACATGTGAAGTCTATAAATAGAGAGCTCATGTATGTTGTAAACTTATATGAATGAATAACAATGTCTGCTCTCTCACATTTCTTATGTTCTTCTTTTAGTTTATAACACGTTATCAGCACGATCTTTCTATTTTATAATATTAATATATGTAGATGGTGTTTACGGTTTCATGTGCGTTTTATTTATTTATTTTAAAGCTACTGGAAAGTATCCATCCGTCTCTTATAGCCGTTACTTTTTGCTATGAAACTATATGTTCATATTTTTACTTAGCATGGAATCGTGATATATATAATTTTTTTTTCTCTCGATTCATTTTTTTTGACCCGGTAAAACTGCCTAGAGCAAAGGCAGTTTGAAGTTTGAACAAGTACTACTTTACTTATGCGCACATTTTATTGCTGGATATTTTTATCCGTTCTTAATGGAACGATATTCTTACTCTTGTTTTATAAATATCTTGTTTCGTATGCATCCATTTAAAGTAGCCAGTACTCCCATTATTATTTATCCACACAGATAAGCTACCGACTTCACCTTTTATAAACCCATCTCTGTATAAACAAAAGGCTGCTTTCTTCCTTATTGTCTTTGCCGTTTTCGTATAACAAGGTACAATGCTTTATGTATTTTTTTTTACTGTAGCATGAAGCTCTAGTTTCATGCCATGTACGGTGAAGTATATAACATACATCACTTGGTTTATTTTATCTTGTTCTTGCTGTTTTTGAGGTAGAAAGTTGCTGCATCATTTTATTCTTACTTCCCTTTAATAATTTGATTGAGACTATGTCGTGGGATGTGATTCCATATTTTGATTTATTCATCTTCATTTATTATTCGGACGCGTGGCTTCTAATGAAATGTATTGTACTATGTATGCTCTGATGTATGGCTCCATGACAGTCTGTATTGTTTCATTGTTGTAATAAGTTCATTGTATATGTATGGAGAAAGAGTTGCAGATCTGGATTTTTTTTTTATTATTATGTGCCGTAATATATCCTCTTCTATTTTACGTCATTTCTGAGATCTGCATTTCTTTTGATGATGTAACAATACTATAGTTTCATTGTTTCGTCTGTTCGTTAATTTATTATTTCGTTTGGATAATTATAGAACATGTATACTGATCTGTGAATTAAGCATCTGCAATTTTTTTTTGTAGTTCGAAAAATGTCAAACATTGCTAAACTTGAATTTAAAGCATTGGACATTTCCGGAAACAATTATTTGTCATGGATCCTGGACGCCGAGAACCACTTGCAATCTCAGTGCTTAGAGAACGCCATTAAAAATGGCAATAATATGTCCCAGCAGGACAAAGCAAAGGCTCTGATATTTTTAAGACGCCACATCCACGATGATCTAAAATCAGAATATTTAACTGAAAAAGACCCTCTCCACTTATGAAACTCCCTGAAGGAACGATATGACCACCAGAAGACGGTCATACTTCCAAATACGAGACAAGAATGGTTGAACCTGAGGTTTCAAGATTTTAAAACTGTAAGGGAATATAATTCCGCTATGTTTAGAATAACTTCTAAACTGAAATTATGTGGAGAGAAGGTAGATGACGCACAAATGTTAGAAAAGACTTTCTCAACATTTCATGCCTCGAATGTGCTCCTGCAGCAGCAATATCGAGAGCGTCATTTTACAAAATATTCTGAATTGATTGAATGTTTGTTGATTGCTGAACAAAACAATGAATTGCTTCTTAAAAACCACTCCTCAAGACTAACTGGTTCAGCTGCATTCCCTGAAGTTAATGCTAACTTTGCCCACTCCGGAAGAGGTCGTGGTAGAGGCAGAGGAAGAGGGAGAGGTAGAGGACGTGGTCGTGGACGTGGACGTGGATACAACCCCAGCAGAGGTGGTCATAGTGGTTTTGGAGTTAACAAAACTACTAATTTTAAATAGCAAATGAAAAATGAGCCTGAAAATAGCAATAATTCAGCTGCTGAAAATAAGAAGCATTATGAGGAAATTTGCTACAGATGTGGGCGTACTGGTCACTGGTCACGGACATGTAGATCATCAAAGAAAACAATCGAAAAGTATCATAAATCGAAGAATATCGAGACAAATAATACTGAGGGACTGTCCAATAACACTAACCTGAAGTTAGATGATTTCTTTGAAGACTATGATGGGAATTTGTTCAGTGACGAAAATTTGAATGCAATATTCGAAGAGATGACTGAACCAACCAATAAGTAGCCTGAAGCTTATTATATGACTTTCAGTTTGTTTCTTTTCAGCATGTATTAGTTTGGAACTTTTGTTTATTTTTTTTCTTTTAGTATTTTCTTATGGAACTGCAGAAATAATGTGTAATGTTGGACATGATGACTAGTTTATTCTCGTGGATATTTATTTATATTTATGAGTTCTTTCTGTTATTGACCGGTTGTATTTATTTCTTAAGGTATGGATCGACAGTGTTTAAATGATGATATTTGTCTGGTAGATAGTGGAACTACTCATACAATATTGAAAAACCTGAAGTTTTTCTCTGAATTATCTGAAAATATTTCATATAAAGTTTCAACTATAGTTGGTTCAGCCAATATAATTGAAGGGTCCGGAAGAGCCCATATAGTGTTACCAAATGGTACACATATATTCATTCAAAATGTGCTATATTCAAGCAATTCTAAAAGAAATCTGCTTAGCTTCAAAGATATAAGAATGAATGGATATCATATTGAAACTATAAATGAAAACAACAAAGAATATCTATGTGTTATTTCTAAAATTGAAAGCCAGAAGCTTATTTTAGAAAAATTTGGTACAATTTCAACTGAATTATACTTTAACAAAATTGGCATAGTTGAATCTCATTTTATAAACATGAGCCAGAAGCTCACAGATACAAAGAAATTGATTCTTTGGAATGATCGTTTAGGTCATCCTGGATCAACTATGATGCGTAAAATTGCTAAGAACTCAAATGGGCATGATTTACCGAATCAGTTGAATTTACCAAATGATTACATGTGTACATCATGTGCACAAGGAAAATTGATTACTCGACCTTCATACAGTAAGATCACCTCTGAATCTCCAGCATTTTTGCAAAGAATTCAAGGTGATATATGTGGGCTGATTCATCCCGCTTGCGGGCCATTTAGATACTTTATGGTGTTAATTGATGCGTCAACTCGTTGGTCACATGTATGTTTGCTATCTACTAGAAACATGGCATTTGCCAAATTGCTTTCTCAAATAATTAATTAAGAGCACACTTCCCCGATCATCAAATTAAATCAATACGATTAGATAATGCTGGAGAATTTACTTCTCAAGTGTTTGATGATTATTGTTTATCACTGGGAATTGAAGTTGAACATCCAGTAGCTCATGTTCATACTCAAAATGGTCTGGAAAAATCATTAATTAAGCGTTTGCAACTTATTGCAAGACCTTTACTTATGCAAACAAAGTTGCCTGTTATAGCTTGGGGACATGCAATTCTGCATGCATCCAAATTGATTAAAATTAGACCAACGGCTTATCATCAGTTCTCACCATCACAGCTTTTAACTGGATCTCAACCAAATATTTCACATCTACGAAAATTTGGTTGCGCTGTGCATGTACCCATTAGTCCCCCACTTCGTACTAAAATGGGTCCTCAAAGAAGGTTGGGAATTTATGTGGGATTTGACTCACCTTCAATAATTCGTTATCTTGAACCTCTTACGAGTGATGTCTTTACTGCAAGATTTGCGGATTGCAAATTTGATGAGTCAAATTTCCCGCCGTTAGGGGGAGAAAAGACCGTTCCAGTTGAACGACGTGAAATTTCATGGAATAATCCCTCTATGTTTCATTTGGATCCACGTACCAAACAATGTCAATACGAGGTACAAAGAATTTTGCATATTCAAAATATTGCAAATCAAATGCCAGATGCATTTAATGATGCTGCAAAAATAACTAAATCTCACATTCCAGCAGCAAATACACCAGCTAGAATTGAAATCCCCGAAGGACCAATAGCAGCAAATGAATTTAAAGCTAGACAAAAACGTGGAAGACCGATAGGTTCAAAAGACTTGGCGCCTAGAAAAAGAAAGTCTAATGAAAAATCATCAATGAACAAACCTTCTGAAGAGGTCGTAAGTAATCCAAAGGATAAGTCAAAGAAAAATCCCAATTCTCCTAAAATCAGTGAAGGAACTATTATTCCAGAAGAAATAATAGAAGCTTCCGAAAATAAAATGGTACCTAATAATAATAATGAGATCTCAATGTTTTATACGAATTATGGAGAAATATGGGATCAAAGTAAAATAACAATTGATGATATATTCTCATTCGCAGTAGCTACTGAAATAACTCAAAGTCATTACTATAATGAGAATAATGATAATGAACCAACTAGCATAAATGAATGTCGAAAAAGACAAGATTGGCCAAAGTGGAAAGATGCTATTCAGGTTGAGTTAGATTCACTTCAAAAACATGGTGTATTTGGACCAATAGAGAAAACACCAGAAGGTGTTAAACCAGTTGGTTACAAATGGGTATTCGTTAGAAAACGAAATGATAAAAATGAAGTTGTGAGATACAAAGCAAGGCTTGTTGCACAAGGTTTCCTGCAGAGACCAGGTTTTGACTTCAAAGAAACATACTCTCCTGTTATGGATGTCATAACATTTCAATATTTAATAAGCCTTGTAGTTTCTGAGAAGCTTGACATAAGATTGACTGATGTTGTGACAGCTTATCTATATGGTGAATTAGATACCGATATTTACATGAAAATCCCAGACAGATATAAATTGCCCGAAGCAAAATCAAAGTCAATGTATTCACTAAAATTGAGACGATCACTGTACGGTTTGAAACAATCTGGAAGAATGTGGTATAACCGTCTTAGTGAATATTTAGTAAAAGATGGATACAAAAACAACCTCATTTGTCCATGTTTCTTTATAAAGAAATCGGTAAAGGGATTTGCTATCTTAGCGGTATATGTTGATGATATAAATTTGATTGGAAATCCAGAAGAGATCAATGAAACGATAGATTACCTAAAACAGGAATTTGAAATGAAAGATCTTGGCAAAACCAAATACTGTCTTGGTCTACAGATTGAGCACAGTAAAAATGGCATATTAATTCATCAATCAAATTACATTGAGAAAATCCTGAAGCATTTTCAAATGGATAAAGCATATCCACTTAGTACACCTATGGTTGTCAGATCACTAGATATTAAAAAGGACCCTTACCGACCAAAAGAAGATGATGAAAATGTACTTGGTCCAGAAGTACCATATCTCAGTGCAATTGGTGCATTGTTATATTTAGCCCAATGCACGAGACCAGATATTGCATTTTCAGTCAATCTTCTAGCAAGATATAGTTCTGCACCAACTAAAAGACACTAGAATGGCATAAAACATATCATGAGATATCTGCGAGGAACCACAGATTTAGGCTTATTTTATTCCAACACGGGCAATAATCCGATTCTAGTTGGTTATGCTGATGCAGGTTACCTTTCTGATCCACATAAAGCAAGATCACAAACTAGATATGTGTTTACTAACAGCAATGCAGCTATCTCATGGCGATCTACAAAGCAAACATTGGTAGCAACATCATCTAATCACTCTGAAATATTAGCACTACATGAAGCAAGCCGAGAATGTATTTGGTTAAGATCGTTAATCGAACACATTCGAAACACGTGTCAACTTCCCTCAACTACAGAAAGATCAACCATTATTTATGAAGACAATGCCGCATGTGTAGCTTAGATTCAAGCAGGATATATCAAGGGTGATAGGACAAAGCACATTTCTCCCAAATTCTTCTTCACACATGAACTTCAAAAAGACAATAAGATAGAAGTGAAGCAAATTCAGTCTCAAGAAAATCCAGCAGATTTATTCACCAAAGCACTTCCAAAGTCAACATTTCAGAAAATGGTTTATAAAATTGGTATGCGTCGTTTGCATCACTAAACTATTTGAATAATGCGTTACGAATCAGGGGAAGCATGTATAATGCTATAGTGTACTCTTTTCCTTCACTAATATTTTTTTCCCACTGGGTTTTTGTTAGTAAGGTTTTTAACGAGGCATTATTTTGATCCAGAAGTATCAACCCTCATTGGAACATTGTCAATATGTTACCTAGAGATGAAAATTGTACTCTTTTCCTTGTTTATGATTTTTCCCACAGGGTTTTTCATAAAAAGGTTTTTAATGAGGCAATTAATTTTATCATCTTTGCATACGCATACTCAAGGGGGAGTGTTGTAATATATATATGTTAAGAGTGAATACGCTTATTGCAAGGGACATTATTGTAATTGCAAGGACATGTGAAGTCTATAAATAGAGAGCTCATGTATGTTGTAAACTTATATGAATGAATAACAATGTCTGCTCTCTCACATTTCTTATGTTCTTCTTTTAGTTTATAACATATAAAGTTTTAATTAACAGAATTAATTTTAACCTATTTGTTATAGGTTCTGAACAGCGTGTTTTAACGAAGATGAGGAGAGCATCAGTGGAAACGTGATGGGCCCTGAATTGTTTAATAAGTAATTAGGGTAAACTAATCCCTAACTAAAAAGTGAATTATTAAATTAAATTTGAGAATACTTAAACATTAATAGTTTTTTATTTCGTGATCAGATTGGAACGAAACCGACATCGTTAGTATTACATTTGCGAAAGCTATGTTGCTGAGCTAGTTTGGAAGAATTGGGATCTAATCGAAATTCATTTAATTTTAAACGCTTGTTAAAAATAAACGAAACAACGTAGAAACCGTCGAATCAAAACAAAGGGTGAGTTAATTGTCATACTTTTTTGGACTGCTTTAAGGTGTTATATTCATATAATTAAAATATATAATCCATAATATAAAATTGATGATTGGATGCTATTGGTTGATTATTGTTTGTTACTGGTTGATGTTAATAATATTTACACCATTGAGTTAAATTTTTGTCTCATATGATATTATAAAATGTTATAACGAGTTGTGATGATGCAGAGAAGAACAAGTTGGAGGAATCCGACCAAATTCCTCAAATATTATGTGTATTTTTTATTTTTATTGTTTTATATATGAACTGTTTGAACTCCATGGATGTTAAAACCTGTTTGATTGTTGAACGTTGAATTAAAATTTGATGTTGTGATTTAAATCAATAAATAGTATTGATTGAGGGATTGGTAGTAAATGACCTAAAATCCACCTTTTTGATTAATACGTTGATTTGTTGTCCGGTGAATTTACGAGGCAAAGTTATAAAAATTTATTTTATAACTAAAACAAGTTTTTAATTATATTTTATATTGTAATGGAGTTTTAAAAATGAACGATGTTTATAAATCAAGTTTTATAAAATATCATTAAGAAATTATTTGAAATTTAAAAATGTTTGATAGCGAAATAAGTTATAATTAGCCTACAAGTTAATACTTTGAAATAATTATTAAGCAGTATTATTAGATTAATATTATTAATCTAATAAGAAGAGGCAATTGAAATGGTTAACGAATTAACCGTCGGTTTAAAGTTGACTGAGTCAACTATTTTTGATCGAGAGTGCTGTAAATGAATTTTTGATAAGATTTTATTTTATTTTAATTAACGATATTAAAAGGTTTTAATTAATTATTTTTTAAAGTTGTTAACTAACCTATTATCACTGAGGAAGTAAACCGGTTTACTTCAGTTAATTATAATTAAGAATAAATTACTTCTTAAAAAAATTAAATTAAGAAGTAATTGGAGATGGAATTGGAATTTAGCCCAGATTGAAAATTTATTTCTAATAAGAATCTAAGTTTCATGAACGAAGCTATAAAAAGAATTTACGATAAGCCGATTGGTTTTAAATTGAATATCTAATATTCGAATTTAGATAAAAAGGAGGGATTCAAGAGTATAAAGAAAATTGTATATGGGCTTGGTAAAGATGTTGATGAATGAGTTTTACTTATAAATCCCAAGAGTTTAATTTACGTAAATAGTTTGGAAATAGACTATCGTAATAGAATTTATATAATGAAATTAAAGCAAAAAGTCAAGATTTAGTAAAAGCGATCATAATCTACTGAGATTTTCAAAGTAAAAGGTAGAGTTTTTAAATCGTAGTTTAAATAAAATAGAGGATAAAGATTTGAATGATAAGATGTGTTTTAAGTTACGAACTACTATTTATTCTAAGATAAGAACGTTGTCGATCAAGGTCTGAAAGGTAAATAAAATACCCCAACTTGAACGACTTCACCATTATCGAAGAACGATATTAGTTTGTAACGATAAAGATGTTGAGATTAGTTAATTCCATAAAGGAACATTAGAACAGTAGTTGCAAGAATTGAAATATAAATAAGATGTGTGGTTTTAAGGTAACAACGTATGATTTAACATTGTTTTGACCATATCAGAATTTACAATTGGTTTTATACCAATGGATAGAGTTAATGTATATCGATATTTTCTGAAGTATAAGGAAATATAAGGAGACTTTGAGAAAATTAAGTATTATTTCCAAGTTAAGGAAATAAGAAGGGTTTTATGTATATATGGTGATGTTGGCGAAGTAGGGTTCGGTAAAAACAAAGAATTGGTGTTTCAAATTATGGAAACGAAAGATATTGTCAAGGTAAGTAAAGAAAATCGATATTAAGTCAATGAAACGATTTTCAAGGGTCAATAAGTGTTTAAAGGGATGGGTTTGGATAGTAAAGACTTGAGCTACCAATATACTTGACCGTACTGTTTTGGGATTGATAGCTCAAACACCCAACTATCAATGATATATTATTGGACCTTTTTGACATGTTATTTCGAAGAGACTGGGATGGGAACTAGACCCAAAACCACTTCGAATCAACGTTGTGTGTGAAACTAATGTGCCGGGATATGTATGAAGATGAAGTAAAATGCAAGGGTTGTTCTGCTACAGGATAGTGCCTTCGATTTGTCCAGACCCAGGACAACTTATATGGACGAATGTCTGATAGAGTATGCCTAACGGATCACATAAGACGATCTTTTCAAGGTATTACGTTTGATTGCGGAGAAATTCGTTTCTCTTAGCTTTTATACCCGTAATATTTTTGGGAAGATCAATTGGTGATTTGACGGGTATGACGATGTGACATTCAAAGTGAATGGTGACCATATGTTCTAAGAAGTAAACATAGCCTCAAGCCTCACAACCGGGAAGTGACAAAAATCGGGCAGGCAGCATGGCTAATTGGGTCACACCCAAGCAAGGTATATTGTCACTGATTAAGAGAAAATTCATTTCATTCTTATTTCGCTTCTGTATCTCCTAGGAACGTTCATGTCGGTATGGACCGTGGGTGACAATATTTTCGATACACTCAAGCTAAATGAGTGGTCGGTCATGTGTGGCCGGGTTGCAAGATGTTCTTGATGGACCCAGTGTATCCCCTCTAGAGTACACTGATCGAAAGGTGGTCCCATACCTTGTCATAGCTGGAATCCAATCTCCAATAAGCGCCCTGTGGTTTTTGATTTTATATTATACATGTGGAGCGTGAGATGCAAGTGTTCTGCTATTTAGTTATTTATTTATGATTTGATGGACGTTATTATAATACCATCGGATTTTGATATATTAAAAATGTTTTTTGGGTTATGGTAAGTTAAAATTCATCCGTGTTTATGTGTGGGTTGGTCTTACTATTATCATTTTTTTTCAAAGGGTTTTTCTAAAATTAAGCAAGTTGTTTGTCCTATGAATTTATCACTGAAAGTATTTCAGACTGATCTGGGTGATTTTTGCTTTGCTTCAAATGTGCTCAGTTCAGGCCGAGCATATTTCCAGGTTAAGATTCGCTTGGAGTTTCAGAAGAGGAGCTGAAGTCAAGATGTATTCCACGTATTTACTGGTACTAGTTTATTCCGCTGTGTGTGTTAATCGATATGAATGTATACTATGATGTTGTAATCATATATAAATTGTTTCATTTTGTATAAAGAGTTTCAATATATTATATTTTGTCCATTCCGCTGTGAGATTCTGATCATCTTATTCTTCTATTATAATATTTCTCTCCTTTTTTCTCTCACCTCTAATTTCTTTCTACTAACAATATGCTTTTCTATGCAATTTGAGTTGACATGGATTGTTAGATGTTGGCTTAAACTGTACGGAAAAAGTGGGTCGTTACACTCAACCCCGAAACTGTTCTGATAGCGAGACGGGGTGGACAAAGACACCGAATTTGGAAGATACCTGGTCCGAAAACCTCCTCCAACCATTGAGTTGTTTCATGAAAAAGCAAATATACGCTTGCGGCAGGATGAAGTATACTTAAACCGTAAGAGAAGGACTAGCAAAGTTGTAAGGGAAGAAATCCAGATCAATGTCACCATAAAGCAATTCGGTGACAGTTTCGACAAGGTTGAAGTCAACATCATCAATCAAAATGAAGGAAATGCCTCCCATAGCAAGAATAGCAGCAAAAGGAACAAGAATAGGAGGGGTAATTCCAAGAAAAGACCCCACTTCCAATCCTTTGAAACTTTCACACCGTTGAACGATATCCTGGAAAACATTCATCTGGATACCTGTAATGTAATCCAATACAAGAAACCTCCACCAAGAGATTCGATAAAAAAAGAACGTGAAACTGGAAAATTTTGCCTATTTCATGAGACTTACATCCATTCAACCAACGATAGCCGACGCATGAGAGACGTAGTAGAAATATTGTCATGAGATGGGAAGCTCGATGAGTATAAAGTTTCCCCGAAGGACAGAGGCAAGGAGGTTCTGCTCCGAATTAGGGGTAGGTTGCTCCTAGAGCTACGGCCCAACAGAAGGGAAAAGGAGTAGTCATCAACACCAACACCGAAGGGCCTCACCTAGCAGGATTCAGTACCAAAACTATGGAATAATAACGTCAACGTTGCAAAGCATCTAGATGTTGGGGAGTGCAGTATTCCCAAGGATGCTTTGCCTATTAAACAACAAAAAATAATGAATGACGACATTGTATTCTATGATCGAGAGAGCGTAGGAGTGAAGACTCCGATTATAGACCCTTTGTTGATATCAACTGTGTTTGACCCGACAACGGTACAGAAGATTTTGGTAGACTATGGAAGTTCTGCTAACATCCTTTACAAGAAAGCTTTTGAAGCTAGAGATCTAAAACCATGCACATGCTAGATACATGGCTTTAATGGTTCAATGACTACACCAGTAGCAGTAGTTGATTGCCAGTGGATCTTGGTGAGGGAAATTGTTGGATGGTCCAAGTTCTCTCATTTCTTGTGATGAACATTGAATCCCCTTATAATGCATTTTTAAGACGACCAGCACTCGCAGAATTTAGAGCCTGCATCGTTCCTTGGTGCCTATTGCTAAAGTACCTATAACGTCCCGTATTTTTACGGTATAAACAATTTATTTAATTATTCAAATAATGGTTTGGTAATTTAAAATGACCATAATTAAATAATATTGAATATTTAATTAATATAAATAATAGAATAATATATTTATTTCCAAAATAATCGGAAATAACGGAATTCACAATATTGTTTGAATCAGATTATATATAAGGTATAATTCAGTTTAGAATTGAATTATAATAACGAATATATTATTCAAACGACAGTTGAACGTATAAATTATATTATAATTATAATCAAGCTCGAAATGGCGCGGTAGTTCGTAATTTGGCGATTCGAACTTTAAATGAATATACAGAATCCGTTTTAAGTCGGATTTCTGTGAAACAAGAAACGTTCGGAGCTGGTGAACTATATTTTTCTAATGGAAGAGAAAAATGGACATTTCGTATTATAGATTGTAAGTTATATCCAAATCAAATTTTCAAATAGTCGCTATGGAATCGTTTATAAACCATAATGATATATTTAATTTTAATTAAATTTTGGCTTCGAATTCAGACCGGATCTTTGAGGCGTAGGTATAATTCATTTTCAGAATTTTCTATAATTTTTATTTTGGAAAATAAGCACTTTTTATTTTGAAGTGTTTTACACCCTATATCAGCATTTTGGGGTTTCACCTAATGAGTTAACTAGTCTATATTATTATATTTTTGAGATCATGGCACATCGTTTGTCACAATAGTATTTTTATTTCTGTCCATAGCAGTCCGTACATGAATAGAAATTTTCGTTATGGGGTACGCTTTATCTTATGAATTAAAATCAAATAAGTGATATATATAATTTTTACTTCCTTTACTTCCAAATCTCATACAACGATCCCTTCGAAACGCAGCTATATTATGTGTAACCTATCTCGTCAAATTAATGATTGAGTGTATTTTCAAAGTCCTAGCCTAGCTGTGATAACGTGGCACATCCTATATTATTATTTTTATTTTTACTTACCCCTTAAGCATTTATATAATAAACAATGCCTGTTTCCTTAGGCACCAAGTATACGTATCTATAAATCAGGAGCAAATTGCCTTCATTTCTATTTTGCTTCAAGAAAGGATTTCCGTGCATAAACACTTTTCAGATCCCAATCTAAAAATGAATTTGCTTCCTCATCCAAAATCTGGAAACGCATATTTATGCATCCTCTCAAGCTTCCTTTTACGTCGTAAATCCATTTTTCTTTTTTTCACTGTTGTATGCTATTAACTTGTTAACTTTGAAGAGAGGAAAACACTATATCGATGGGTTCAACTGAAACCAAGCGAAACTGTTTGGAGTCACTAGCTCGCTAGTGTCAAAGTCGCGGGAAATGGAAAGGGTTTTTCAAGCGTTGGAGTTTGTTTTCGGATTTTTTTGAGTGGAAATGGGTTTGAAAAATGGTAGTGAAAGATGAGGTATGATAGAGGATATCATGCTGTGCTGGAGGTATATAGGGTGAAGTCGCATGTGGAGTTCCGTTGTATAGGAGATGTAGAGGAGAAAATGAAGCGGTGGTTGCTGTTTTCAAGTTCAGCCAGGTGGTGAGGGTTTGCGTGGATTTTTGGGGAAGGCTTTAGTAAGTTAGGGTTCGCAAGTTTTAACGAGTGGGAAAAGGGTAGTTGGTGGTGAAGAATGACATTGTTTTTCAGCATGTTTTACTGTATCTCCGGGGAACGTGATTTAAAGGAAGGCCTTGACTTCAACGTGAAGGAATAGGATCTGATAATGCACGCATGTTGTGATGAGGCTACTGCGTTCAGCAAATGAAGTGAGCTTGGAAATGAAGTATAGGAGGAGCGGACGTATTCAAAGAGGAGTAACAATATTATGTTGGGGGCGGATCAGTTTAGTTCGTGGGCTTAAGTGGGTAAAGGCCCAAACTTAAAAGAACGTGATGAGGCATGAAAGTATGGCGGTTTAAAAGTATGGAGTGGGAAAGTTTTCGTGATGGTTTTGTGAACTTTTGTTGAGGGAAGATGGAGCAGTTGGCTTGGCGCAAGGGAAGTCGCTGAAAATAGAGGACAGGCGGTTGGAGTTTTGCTGCATGGAAGGATTAACATGAAGCGGCTCTGGTTTCATGATAATTGGGCTGAGAAGAAAACAGTAAGGCCCGGTTATTTTATAATTATAAATTTAACTCAATTTAATTGTTGTCTTAACTTATTAACGGAATATCTCATGCTTTCGAACTTAGTTTGAGAAACAGTCTGTCACATTGGAATCCTACGGACGCAGTCTACATTATGAAGTTAGTTTGAAATCATTTGGAGCTCGTGAAGAATTATAGTAGAATAAAACGCTTAACCGGATCTACGGAGCGTTAAATCGTTATTTAATGATTAACGACAAAGGTGAGTAAATCTCACTAACTCTGCCAGCTTATATTTTTATAACGTATTTTTAGAATTGATAAATGTTGGTTGGTTGCTGTGTGTTGATTGTTTAGATGAACTACTAATTATTTGGTTGACAATATAGATAAAAATTTATATATATATATATATATATATATATATATCGTTAAACAAATAGTGATTCTATTTATCAAAATATTTCATATTGAAATGAAGTTGATATTAATTATATTGTTTAACATCCGTGGATGCAGGGAAACATGTTGGGGGGATCCAACAGGATCCCTCAATGTTTATAATACTGTTTGTTTTCATATATGGTGATATATGATGTGATATATATAATCTGTGATTGATTATGATAACACTGGTCTAGTTATTTGGTATTTGAAATACCATAAGAAATACTGGAATGTATAAAAAGGAATTTTAAAAGTGTATTTGAAAAAGGAATATTTATTTAGAAAATAAATAGATTTATAAAAGGAATATTCGTTTAGAAAATAAATAGAATTATACAAGGAAATATTTATAAAAGGAAATATGTGAAAAGTATATATCAAATAGAAATCTGTTTTAACAGATAAATTAAGAGGATTAATTCATAAACGAGATTTATAAAATACGGAAAATATTTATCACTAGATAAATTAAAATATGTGTCTGGATTTATGTAGAGAAATAGAAACCGGTTTTAACACCGATATTGCGAATGAAATTTGAACTTAGTTTTTAAAGGGAATTAAATGAGATTTTAGTGTTAGAAGTATAAAATAATTTTTTATACAAAATTATATAAATAGAAGTATAAAAGGAAATTGGATTTGGGGATAGTGTTTTCAAATTGCGAAATCAAACTGTTTTGATTCGATAAAAGAAATATTATTCAGATTTGATGTGAATAAGGGATCGAAGTAAATATTTTTCAAATAAAATATTTATAAAGGAATTTGGCTTCTGAAATATGATTGAAAAGAGAGTTAATCGAATTAGAGTTAATCGGTTAGAGTTAATGGAATTGGAGATAATCGATTAGAGTTAATCGAATTAGAGTTAATCGATTAGAGTTAATCGTATTACAGTTAATCGTATTAAGGCTAATCGAATTAGAGTTAATTGATTAGAGTTAATCGATTAGAGTTAATCAAATTAGAGTTATTCGAAGAGAGTTAATCGAATATAAGATATTCGAAGATAGTTAATCGAATAAAAGTTACTCGAAGAGAGTTAATCGAATATAAGTTATTCGAAGAGAGTTAATCGAATAGAGTTATTCCAAAGGAAGTTATCAAACATAAGTTATTCGAAAGAGAGTTAATCGAATAGAGATTACTCGAAAGAGAGTTATACTTTGAAATTCGATTATATCGAATGTAGGAAAATACTGTTTACTTTCCGTTTTTAAATCAAGATTTATTTATTCATTTATAAATTAGTTGTTTGTTTATTTATTCAAATTAATAAATAAAAGTTGTATTTAAGTTATTATATTTCAGAAGCATGGGATTATAACACTATTGTTATAATCAAATGATTTCTGTAAAAGAAGTGGGTTCGTAAATAGAATCCGAGAGTTACGTAAGGAAATTTGTTAAAGATTTAGAAGGTAAACTTTTTTTATTTCGAAGTTAGAAATGTTGTTCAGTTAAGGTCTGAGAGGTAGTTATACCCCAGCTTGATTGACTTCGTTTTTAACTAAGGAATGGTTAAAGTTCGATAGTGAAGGCTGGTTAAGTGAATTTAGTTAATGAGTTTAATGGTTTGAGTTGGCATCGCGATGTTTTATTTAAGCATCTGTATAAATCCAATGAAGGAGTTTGGGGAATGTTTTCCAAATAAGAAATCATATATGTTTTCTAATATAGAAAATAAGAAATGAGAGTAAATATGGAAATGTTTTCCAATGATTAATAACGTATATTTTCTAAATTTAGAAAATAAGAATTTACGAATATATGGAAATAGGAGTAGGGAAATGAATAATTGAATGACAAATTAATTCAAAGAGAAGAATATTGATTGATGATTTGCTCGGTAAGATTTCCATTTGGAAATACGACCGTTGTTTGTACACATGTTTTCTTTGAAAGTTAAATCATCGACTATCAAAGTTTTTGACCATTTCCGTTGTCAATACGGAGAGACCGGGATCAGATATATTAACTGAAAACCACTCTATATGGCATTAGCATTGCGAATCAAATAGGATGAAGATAATTGAAGACAGAGTTATGCAAGGGTCGTTCTGACAAATCCTAGGTAGAAATTTCCTAAGATGGGTTAATAGAATAGAGCCATAGGGTTATCCAGTCCCAGACAACTTGAATGGATGAATGTCAGACAGAGTATATCTGGTAGATTACGTAAGTTGATCGTTTCAAATGTATTTACGTTGGTGGTGGAGGAATTCATTTCTCCTATCTTATACCCATGGTATTTTTAGGGAAATCAATTTGTTATTTGACGAGTATGACAATGCGGCATTCAAAGTAAATGAAGGAGTGATCTGTTAAAAGATACGTTATGACCTCAAGCCTCATCAACTGGGAAATGACAGAAATCGAGAAAGCAGCATTGCTATGTGGGCCGCACCCAATTAGGATATACTGTCACCATCTAGAGAATATTCATATTTGTTACTTTTTTCGCTTCTGTATCTCCCGGGAACGGTTATGTTGGTATACCAACCATAAGGTGATAATATATTTGGAACATTCAAGCGAAATGAATGGCAGGTCATGCGTGGCCGAGTTACAAGATGTTCTTGTTGAACTCCAGTGTATCGCTTCTAGAGTACACTGATCGAAAGGTGGTTCCATACCTTGTCATAGTTGGAAATCCATTACCCAATAAATGCCCACGGTGTTTGATTTTGATTGTATATAATATATATGGAACGTGGGATGAAAGCGTTTCCACTAGATTGCTATTTATTTGATTTAGACATTATTACAGTATCAGAAGAGTATTAGTGTTAAAGAAATATTTTAGGTTATCGTAAGGTAAAAACCATCCGTGTTTATGTATGGATCGGTCTTACGATTATCATTTCTTTAGAAAGGATTTTAAAAGTTAAACAAATGGTTGGAGTTTACTCACACCAATCACATGACTGACCCAAACTTTATTTTGTTTTGTTTTCCCTAAACTCTTGGGCGCCCAATTTTGTACGGGCAGTCAAGTAGTTGGGATGTTACAGATACTTGAAGAGCTGGAGCAGGAGGCTTCAGGACTATATAGCTATTATTATTTCTGCTGTGTTGTAACTGTTATACTCTAATAATGGTATTGTATACAGATATTGCTTTATTTCAAAGTTATGTTATGAAATATATTTATTCTTTCCGTTGTGAGATTCGTGTTTACTCTGATGTTGTGATGTTCTTCTCCTTCTTCTATTCTAATTTTATATCTCATCTATTCTCACCCTCTATTTTCTTTCATTAACTATCCGGTATTTCCGATGCTTGAATAGTTGACATTGAGTTTTTGTCGATTACCAAGGTCGCGAAAACCCGGGTCATTACTGTTCCAAACTGAATTAGGAATAAGAATGGTCCATGGTGACCAGGTGACGGAGAGAGCCTGTTAATTAGCAGAATGGCAGGCAGGCCATTAAGGAGATGATGCAGAGCCCAAGAACACCTCCTTCACCATTAAGAAGGCTTCAATGTAGCAAATAAAGGATACATCTCGGCTAGAGTCTCCAGATTATCAGTCTGAGGATATTGATCCCAGAGAGGACGAGGAACCAGGATGTAGAAAGGCGACCCCTAACGAAACAACTATGGATATTCCGATTAACGATGACGACCCGACCAAGGTCTTGAAAATTGGGTCTCATTAAGATTCCCTTCGGACAAAGGTATTAACTGATTTCCTACATGCCAATTTAGACGCATTTGCATGGGGCCATGCTGACGTGTGTGAGATTTCTCCATCCATTATGAGTCACTCACTAAACATCAATCCTAAAAGTGTCACAGTCAAACACAAAAGGCGTATGCTTGACCCGGAGAGGTCTGCGACCTCAAAAGAAGAAGTTGAAAAACTAGAAAGCAATGGCTTCATTCGAGATTCGACGTATCCTGATTGGATATCAAATCTAGTCATTGTCAAGAAGGCCAATGGAAAATGATGAACGTGCATTGAACTTTCAGATCTGAGAAAGGCCTGCCCGAAAGATAGCTTTCCTCTCCTAAGGATCGACCAGTCAGTGGATTCAACAGTTGGACATGAATTTCTATCATTTGTGGTCGCATATTCAAGGTATAACCAAATCCCAATGCATGCGCCAGACCAAGAGCATACCAACTTTATCACAGATCTTGGGTTGTATTGTTATATAGTGATGCCTTTTGTATTGAACAATGCTGGTGCAACCTACTAGCGATGTAACAACACGCATTTAAATGTATCGGAGGATCGTAAAATAGTTTTATTTTATTCCCTGAGGGTTGGATCATTCTTATATTTTAATATTGCTTATGTGGATGTGAGACATGTCCATAATTTTTACCAATTTTTTATGTGACCATTTTGCCCTTGTCAGTCTTGTATAGGTTATAACTTTTGACTTAGGTCGAATCAAGTGGTGAGACCTGTGCCATTGGAAATGAAATGATGATTTCCTTTCCGTAGAGTGGTTACATTAAAGATTTGGCTCACCGATTTTGGAAGGAATTGTTGTTTTAAGGTTTTTCAGTTTGCTGTCCAGGTTTTGGAAGCCTTAATGGGCTGATTTGGGGAGGCCCATTAATGGGCTGGTGGAAAGCTAGAAATAGGGGGTGAGAGGTATGGAAAATAGTTTACTTTCTCCATTCTCACATTTGGAGGGGCTTGTAATCCTCTATTTCTCTGTTCTCTTAACACCTTTCCACCATTAAAATTCAAGATCCACATTAGAGAATCGAAGATCTACAACATTTGGAGCTAGATCAGCATCGAGAGGGGATAGATTTCATCAAGTCAAGTGGATTGAAGCAAGATATCCGCTGTTCAGATTCGTGTTTCAATCATTTTGAGTTGTTTTGGAGAATTGGTGAGTGATATGCATCTCTCATACGGATTCAATCAAGTATATGAATGTTTGATCACGTTTTTCATCAAATTCAAGTGCTTTCTCATAGATCTACATCATAGTAAGTCCATTTCCATATGAATACCCATAGGATCTATTTAGCAAGTTTAAACCGGTAATTTCTATGTTATTTCATATGATTATGCAAGTTAGATCCATAATTTAGTTCATATGTTCATTTATCTTGATTTTGGTGAATTTTGCATAATTTTGGTGAAAATTGTCATATTCATGCTGTTAGTAATCTCATAACATGCTTATGGTTGTATTGGACAAATAAGACGAGTATATTTCGTCGATTGTATCGATTGGCAAATTTTAGTCGAAATTGGACTTGGATTGGGGTTGTACTGGCCACTGGTCGAGCGGATAGTACAATGTAGTACAATGTGCAGTACAATAGTTGGTCATTCGCACATAGGTGGTCGGTCGTGTCGGCTCGATCGATCTATGGAGAGGTCATCCAAGTGTGTTAACATTTGGTGTCGGTCAGGGTTCACACAAATGGCGTTGGTCGTGCACAGCCTAGTCGGTTGAACAGGGAGCGATTGAGCAGGAAGTGGTCAAGCTAAGGGCGTCTTGCACGAGGAGGCAGGTCGGTTGCTCATGTCCTCGGGTCAAGCATGGGTGGGAAGGGACAGATCGGTCATGCAATTCAAGGTTGGCCGGTCTGTCATGTGATGCATGGGGGGTTGGTCGAGCACAAGGGTCGGTCGCACAGGGTCATTTTCTGAAAAATTACATTTTTCGGATACGATCCAGATTTGAAGAAAAGAACTTGAAAAAAGAATTCGGGGGCAAACCCCCGAACCCTAGCCGCAGCGCAGTGATGTAATTTGGTTCGATGATGGTGTGACTTCGAAGTAAATTCAAGTAGGAAGGTTCGAAGTATTGAAAGGTGTCCATTGATCGGTGTAGAACAACGAATGAGGTGACAACTCAAAGGTCATGAGTTGGTGGATAATGGTTGCTCAAGAAGATTGCTTGAGTTAAGAAAAGTCGTCGGGTTGGACGACTAGAGATATGAAGGCCAAGAGATTATCGTTATCGTAAGTTATAGCAAGCTTGAAGAAGGGGTACAATAGAGATGTCTAAAAGATTGGTTGTAGTACAATAGAGACGTCTAAAAGATTGGTTGTAGCTCGAATACTCTGGGTATCGTTGAAAGGCCTAGTTGTCAACGTTGGACATACATACGTATCGTTGAAAGGTGTATGGAGTTTACGCTAGAACTGGGATTTCCATTATCCCTTGATATATGGCAAGGTTGGTCGTCATACGATTAATGATGGTTTCAAAGCATAATTGGCGGTGATAGCCAGAGTCTGTCATGATTAATTAGTTGCCTTGTCTGAACCGTCTCACATAGATTGTCCAATGTCGAAGGAGATGTTCCTTGGGTGCTTGTCTGATGTTGGTTTAGGACTCTAGGGCTTGTGCTTATGGAATGTTGAGTCCGATTAGGACAGTTTACATAGGATATATAATTTGGATGTCATGAGTGGTTTTCCATGATTGAATGGGTATTCTGGTTTCCATGGATGTATGGTTGAAATGTTGTTGTGAAGGCTATCACTGTCCGGTGTGGGGAAGACGGGGTTGAGTTCTTCTCTGGTGTTGTGGTAGATTAGTTTATTTATCTGTCCATTCTTATATACTTTATTATTGATGTTTGTTAGTTATTTTATCGCTCACTAAGACTGTTGTATGGCTCAAGGTTTTATATTTCCCTCTTATTACCTTGGGTTGTTCATCTGGTTGTGGATGGGAAGACTAGGCGGCAGGTGATAGGTGATTGCTTAGTGTGCACGATATAGCTGTTCGAAGGCGAGCAGGAGGCTGGCGTACTATCTTCTTACTATATAGTATTTAGATTTCCACTGTTTTGTTATTCTCTGAGTGCCGTAGTGAGGCAATTTGTACAAACACTATTGTTGTAACTCAAGTCTATGGGTATTACTTTCTAGTCGTATTGAAAGTCTAGTGTTTTTTTGCTTCACTATTAAACCTGTTGTATATATTCTATTATATTTTATCCTTGTGGTGTGATATTTACGACTGGTATCGATTGTATTTATCTACCTACGAGGATCGTCCACAGTTGCCTGACATACCTTTTAGCGCATTATTCCTCTTATTTAGTGCAGGGGTTGTGTGTTGTCGTCACATTTGGTATCATAGCTCTAGTTAACGATTTTTTCCGAAGTTCAAAGACGTAATTATATATAAGAGACGTATTTGTAGATTTCAACTAGATGCTTACTATATACATTTGCATATATAGTAGTGGTGGTTGTATTCCTTTAGCAATTTTCTTGAAAGTGGATAATTATTCTAAATTGCAGATTTAGAATGAATAGACGAGCATCGAGAAATGCTGCTAAGGGAACTAATACTAGAGGGGGAAATGACAGTGAACCAAACTACCCTGCCATGTTTGAAGCCATGATGGAGGCATTCATGCGAAGGGTTCCCGCTCCAATGGCAGCTACAGTAGACGTAGGTGTGCAAGTTATTAGAGTAATCGATTTTGTAAAGCTATGCAAAGACTTTATATCTCTAGGGGAAAACCATTTAAAGGAACTAATCCAGCTGAAGAGGTTCAGAGGTGGATGGATTCATGTGTTAGCATTTTTGGAGACTTAGGGTTGGACGATGCAACTAAGAGAAAGCTTGCGTCAACGCAGCTGCAAGGTAGGGCCGTGGAATGGTGGAATTCAGTTACACTTGAGATTCCAGAGGAGGAGATTTCATTGGAGCAATTCCAAGTTAAGTTTGAAGCAAAGTTTATCTCCACTGCTCATAAGTCAGCTTTGTTCAAGAAGTTAGTAGAGCTGAAACAGAATGGTTGTTCTGTGCTTGATTATGTTTCTGATTTCGAGGCCTTGTCCAAACATGCTCGTTCATACATTGACACACCCTATCATAAGAATGAGAAGTTTGTTATGGTTTTGGATTCCTGCATAGGAATACTGTTGGGGGAACATCTTGATGATTCATTTGAGAAGCTTATGGAAAAAGTTGTTTGCCATGAGAGCTTGTTTCCTAAGGAAGTAAATGTTGTCTCTGCAACCAAGGAAGTTCAGAAACCAGAGCAAGGTGGTAATAATAAGAAGAGGAATCAACAACAGCTAAAAGGAAAGGATGGCCAGAAGAAGCCTAAGAGTGAGGTGGTTAGCTTTAACTGCCAACAGAAAGGCTATTTTGCTAATGAGCGCAAGAATCCCAAAGCTGAGAAGAAGTGCTTTAAGTGTGGAAAGTCTGGGCATGAGAAGAAGGACTGTCCAGAGTCGGCTAAGGGAAAGTAGGTTGTGAAGGCATATGCTTTGGAAGCTGTGCCATCTTCTTTAAGAGCTCCTACTGTAGAGGAGAAGGGAAAGGGTGTCGTCGTTCAAGGTACTTTTTCAGTTAATGGTGTTTCAGTTTGGGTGTTGTTTGATACTGGAGCATCACATTCATTCATTTGCAATGAGCTTGTGTGTCGCTTGGGTTTGGAACCCGAGATTTGTGATAGACCATTGATCGTGGCTAATCCAGTTGGGGGTTCATCCAATCTTTGCATGATTTGTTGTGGTCTAGTGTTGTCGAGTCATGGTTGCCCTTTTTTTGTGTGATTGCTTTGTTCTTAGTTCGCTGGGTTTGGGATCATCTTGGGCATGGATTGGCTCAAGAGGTATGCTGCAAGGGTGAATTGCGAGAAGCTAAAGGTGAGAGTCAGGGATGTGGAAGAGCAAAAGGTGTTAATTAGATGTAAGCCCGAAGATGGGGTCTGCGTAAGATATCTATAGTCGCTTGTGATTCTACAGGAAGACTTGTCATCTGTGCTAATCGCTAATGAGTATGAGGATGTCTTTGATGAGGTCAAGGGGTTACAATCACATCGTGCGATCAAGTTTAGAATCGATTTGATCGAGGGTTCTAGACCAATCTTTATGCCTCTTAGGCGGATGGCGCCTAAGGAACAACGAGAGTTAGAGGTGCAAGTTTGTGACCTTTTGGGAAAAGGATTCATTCAGAGAAGTGTTTCCGAGTGGGGTGCACCAGTCGTGTTTGCAACCAAGGCAGATGGCTCATTGAGATTATTTGTGGACTATCGCAAGCAAAACAAGGTGACTAAGAAGAACAAGAATCCGTTGCCGAGGATTGATGACTTGTTCTATCAGCTTCACGAAGACAAAGTGTTTTCTCAGATGGATTTAGCACCGGGATTTCACCAGTTGAGGGTGGCTAAGGATAGTGTGCCAAAGACTGCTTTTAGTACACTATCTGGTTTCTTCGAATGGTTGGCAATGTCATTCGGGTTGACTAACACGCCATCATACTTTGTGGTTCTTATGAATAGGGTTTTCAGTGATCAGTTGAACAAGTTCGTTCTTGTGTTCGTGGATGATATTCTGGTTTATTCCCGGAATGAGAAAGAGCACAAGACGCACTTGAAAGTTGTGTTGGAAATCTTGCAAAAGCATCAGCTAAAGGCTAAGTTTTCGAAGTGTCACTTCTGGAAGAGCGAAGTGAGGTTCTTAGGCCATGTCATTTCTGGAAATGGGATAGCGTTTGACCGCGCTAAAATGACAGCAATCCAGGACTAGGATATACCTAAGAATGCGACAGATGTGAGAAGTTTCCTAGGGTTGGCGGGATTTTACCGACGATTTATTAAGACTTTCTCCAAAGTAGCTGCACTATTGACAGGATTGACAAAGAAGAACCAAGTGTTCACATGAGATGAAAATTATGAGCAAGCATTTGGGCTACTGAAGAAGAGGTTGATGAGTTCTCCTGTGTTGATCATTCCAAGTGGGAATAAAGAGATGATTGTGTACACTAATGCACGTGGCACTGGACTTGGAGCAGTGCTAATGCAGAAGAATAAGGTTGTGGCCTACGCGAGTCGATAGCTAAAGCCATATGACAGAAATTACCCAACTCACGACTTGGAGTTGGCGGCGATTGTGTTTGCTCTGGAGATACAGAGACATTACTTTTTGGGAGTTCGATTCGAGTTGTTTACGGACCACAAGTCATTGAAGTATCTTTTCTCCCAAAAGGATTTGAATCTTCGACAGCAACAATGGTTAAAGTTTTTGGCATCGTATGATTTTGGTATAGCTGATACACCTGGTAAGGGTAACGCAGTTGCAGATGCATTAAGTCGAATACGTGCAAGTTTGGGGGTGATGTTTTCAGAATGGAAGAGCCTCGAGTATTTGGAAATGTTTGATTTCAGGCCAAGATGTGAGTTGGAACTTGAAATGTTGGCAAGCTTATCGAGAAGACCTACCTTATCGAAGGGATTGGTGAGAGCCAAAAGCAGAATGCAAAGCTTGTCGAGTTTATCCAGAAACTAGAACCAGATGATAAAGAATTAGAAGTCGACCGAGAAGGTTGGCTTCAAAAACAAGTACGATTAGTTGTTTCTGATATCGACGGGTTGAGAGATAAGGTTCTGAGAGAATGTCATCACTCAAAGTTGAAGATTCTTCCCGGTGATAATAAGATGTATTAGGACATTAAGCGAATCTACTACTGGGAGGGGATGAAGCGAGATATTGGAAAGTTCATTTACATGTACATGGACTATCAGTTAGTGAAAGCTAAACAGAAGAAGCCGAGTGGTTTGCTTCAGCCATTGGAAGTTCCTACGTGGAAGTAGGAGCAGATATCGATGGACTTTAATGATGGGCTACCTAGAATCGGGGCAGGAAACGAAGGAATTTGGGTCATCATGTATCACTTAACCAAAAGTGCATGGTTCATTCCTGTCAAGTCGACTAGAATGGCATCGAAATTGGCTGAACTTTATGTGAAATGGATAGTTCAATTCCATGGTACCCAAAGAGTATAGTGAGTGATCGAGACCCATTGTTTACAAGTGGATTTTGGAAAAGTTTGTAAGAAGCTTTGGGAACCGGTTTGTGTTCGAGTACGGCTTATCATCCCCAAACAGGTGGTCAAACTGAGAGGGTTAACCGAGTTTTGGAAGATCTCCTAAGAGCTTGTGTGTTGGATTTTGGGGCATCGTGGGAAGACCATCTACATCTAGTTGAGTTTGCATATAATAATAGCTACCAGTCTAGCATTGGGATGACACCATACAGGGCGTTGTATGGTAGACCGTGCAATTCCCCAGCATGTTGGTTAGAGCCTGGAGATAAGTTGATACTTGGGCTAGAAATGATCAGGGAGACATCAGATTGTATCGAGATAGTTCGGCAATGAATGAAGGCGGCCCAAGATTTTCAAAAGAGCTATGCTGATAAGTGTCAAAAGGATTTGGAATTCGACGTTGGCAACATGGTTTTCATGAATATTTCGCCTCTGAAATATGTGGTTTGGTTTGGGAATAAAGGAAAGCTAGTTCCTAGGTTCGTTGGACCATTTTCGATAGTCGAGTGAGTTGGAAAGCTTGCATATAAATTGGAGTTAACCGAGAAGATGTCGAGTGTGAATAATGTGTTCCATGTGCCGTTTCTACGGAAGTTCATACATGATTCAAACATGGTGGTATCTCCAGAGCGGTACGAAAACCTAGAAGTCGAGACCATAATTGTGAAACCTCATAAGTCGCTTCATGTTGTGGGGAATGACATGAAACAAATAAAGAGGAAGACGATTTAGTTAGCTATGGTACAATGGAGTGAGGATGGCAACGAATGTACATGGGAGAGTGAAGAGAGCATAAAGGCGACCCATCCAGAACTTTTCGTCGGTATGACCCGTTAGTATCGCATCATCTTACATCGTTGTTACTTGTGCTATGGTTGTTTTAGAATTCCATGTGCTAGAATAGGGCTATGGATGCATGGCTTGATGGTTGCGAGTTTGAATGATAGAGTTAGCTTCTCATGGATGATAGGCAAGTTGAATTGTTGTGGTTGCTTGGAATTTCGGGGGCAAAATTCCTAAGGGAGGAAAAATGTAACAGCCCACAGTTTGCGTATCGGAGAATCGTAAAATATTTTTATTTTGTTTTCTGAGGGTTAGATCATTCTCATATTTTAATGTGTTGCTTATGGGGATGTGAGACATGTACATAATCTTTACCAATTTTGTTTGTGACCATTTTGCCCCTATTAGTCTTGTACGGGGCATAACTTTTGACTCAGGTTGAATCAGGTGGTGAGTCATATGCCACTGGAAAGGAAATGATGATTGCCTTTCCGTAGAGTGGTTACGTTAAATATTAAGCTCAGCGGTTCGGAGAAATCATTGTTTTAAGGTTTTTTAGTTTGCTGTCCAAGTTTTAGTAGCCTTAATGGGCTAATTTGGCGAGGCCCATTAGTTGGCTGGTGAAAAGCTATAAATAGGGGGTGAGAGGTATGGAGATTAGTTTACTTTCTCCATTCTCTCATTTGGAGGGCTTGTAATCCTCCATTTCTCTATTCTCCTACACATTTCCACCATTAAAATTCGAGATCTACATTAGAGAATCGAAGATCTACAAACTTGGAGCTAGATCAACATCTAGAGGGGATAGATTTCATAAAATCAAGCAGATTAAAGCAAGATCTCCGCTGTCCATATTTCTTTTTCAATCATTTTGAGTTGTTTTGGAGAATTGGCAAGCGATATGCATCTCTCATACGGATTCAATCAAGTATATGAATGTTTGATCATGTTTTTCATCAAATTCAAGTGTTTTCTATAGATCTACATCATAATAAGTCCGTTTCCATATGAATCACCATAGTATCTAATTTAGCAAGTTTAAACTGGTAATTTCTATGTTATTTCTTATGATTATGCAAGTTAGATCCATAATTTAGTTCATATGTTTATTTATCATGATTTTGGTGAAGTTTGCATAATTTTGGTGAAAATTGTCATATTCATGTTGTTAGTAATCTCAGAACATGCTTATGGTTGTATTGGATGAATTAGATAAGTATATATCGTTAATTATATCGATTGGCGAAGATTTGGTTGAAATTGGACTTGGATTGGGGCTGTACAGGCCACGGGTCGAGCGGATAATACAACGTAGTACAATATGCAATACAACAGGGGGCCGGTCGCATATAGGTGGTCGGTCCTGTGGGCTCGGTTGGTCTATGGAGGGGTCGTCCAAGTGTGTTAACAGTTGGGGTCGGTCAGGATTCACACACATGAGGTCATTCGTGCACAGCCTGGTCGGTCGAGCAGGGAGCGATCGAGCAGGAAGTGGTTAAGCAGGGAGTGGTCGAGCCAAGAGGGTCTTGCACGAGGAGGCAGGTCGACTGGTCATGTCCTCCGGTCGAGTATGCTTGAGCAGGGACGGGTTGGTCATGCAATTCAAGGGTGGTCGGTCGGTCATGTGATGCATGGGTGGTCGGTCGAGCACAAGGGTCAGTCGCACAGGGTCATTTTTTGAAAAATTATATTTTTCGGGTACGACCCACACTTGAAGAAAAGAGCTTGAAAAAAAATTCGAGGGCAAACACATGAATCCTAACTGCAGCGTAGTGATGTAATTTGGCTCAGTGATGGTGTGACTTCGAAGTAAATTCAAGTAGGAAGGTTCGAAGTGTTAAAAGGTGTCCATTGATCGGTGTAGAACAACGAATGAGGTGACAACTCAAAGGTCGTGAGTTGGTGGATAATGGTTGCTCAAGAAGGTTACTTGAGTTAAGAAAAGTCATCGGGTTGGATGACTAGAGATATGAAGGCCGAGAGATTATCGTTATCGTAAGTTCTAGTAGGCTCGAAGAAGGGGTACAATATAGACGTCTAAAAGACCGGTTGTAGGTCGAGTACCTTGGGTATCATTGAAAGGCCTAGTTGTCAAGGTTGGACATACATATGTATCATTGAAAGGCGTATGGAGTTTATGCAAAAATTGGGTTTACCATTAGCCCTTGACATATGGCTAGTTGGCCATCATACGATTAATGATGGTTTCGAAGCAGGATTGGGGTGATAGCCAGAGCCTGTTATGGTTAATTAGTTTCCTTGTTTGAACCATCTCATGTAGATTGTCCAACGTCGAAGGAGATGTTCCTTGCGTGCTTGTCTGATATTGGTTTAGGCCTCTGGGGCTTGTGCTTGAGGGATGTTGACTTCGATTAGGACAGTTTACGTATGATATATAATTTGGATGTCATGAGTGTTTTACCATGATTGAATAGGTCTTCTGGTTTCAATGGATGTATGGCTGAAATGTTGTTGTGAAGACTATCACTGTCCGATGTGGGGAAGATGAGGTTGAGTTCTTCTCTGGTGCTGTGGCTAGATTAGTATGTTTATCTCTCCATTCTTATATACTTTATTGTTGATGTTTGTTAGTTGTTTTATCACTCACTAAGACTGTTGTCTGACTCAAGGTTTTATGTTTCCCTAATATTACCTTGGGTTGTTTATCCGATTGTGGATGCGTAGACTAGGTGTCAGGTGATTGCTTAGTGTGCACGATGTAGTTGTTCGTAGGCGAGCAGGAGGCTGGCGTACTATGGTTATACTATATAGTATTTAGATTTCCGCTGTTTTGTTATTCTCTGAGTGTTGTAGTGAGGCAATTTGTACAAACACTATTGTTGTAACTCAAGTCTATGGGTATTACTTTCTAGTCGTTATGAAAGTCTAGTGTATATTGTTTCACGTTTAAACCTGCTGTATGCATTGTATTATATTTTATCCTTGCGCTGTGAGATTTACGTAGGTATCGATTGTATTTACCTACCTATGATAATCGTCCACAACTGCCTGGCACACATTTCATTACATTATTCCTCTTATTTAGTGCAGGGATTGTGGAAGGTCGTCACAAGCGACTCATGAATCACATGTTTCATAATCAAATTGGGAAGTCCACGGAGGTATACGTGGATGACACGCTTGTGAAGTCCAAGAAGTCAGCTGATCACGTCTCAGATCTAGCAGAAATGTTTAATATCCTCCGACATTATAGGATGAAACTCAACCCTCTGAAATGCTCCTTCAATGTTGCATCAGGAAAGTTTTTGGATTTCATCGTTAGCTTTCACGAAATCGAGATCGATCCAGGCCAGATTGCAGCAATCAGGAACATTCGTGAACCAAGAAGAACTAAAGATATGTAGAGTTTAGCAGGAAAGGTTGCGGGATTAAGTAGGTTCATATCCAGGGCCATCAAAAAGTGCATAACTTTTCTCCACTTAATAAAGCCGGTAATGAAGACCTATTTATATACTTGGCAGTATCATCGCATGCAATTAGCTCGGCACTCATTCGTTAGGAGGATAAAATTCAAAGACCAGCATATTATGTGAGCAAGAAGTTGGCTGCAACGGAAGTAATTACTCAAAGATCGAAAATCTTGCTAATAGCCTATTAATTGCTTCAAGAAAGCTGCTCCATTACATCCAGGCTCACCTAATCATGATATATACCGACCAGCCACTACGATAGGTCCTTAAAGACCCGAGGCGTCTAAAAGATTGCTTAAATGGAACATTGAACTGAGCCAATTCAACCTTACTTTCCTCTGAGGAAATATATCCGGCGGCAATCATTAGCAATTTTTATAGTTGAGTTCACTATCCCTGAGGAAGATGTGTTAGATAAGGGAGCTGGCTCCTCGTAGTCCAAAATGGAATCGAGCACTTGGAAGTTGTATACAGACGGTGCTCGCAATGATCAATGGCCTGGCGCCAGAGTTGTACTAGTAACTCCTGAGGGACGGTCAATTTACTATGCCATAAGATTGAATTTACCCGCTGCTAACAACGACTTCGAGTAAGAAGCCCGGATTTCCACATTGAAACACGCAAAGGAGTTGGGAGTAGTATCGTTAGATATTCACTTGACTCTTAGATTGTGGTGTTCCAAGGTGGAAAGGAATTCCAGATGAAGGTACCGCGACTTGCATCTTATCTAGAATGGGTTGAGAAGCTGCTAGATGGATTAGAGTATTATAGCATCTCCTATATACCGCGAACAGAAAACTTGAAGGTAGACAAGTTAGCCAAATTGGCGAGTTTCGACCACCCGAAAAAACGGAAATGGTCTCGATGGAGACACTCGACACTCCAAGCTTTGATCAGATGAAAATTGACCAAGCATTGGAGGCTGAACCTGAGAAAGAGTCTTGGATGAACCCCATTAATAATTTCTTGCAACATGAAATCCTTCGAGAGAGGAAGAATCAAAGATGCGCTATTGTCTGCAAAGCATCAAGAAATGGTACGTAGCGTGGCGTGCTCTACAAAAGGGGGTTCTCAGTTCCATTGCTCCGATGTGTAGCCCATGACGACGTCAAGCGTGTATTGAGGGAGGTACATAAAGGCAATTGTGGTGATCACACTAAAGGTTAAACATTAACAAAAAAAATACTACGGTACATGTACTTCTGGCCTACCATAAATAAAGATGCGGCTGATTATTCATGACACCGTGATAAGTGCCAAAAATTTGTAAGGATTCCTAAAGCTCCACCTAGTTAGCTTACCTCGATGGCGAGTACGTGGCCATTTGCCATATGGGGAGTTGACATCATTGAGATCCTCCCAATCGCTAAAGGTGGATCCAAGTATGCAATCATAGTTGTGGATTACTTTATGATGTGAGTAGAGGCCGAGCAATTTACCACAATCATGACAAAGCGAGTAATCAATTTCATTGTCAGAAATATCATATGTCAGTTTAGAATCTAGAAGATTATCATCACAGACAACGGGACACAATTCGACAGGACAAAGTTTAGAGATTTCTTTCAATGGTACTACATCGAGAAGAGATACACATTGTTGTACATCCACAATCAAATGGACAAGTAGAAATCGTGAATAAGATTATTAACTCCATTCTGGAAAAATGATTGGAGAGGCAAAGGCCATGTGGGTTGATGAATTACCTTTGGCTCTATGGGCATACAGAACAACCTACAAGACAGCAACTGGCCACACTCCATTTTTACTGTCATATGGCTCGGAAGTAATCATTCCAGTGGAGCTCAAAGTCCCCTCTCACAGAACAAAAAATTACGATCCAATGACGAAAGCTCTTCTCCTTCGATCTTTGGGCATTATTGATGAGAAGAGAGACGAGGCAGACTTGCATGCCTCGGAGCACAGACACCAGGTTGCTCGATATTACAACCGAGAGGTTCGTATAAAGACTTTCGAACTAAATAACCTAGTACAGAAGCGTGTCTTCCTGAGCCTGTAATAACCGCCATTTTGACCGTGCCGAATTGACAAAACATATCAACTCGAACCATTCAAAACGACATATTGTTATTAGCCTTTGAGGTAAATAGAGTAGATCATAGAATCACAGATCACAGGCATAGATATCGAGCAATATGATATTCACAGCGGAAAATAAGTAATACAATGGTAGTTCATGAAGCTACTAATTAAATTTTACAATAGAGTTTACTAAACAATACATCAGAAGTCTAATACTATGATTTCTAATACATAAATAAAAGATAACTATATAAAACAGAAATGACAAGAATAACTAGAATGGATCAAATGAACAGGTAGATATAGATGAGCAAAACCCAATAATCTCCAAACTCCAAGAGTGAATCTCGAAAACTGTAATACTCGATCTGACTCGAGCAATAATGCAAAACAAAACAACTCGGATCAGGACTGATATTCTCATGGAAGTAAATCATTTCAAATGAAATGTTCGATGTAATGCAATCAGTAACTCAAAGGATGTTTGGGATCGCCATCCTCTAAGGATCCGTCAAACTAATATTATATAGCATGATACACTATATGTAATAATGTTTATTAGTAAATTAAAATATCAAAATAGCGTAAGAGGGATTACCATGATTACCCTTACATCGTTTATATATTCCTGTAGTCTATACAATACTCTAAGCCCCTCCAAACCGGCGGGATGCACAAGGAGCACTCCATAGGTACGGTACAAACCAAACTCGTAATGGGCTCATATAAATCATGTGACAAGGCACATAAGGAATGCCAGGGTGGATACACCGTTTACAGAGCTGGACTAGTGATAACGCATAGCCGCAACTATCTCCCACCTCGAGACACACTCCCATAATCAAATCGAAGGGTGGTCACCAAACGCATCACAACAGTAATAGAATGGTATCGAAGAAGTGCGTCCGATAGTAGGAATGACCTCATCTGGTCTCGGCATAGCTCCTGTTTTAGTCACATCAAAGCTGGCTCAAGGTAGTCAGGATCTCATAATTGATATATATATATATATATATATATATATATATATAGTCATTCGCCAAACCATCCCTTCATTCTGGATCTTCACCGCATACACAATTGTTAAAGTGGTTTTCGGTATTGGCAGAGAGTATGACAATAGTCGATCCCGGTCTCTTTAACAACCAAGCTTTTGCATTTTTCAAACCGCGGTTATTATTTTATAAATCACTTTATAAATTGTCTATACAAAATCTTAGGTTCGAATTTGAAATCAAAATTAAATATATAACTTCGATTATATTAAATTTTGAAAACAACTTGCTTAAATAAATTCGATTTAGAAAATCATATCATAAAGTCTCAAAATATAGTATAAACTAATACTATAACACTTAAATACGATTTCATTAAATTTCCAAAATATTCGCTTAACAATTTCATTTCCAAATTGACCTTTATAAAACATATCTCAAATATCACTTAAATCAATACTAAAATGTTTAACTTCAAAAATATTTTAGTTCGATTTATATTCGAAAAATCCAAGTTTTCAAACTATTCAAATAGTTAATTTGAACTTTACAAAATTCAAATCGAAATCTTCTATTTCGATTCATATAATTCAAAACAAACCATATATTTCAATTTCAACAAAACATATCATATCTTATAATTCAAGTAATAGAGTTCAAAATCATTACTTATAAATTCGCATCAAAACCGTATATTTCAATTCAAACATGTCATACAATTCAAAACCATTCAAATAAATTCAATTTAACAAATTCGTTAAATTTGGAAATTCAATTTCAAAAACAATTTCATAATTCAAGTTCATCTCTTATAAGCTCAAATTAATTCGAATTCAATTCATATCTTATATGAGTTCATTCGTTAAATCAAATATCATTATTTAAAATTTAAAACTTTAAACCTGGAACTCAAATCGTGAAAATCTTATCTTATCCACGTTTTAGTTTATTATTAAAGTTTGTAAAATAAATAAGAAAATATAACCTTGAAAATATATATATAAGTTTATAAAATTCTAAGATTAATTAGAATATAAATTATAAATATATATGAGATTCAAAATAATAAGAAATAGGTTTAAAATAATTACTTAAAATATAAAAGCTTAAAATACTTATACGTTTAAATTATATGGTTTCAAACAAATAAACATTATAAGTAAAATCTTAAATAATCCTTTAAATCCATATTTACTTATAAAATCATTTTTAAATCATATAACTTAACACTTACAAAAATTATGTTTAAAACTTTGAAACGTATTATGTGAAAATTTAGAATCTTAAGTTATTATCTTAAAATCAAATTTCCATATCATTTTACTTCAAATACATGACCAATGGTGTCCATATATAGTTTTCTACCCTATGGTCAAGTGATATGAGTATTTATCATTTCAACCCGCAATTTATAAAATTTCTATGGGCATATATCACTTCTACCCGTAATCCCAAATTCAGTAAAAATCGTTCAGGTCTATCATTTCAACCTATAACGATTTATCCTTAATCTAATGTTCGTTTGGGGTATGTATCATTTCAACCCTTAGTGATTTTTTCTAAACTAGTGGCATCAACAACATAACAAATCATCATATAGCATCAATCACATCATAAGTCATATATCATCAGTGCACCTATGTGTTATATGAATATCGTGTCATATATAAAAGGTGTACACATATTAAAAACAATTTCTACTAGCAGTCCTATAAATTTCATAATAGTCATTTATGTTGATTTATCATCCATGAAATATTGTAGGTCAAGTGTGAGATAAACTCACCTTACGTGGCACAGATTAGAAAGCAGCAAACGAACTGACATAGAATGGATTGACGACTTCCAAGCATGACTCAGAATGAATTCAATCGCGGTAACCGCTCAGGATGTATTTTATTTTCATAGGAGGAGGCTAGGGAATTTTCAATGGATCAGTATGACTATTGGGTTTGGGACGGTTTCCGAACTCACAACAAACTCGATTCAAAAATAGACACAAAAGTTCTTTTATAAAATTGAATGTTTCTACATACGTAACACATAATAAATTTATAATATATATTTTTAAAATCACACACCAAAATTGTAAAATGTAAATTATACGTATTTAAACAGTGGCAAACACACACACACAAAATAAATACAGTACACAAAATTTTCTTTCTTTGTAAACAATACACAAGATGAACACAATTCATGCGCACAAACACATAACACACAACAGACACGCACGCTCACAACAACACACACTGACTTACATACCCAGAAAAATCAACACACACAATACATCAACGCACTAACTCACCCATAATACATACACAGACTAAGTAACACACGCACTAATATAACTCTACAACCACCCAATTTAAAAGCACGCTAACACTACACAGTGGCACACATAAAATATACACACAACAAAACCACGTGAGTATACCCACACACCGTAAGTAAAACAAACAACTAAACTAATACACATGCAAATATATAACATAGACAAACCCTTACTCACGCCACAAAGCCATGCATAAATACATGCACGCGGGAGTTGGTTGGTCGGATTAGACAGGCTGCAGGGGGGAGGCTCACGGTGATGGTCTACTTCGGGCTGAGAGGAGAGAAGATCAGTGAGTCGAGAAGGTCGAGGAGGGAGAATGGAGCAAGGGGGTTTGAACAGGCGTGTTTTTCATAATGGGTTGTAATTTATATATTATTACAGTAAATCCGTTTTCACGTCTATAATTTTTATATACAAAGAGTTGCATTGAAAAAAAAAATAGTTTGGAGACGCATGCACCACTTTTGGATGCATAGGCATTGAAAAAATTATGGGATGTGCATGCATGAAGTTGGAACATAATAGTAAATGTTCCGATTCACTATGTTTTGGAAAAACAAAAAAATAATTAGGTGGTTTAGCAAAATAAAAGGACTGATTTTGCAGACCCAAAATGTCTAGAAAAACATAAGGGACTCGAAAAGAGACACATCGAATTCAAATGACTCTATTGCAAAAATGAACTGTGTAAGCCTTTTCACAATTTCAGCATGAACCAAACACTGAAACTGAGAAATGAACATATTGCGAAAATCAACATGATGAGACGAATACAGCGGTATATTATCTGTAGAGTCATGATGCTCCATTTAAAAAGGCATTACGGACCCGTTTAAACGGAAAATTCGGTGGGAAAACTGAGGTCAAAACGCCCGATTTTCATGAAACAGAATTCTTTGTTGGATTCGTGACATCAAATATAATACCTTTCATGTTTGTCCGAACTGGTTTCAAAGAGATTTTAAAATCGTTAAAATTTGAACTGTTATGTGCAGCTTTGCACTAAAAATTGAACGATCGACAAACATTCAAATTTTCCGATGAAATTTTCGCAGTTGTTACATCTTACCATGCGTAATTCAAATTTCAAATTCCCGTTATGAAAAACCATAGAATATTGTCAAAATAAAAATTCGATTTAAATCAAAATTTAAAATCGTTAAAAATAGCGGGTTGTTACAGACCCCGAATTTCATGAGTCTGAAGTGAGAAGGACCGTATGTCATTTATCGGAGGCTTGATAACGGAGCTTTCAGGCTAACAACTGTTGATGGAGAGCATCTACCGAGAGCATGGAATGCCGAGCATTTATGATACTACTTGACTTGAGCTTGTATTCCTTTCTTTTGTTTTTCAAACTATGTAATGTGGCACGACTTATCCGAAGTTGTTTGATTAATATAAACAAAAGATTATAAAGTGGACGTAGTCTAAGACTTAGCGGAACCACTATAAAAATATTGTGTGTCCCTTGTAATTTACTGCATTTATTTCACTATGACTGGTGTTTTTGAAAATGTTACATTTGTTTGAAACTCTTCCTTATGAAATGATGGAGTGAGTATAAATGACAGGGACGGAGTCCGGTCGTCCACGAGAGCAACATTTGTCGATGGCAATGGGGCAAAGGAAGGCAATCAACGGTTAGTGTCACCTGACCACTCGCCCGACTAACTCTGTCTACCAGAGCGTGGAACGGGGTATGGTTTGAATTCGAATTTAATGTCGACACTCGAGGCGGCAAGTTCCCACTATAAAGACTAGAGTGTTGATGGAATGCTGAAGCGAATGACATGACTATTCACATGACAAACTCAAACTCTCTCAATTTGAGAGTGAGTATAAAAGGGTAAGCGT
Organism: Allium sativum; assembly: GCA_030737875.1. Taxonomy (NCBI): domain Eukaryota; kingdom Viridiplantae; phylum Streptophyta; class Magnoliopsida; order Asparagales; family Amaryllidaceae; genus Allium; species Allium sativum. Next base: position 330,992,791 of record CM060916.1, read on the forward strand.
GAAATAGTGCATCACGAATACAGACTGCTTTAACCCAAACTCTAACCTGGATTTACGACACGAGAGTGTAAAAGCACTCAGACTAAGTGCTCGGAGAACTTGGCTCTTACCCCCACACAAGGATTGGGGGCACGAATATGGGCCAAGTCTGAAGTTCCCAAGGATGCTGGAGGCAGTAATGTGTCGTTACTAATCAATCCCGAATAGGCCCTGGCTAGGCACTCTGTTCAAGACCGATTGGGGGCATATACACATATGTCACACCCCTTAGATTGTGACGTGATTTGTTGTTTATTACTTAGTTTAGTAATAATTTAATTGTAGAGATTTTGAATCGAAACCCTTAGCTAATTGTGATGTGTTTCAGTGTCTATTACTTAGCTTAGTAATATTTTGATTATGAATGCATTGTATTGAAGGCAATAATAAACTTACGAACATGTGACATTATAGGAACATTGCTTTATTTACAAAGTGCAGGTTTGTACAAGTCAAAAATGCGAGGGTCGCACTCGCAACAACCACAACAGGCCAGTGGAAAACAAAAAAAGAAATCAAGAAAAAGTTTTACTTTGGGAGTAGCTTTGGACTTCTTCGACTCTTTAGGCTTATGTTGCTCCTCTTTCTTAGCATTAGTTAGGATGCGCTTCTTCCTTTTGGATTTCTCAAACAAGGGATCTTCAGGGTCGAAGATAGATTGGGAAGTCGCACCTGTTGTGATTGACCTAGGTGGCTTAATAGAAACCTTAATGCCGAGAGGAGGACCATCTGTAGAGGCTCCACCGAAATAGGCACCTTTAAATTTCCAGTCTTGGCCTTCAAGAATTGCTTCTTCCTTGCCTTCATCTGTGCGAGGCTTAGATCCTTGGTCTTGACAGAATCCCTGGTGATTACAACATTTTCTTCCTCTTCACCCTCCTTTCCATCAATGTCTTTTAAAGCGTCAATCATTTCTCCTTCCTTGTGGGAATCAGAAATGGAGACCACTATAGACTTGTCTACTCATTCCTTTTGTCTTCCTTCTGTGACATCAGCAAGCTTTGTACCTAAAGCAGGAAGTGCAGTAGTTATTAACTCTGAAGGAAAAACGGGCCTTTCAATTGGAAGCTTCATAATACGACGACATGCTAGAATAACTTTGACAAATTGTGGAGAAAAGATGAAAATACCTTCAGCCGATTGATCTCTGGTAGTAGCATGAGTTACAACTTCAATGATAGAGGAAAGAAGTGCGCTTTGGGTAATTCTCGGAGACCAGGGTCATATTTCTCTATCTTTACAATTTCAGGCACCACGGAGAAAGAACTGGAGCCACCCTCAACAGCATCTTTGCCCTTAATTTGGCGCTTGGTAGCCTCCATAGCTTCTATGATTAACTGCCTCCCCTCTGCCAAGTACTCCGGCTCCTTACCCCTCATATATGTCCTCATCAGCTCCTCGTCATGTCGGTCTCATCTTTGAGCCTGTGTTTCTCTTCGTCAACAGTCTCATCCCATACATGGACTAAGGTTGTAGGGTAATCCCGTATCCAGGAAATGTCACAAGTTCGAATGACTTGAGCGAAGAAAGATATAACGAGATGTTTGAAATCGTCCATCTCTTCTTAGGCTTTGATAAGCCGTGCCTTGGAAGTTATAGAGGATTCAATGGCGGTGTTAGCGTTTCCCTCAATGGTTACAACCCTTTCTTCATCATCCGCCAACTTAGCCTCCAAATTAGTAACCTCTTTCTCGAGCTCAGTCTTTTCCATTTCAAACCGAGTACGCGATAGTTTTAGTTCAGTGTTCTCGTAATTTGCTTCTTGATATTTGTACGCTCTCGACTGTGATTTTCAAGTTCGGTGTGGAAACGCTGTTGTAACTCGCTGTGCAGTTTCTTATATTTATCGACATCACGTTTCGCGAGTGCAAGCTTAGCCTTGACATCGTCGTGTTCTTGCTCGACTTGTTTGATGCGTGACGTGTCACATCCCACATTTATCTTTGATTTCATGTCCAACTGGAGTTCACTGATAATTTTAGAGAGTTTTTGAGCATACTTGCAAGTCTCCTAATATTGAGATCGACGAAATTCATTTGAGCCTTTATGAGTTTGGTCCAATTAACAGGGACTGGTTCAAGATTAGGTACAGAATGCATATTCCTGAATTGATAATCAGGGAATTGTTCTTTCAAGACCTTTATCCTTTTCTCAGTAGAAGGATCAAGCACCATAGGTTGCGATGTGCAAATATCGATGGATTTGCGCTTGGTGGAAATAATAGACTCGGTGCCCTTATCATTGTCCTTGTCATTGGATTTTTCTTCTGGCTCGTTCTACTTCTGAGGTTTCTTTTCTTGATGATATTTTCCCTTAGGAAGGACTGGAGCCTTGGAAATATACTTCTCCTCTTCACGACGACCCGAGTGACCTTTGTACTTATCGGAATCCGAATGAGTTTGGGAATGGGAGCAAGAAGACTGATGGTGTTGTGATTGGTAATGCCTCCTATCGTCTCCCCCACGATCATATCTACGATCACTTTCAATATCAGAGCCGTACCTAGGTAAACTCTCACGGAGAGTTCTGGGTTTGCAACTGCGATAAGACATTGTTCCTGCAAGTTAACACGAACTAGTATTAGAACTAAGAAGTAGTGTAACACACAACTACTGTGACATGTAGTGAAAATGTGGTGTGTACCCTAAGTGATCCTCCCGACGGACCAGTGCCCAGAGTTCGGCTCAAAGTTGTCGTCTGCCCAGTCTTTGTGGGTGTAATTTCTTCTTTGGAAGGAGGAAAGAAAGAACCGGAGCCAAGGCCTTGGGAAGAGTATATCTGATCAGGCAAGGCGAGGCCACCCAAGCCTTTGAATATGGAATCCTCTTTGAGGGGACCGTGAGCAGGAGACATGGTAGGAGACTGGGCAGGAGATGGAATCTTGGGTGTAGGTTAGCTTTCAGAAGGAAATGCATCTTTCGAGGAACCACCCCGAAGCTCGTCCTCAGGTGTTCTTTTAAGAAGCTCCTCAGTCAAAATGTTTATTGAAGATGGACTCTTCGGGAACTCAATATTTTCTCTTTCAGGAATTTTCTCTTTCTCTCCCGGTTGAAGTTCTTTACTTGAACCCATGAGATCTCTACTTTTTATGCCCTTACCAACTTCAGTTGTCGTTTCCGTTCGCCCCTCATCTTGGGGCACATTTTCAGACTCTGTCAGTATGATAAGAGCTTGGACTGGGGGTACATGTATAAATATGACCTCTAGCACCTGTATTTTGCCACATGTCAAGCAGATGGTGTCAATGAAGAAACTCCTCAACAACACACTTTCTGACACTTAAGAAGGCCAGATTACCATTCAGTAAGGTAGTCAAGAGATTTTGGTACACTTGGCCTTGTGTTTTCTTTGGATTTGGAACAGGAAATAAGAGAGAGACGTCAACAAACTCACAAGTGTAGTTAAAGTGAGAAAGCTAAGATTTGAACACATACTGGATTGCAGCCACCTTCTAGCACACCCGGGTTGGTGTTGAACATAAACCACTCGGGCCTAATGTCACCTACGTTGCTAAATCTATCACCGATGATCTTTCTCTTTGGAACAGATTCAAAATAAAAAAAGGAAGGAGTCTCATTTTGATGATGCTTAAAGTGGTAGAAAAAAAATTACATCTTCGAAGGTAGGATCTACACCTAGAACTTCCATGTATGTTATGTACAATGTGAATAAGTATGAATAGGCTGTTGGTTGTAGTTGCATAGAGCTATCCTCAATCGTCTTAGAAATTTGACGATGAAAGGTGGGAAAGGAGGAATGGTTCTGACTGAACACATTAATCTACTTATTACCATATTCCCGTATGGCAGATTATGGGGCCTATCTAAAATGTTTGATGCAACCCTGACCTCTCCCCGAGATATTCCTGCTTTAAACATATTCGTCTTAATAGGGCTTCATTGGTTGTCGAAACCTAAGAATCAATGGGTGCATTCATCAGGAGCTCGATTATAACCCACTCCTCAGTCCTCCTTGTTAAAAGAAGTGTCTGATTCAGTGGATTCTATATCTTCAGGAAGATCAAATTCAAATTTGGAGTCCGAACTGCCCGAAGGTTAGGGACTCGACAGAGAATGTCAGGATTGGATGATGATTCCAGAGCTTTGCCTTTCTCGGACTTCGAGTATCTAGTTGGGTACCTTTGAGACATATCAGCTGTACTATCGAAGAAAGATCGATGATTATAGTAAAATAGCTTGCACTCTCCCTGTGTATGTGCTAGTATGTATAGTGCAAGTGTAGAAAAACATAAAAGAAGTAGTGAAAAATGCTGATATTCGATGTATGTCATAGTGCTTAAGAAGCTTATGTTTAAAGTCCGACATCGCCAGGTAAATATGCTATGCAATTTTGATATCCAAGAGTTGAGAGGCTCTATCCTAACTGTTCGCAAGAATATATGACATGTTGGTATGGTTCGAATTATTGCACATAGGAATTATAGTTATCTTGGTCATCTTATTCATCGGGTTGGATACGAACACATGTTAATGGGAATTATATGTGTAACCTTTTTTAAGTCAGGTATATCGGGCCGAGCTCGTCCGGGTCGGATATGGTGAGTTGAACTCGGTCAGGCTGAACGAGTTATGCAATACAACACCGGTTTGAATAAACATTCAATCCGACCAGGCCTATGGCATTTGAAACTCGTCATACTCGATTCCTCCAGCCTTTCATTCAGATAAAATTTTATCGTCCTTCTTCCTTCTTCACTTTGTTTCCTTCCCGGACCACATCAACCATCCTTATCACATTCATTGAAGTAAAGGCGATTCCCGCATACTAGCCTATTCAACATTGGATGCCAAACGTCGTGACCGCTGCCTAAGGTGAACCTGACATCACCAACGATGGCCACAGCCTCGGAACTACAAGAATTAGCATCACAACATTAAAACAAAGAAAATCAGTGCATGATTCGAACCAAATTGAACCAAAAGTTTGAATTAAAACAGGAAATCAATGATGTATCAACTACTTATGTATTTGATTTCGAGAATTGCTTGGATTTCGAAAAAGGCAGGGAGTTAGGGTTTTAGAGCTTAAGATCAGTTTAATAATAAAGAAATAGATAAAGTGAAAATATAGGAAAAATGAATCAGCTTATATACAATAGAGGTGAGACTATTCGCATTCTCCCCAAAATGATAGGTCGATCCAATCTTTTAGAGACGAACATGGAAAAATTCAAGGGCTCTTCAGGTTGAAGGGTCAGCGGATTGAATATTCCCGATCCGAAATGGCTTTAAATTATTCGACCTAGCACGGTTTTAATATTTTCGATCCAAAATCTATTGCGGAACAGGTAAAATTAGAACTTGAAAAATTAGAAGAAAAGAAGAACAATAATAGCTACTAGTTTGAGGCTCACAAATGATGTGATCTAAGCAAATGACTTTGATTTTTTGATTCGACAAAAGTTAAAGGAGTTACTTATAAAGTCTGTATCTGCTTCAATAGAGGAATCCTGAATGGCTACATACATAAAGTAAGAACATGAATATGATCTCTTATTTATATATGACACACATGAATCAAGAGACACGACTCTGTAGAAAAACACGACTGTTGGTTATTGCTTATTCAAGAACGGTCAGTTTAACTAGTTCAAAGGATGCCTCATCTTCGATAAGAAGGAATTTGAGGGGTAAAATGTTGGCCTACTTTATGACTAGGCCACCCAAAGTCCAAACAACTATGACTTTAAGTGCTAGAGAACCAGAATCATGTCCATTCGAAGACTAGAGCTCGATTCGAATGGAAAGCAGGGGCTCAGATCAGAAAGGGGATACATACTTTAGTTTAAACAAAATGGAGAGACTGGGTCGAAATCCATCGGGTCGAATGAACTCAACCCGACTCGGGTACAAATGTAAGACACAAACATCATATCCCCACAAACAATATTACTTCCTTATCACACGGGTTTGATGACACGTGGCCCATAAACCATTCTCCACTAACCTGCTATAATACCGAACCTGATGCCATGTACCCAATAACCGCTACCGCCAAAACCCCTTATTCGAGCCGCTACATATACCCGAACTGAACCGGAAAAAGGGATCATTTTCACCACTTTGAAACTTGAACTCATTACTCCCTGCAGCCATTCTAGTTCAACCTGCTCTCTGTTATACAATTTTTTAGCGTAATTCATGAGTTTGAGGAGAATTCCATCGTAATTCGAGTGCTTGAGTGATATGAAGCATTGTAGTTGAAATTCTCTATATGATTAAAAATTGTAAAGTGGATGTAGGCTCATTAACACCGAACCACTATAAATCTTGTGTGTCTGCTGGTTTTTTCTTGCTTTTAGTTTATTTTTGTAACGACCCGGCTTTTTGCCTGGTTTTCGCCCGTAATTAAACCAACTTAAACTGTTCATAAAGACGGATTATTAGGGGCACTTACACATTTTCCACTACAAGAAAATTGATTTTTTGTTGCAAAAATTGATGGCGTTTATTCGCAAATGCAAGAAAACGTGTTTTCACTCCTAATAAAATTGCAGCAAAAAAGAAAATTTCATTTCCCCACCTAAAATTTTTAGTGCACACGGTCTAAAATAAATGCGACCGCTCTTCTCCCCTCAAATTTTAATTTTTTTTAACCCTCTTTCATTTTCTCCTAAAATTCCTTTCTGGCGAAAAAAATTGAATCTTCCCCTTTTAATTTATGCTAAAATTTTCGCGCTGTCTAAATTTATCTTTTCATGTCAACTCTGTTGTTTGTTCTCCACTCAACATCGTCATCCCACACGTGAACCAGCAAGCCAAAAGGGGAAAAATTCATCAGCGTTTGGCCTTCACCATAAAGCTGTCAATTGCCTGCCGCCCTTCCTTTTGCCTTGCATCTGCTTGGTGCTCCGGCTTCTACGGGATCGAGGGTTTGCGATTCAATTTTCCTGCTAAACCTAGGGTTAATTATCTAAATTGAAATTGAGGATGTGAGCTCGTTATAATTGCTTGACTAAATATACTCAAAAATATTGTATTGTCTCTTTTTAAGTTAATCTATTTTTAAGTTTGTGATTCAACTTGCTGATGCTGAGCGGCTAATGTTAGCATTAAGATTTTTATTTATTTCATCCATATAGGTATTTGTTAGCAGTTATTTGCATAGAAGCAACCGGATTAAACATGTAGGTCAGAGAATATGTTGAGGTCCCCATTTATGCTTCAGTTCAAACTATGAAATAAACTTTGTTCTGCTTTATGTAGCTGAGATTATTGAACTACGTCATGCTTGCATTTTTGTAGATATGTATGATACTGATTCATGTGTATTTGGGATATGGCTCCACTTAAGGAATAATAAATAACTGAGTATGTAGGACCCTTGTTTAAAATATGTATTTTTGTTGCATTTGTGTGAATCAAAGTAGCAACATCCACCTTAAGATAAAACAATATTTAGAAACAGGAATACATAAAAGAGTTTAAAAACTTAAGTTTTGAAACTGAAATTTAGAAACTGGAGAAGAAGTTTAGAAACAGGAACACATAGAAGAGGTGCGTGTTAACTGCCATTTTATTTTATGTATATCTATTAAATTATATAATATGTTCACCAACAGGAACAGGAACACATGGAGTTTGCATTTTAGTTTGTTCATATAAATTTGTGGTTGTTTATTAAACAATGAGGCAACATTTTTTTTAATTCGACTAGGGCGACCAATATGCTCGGGCTGGCCCTGCTGGCGGCGAGTGTCGAGCAAATCTCTATCTACGTGGCGACCCGGTGAGCGCTTCTCCCTCTCCGCACCACGGTAGGCATCATGACAATAGCTAAGGGACAAGAAAAAAGTGAATTGTTACAATGTTACAATCCCGGAGTCATTCAACCGCTAACGCATAAATCCGATTTCACTTTTCAGATGATTCACCATTTCGTTGAAGGCAAAGGTAAGAATTTCATTATAAGCAGAGCTAAAATAAAATCACCCATTACTATTCGGTGATGATTACCCCTAATCACTAATTGCATCTAGCGATTTGTAACTTTAAGTATAGCTGGAAAATAGAGCTGGGTAACTGGTTCAGTCCTGCCGCTTATATTGAGTTGTTTGTTGCTCCAATGATTAAATTTCTTGTTAATTTTGTCTATTAGGGGACCAAAACCTCTCTGCTTCAATTTGTTATAAGACAGAGGAATTCCAAGATAAATTATGAATTACCAGCGTTTATGAATTGTTGTGAGATTTGTGTTGATTCTGTCCATTGAGATGTGAAGTTTTTCATGGCCACTTAGAACAAACTTAAGTTAAAATGATGATACTGAATTTGAAGGAATCAATGGGTTTTATCACTATAAATAGAGGAGCACCGATGTCATACTGATGTTTGAGAACAGAATTAATAACAGCTCTGTGATGCTTGTTCAAATTTGGTAGTTGTCTCATGAATAATCTAATTTTAAAATCAAATTAATTAAGCTTCAACAAATGAAGACCAGCAAACTTGATAGATGTTTTGATTGTATGCATACTAATCCATAACAGCTCTGTGTTTTCCCCCTAAAGCGATGTTTTGTTTGTATGCATACTAATCCATAACAAATGCCTTCGGAGGTAAACAAAACCTACAATCTTGAATGGAATTATATGCCTTAAGGATAAATCGTAGTTTTGACTTTTGAGCAACTTTACATTTTTTATAAAATTTGTGTCATTTGTTAAATGTACGAAGTTCTCCTTCCTGGTGGGCATGGTCTCGTGGTTAACGGTTACCGCCCTGTGATCAACACTTTAGCTAAAGGTTTAGTCATTCAACTTAATCATAGGTATCCACTGTTTTAAATTACTCTGATAACCTTAAACTTATCATTACAGTCTCCTAATGCATAAAAAATACATATTATCAGGGTTAAAAAGATAGTGAGAGGCAAATTAGGAGCAGAAGTACAAGTAGACAATGGAAAATCATTCGTTGCACATGCAGCTGTGATAACAGTACCTCTAGGAGTTTTGAAGGCCAACTATGTAGACTTTGAGCCAAAGCTTCCACAATGGAAGCAGGAAGCATTACGGGACATAGTGGTAGGAACAGAGAACAAAATCGTTCTGCACTTTGATGAAGTCTTCTGGCCAAATGTGGATTTCCTTGGGGTGGTATCATCTTCTACCTATAGCTGCAGCTACTTCCTTAACCTTCACAAGGTAGCAGGTCATCCCGTGCTTGTTTATATACCTGCAGGCACTCTAGCCTATGACATTGAAAAGATGTTTGATGACGCCGCGGCTGACTTTGCTTTCGTTCAGTTGAAGCAGATTCTTCCTGATGCTTCTCAACCGGTAATTATTTTTAAACAGATTAATTCTGATAAAGTTTTATTATTGTCATAGAGTAGACGATTCACAGTTTTTTTGAGTTTTAAAAGTATTTATGATACTTGAATTTCAATAATGCAATGAATGAAACAAATACGAATTTGATTTTGCTGTAGACAATACTATGTTGAATTGTATAAAATGCAAGAGAGCAAGCCAATTTTATATTTTTATAAAATTCTAGGAAATCATTTTATATTTTCAAAACTTTTAAGGGGTCGGTACTTGACCCAACAGAGATGAGACTGAAGAGTTTCTACTTGTATTTTAATCGTTCCCTTTGAAAAATAATAATGGGGTTAGCGTGACTTACACATTTAGCATCCTAAGTCTTGAAAACTGATTGGTCATCTGTATCTTCACATGTCTTGAAAACTAATAGGTTGTGTATCTTCATCTGTAGGATGAAAACTTAACTTGAATAATCACGAAAGGTTATCTTCATCTGTATCTTCATGGATTTTGCATTATTATTGCTGCTGTTGTGAACTCTACCATTTGCAAAATCAAGCGAATATCAAAGATTATATTCTTTTGCATAAAATATGATAGTAATGCTTTAAACAACTTTAGTACAAGATGTCGTTATTGTCGTATCACACACATTAAAATAATCTTCAATATAATTAATAACAACAAAGCACCAAGTCATTTATACATTCTGTAGAAATGCAATACATATGTTTTGCCACATAATTAGTGATTCCACACTATTTTGATTTCCTGTTGATGTATGAAAGTTGTTGGCCAAGTTATAAGCTCACACCTCCGTGAGCAGGTTCTTATTTTTATATTTATTTTACTGTAAGTTACATGCGTAATATTGCACCCATTCTTTTTTTTTTAATAATACCAACATTTCTATAGCTTAGACTTAATGCACATTGAACACCAACCAATTTATGTATTATTTGATAAACACACCCCTTGTTAGGTGGGTGTTTGAGAGTAGCTTATATATAGGAATTTTTTTTTGTTATATTACATGTCAGCATAAGTTCGAACTAAGCTATGCAAGTTTCGAACATGTGAAACTGAAAATGATTGAATTATTTTCTCAGTCTTTTGTTTGGTAGTTTGTTTAAAGGTAGATCAAAGATCTGTCTGACTATATGTTGTGCTTTCACTTGTGCAAGCATTGGACATTCAAAAAGAAAAGTTGAACTTTTATGGTGTTAGGTTTCACTTGTACATACAACAAAGAACTATGGGTAATCAAGTGTTCTGTAAATACTGCTTATGTATAACATTTTCTTTGTACTGAATGTGTAAATTTGTATGTCAATGGTTATTGTATGTGAGTTTGGTCATTTATTATGAAAACTATTGTATTGAAATGGTTATGCATATTCTATTTGATTATATGGTTAACTGTTTTTTAGTTGTTTGAACATGATGATTATGTGAATGACTATTGATTGATACCGTGATAAACAAAATAGACTATTAATAAGAAATAATTGTATGAGAAAAGACAATAAATTAATCAATAATTTTTAATAGCATTTTAAAAACGCTATAGAAATACATGTAGTGGCTTTGAGTAAACGCAACCATAAATCAAGGGTAAAATTGAAAATTTTATTAGTAGCATCAAAAAACTTTTTAATGGCTTTTTTAAAGTGCTACAGAAATATTTATGGTGGCATTTGTAAAACGTTACAATAAGAGTTTTTACAGTGGCGTTCAAAATAAAATGCATCAAAAAAATTTATTTTTCGTGGCATGTTTACTTGTAACGATTATCGAAACACAACCAAAAATGATTAGTGGCGGTTTTTTAGCGCTACAAAAAATCATTTTTTTTCTTGTAGTATTCGCAAAATAAAATGAACTTTTTCATTATCATTAAAATAATTTTACATCAGATTTACAAGAGGTACATCAGAGTACATCGATTACACAGCGGAAAAGATACTAAACTTAGAAGAAGAGTGTGAATGCTCCAAGACATAATAGCTCCAGCTAAAACCAGAATCCTGCTCCAACTTACTCCAAGGCTAAATCTGTGAACCAAACTACTAGGCTGCCCGTGTAAAAATTATGGGCACCCAGAATTTAGGTGTAGGAACAATAAACTCTAATTCAGTCATGGGACTGGTGTGAGAACTCAGAACAATTGTTTTTAAGGTTTATGTAAAGCAAGATAATTCATTGGACCACACCACTAATGCAGAACGGGTTTACTCTATGTGAATATCGGTGCATAGAAATCCGCAATGACTATTTGGAAAATAAGCTATCATAAGCTCGTCCCACATCACACAATGCAAGCACACACACCAGATGGGCGAGTTTTGCCTTATGATAACCAAAAATGCATTCATACGTGAAAATCCTCTTTTACTACTATATATAGTGTGAAAACCATTTTATTAAATAAATGCATTAATCCTAGCCAGCATAATGCTCCATACCATTATACTGACAATCCTAATGGTAACCAATAGGCTATACAATCAGAACCGTATGGGCTTGTAATGGAGATTAGGTTTCTAACGTGATAGTTCCTGGTACGAAAGATCATTCGTGGGCTTACAAACTTTCTTGTGCGCATCATCCCAGTACTCGCGGATAACATCCAGACTCGGACTCCGTTATACTAACCCACCATACATGAATCAGAGTACCTAACAAATAGCGTCCCAGACTGGGGACTTCGTAGTACCCTTTCATCATCACTTCCCGGTGCATCGAACATACGAAATGAACATATAAATCTGACCACCAGTTTACCATCAATCCAGGGTGTGAGTTCGTCGAGGTCACGATATACACAAAGCTACGCTTAAATAAGCCATGCTTTGATCATCCATAGCTCATCACATAACTTAAGTATGTCACATAGTCCATTCACTACGCATCACTGATTTCCATCAGTATATAACATCTAAGCTCATACGTCTTAGATAAGGGTGTTAAGCAAGAGAATAAATTCTCTGCTACCAAACATACAAATTAATAAAGATCAGTGCTACACAATCAATTACAATGTCAGACATACATCAATCTATACGTGTCTGTTCTGGGTCTGAACAAAACAACAATCCGGAATTCCTTCACATACGTTCAGGATTCTTGCCACTTAACTGATATATAAATTCTTATACGAATGAGAGCCAGCCATTCGAGACATTCAACAAATCGCCCTTACGACATGAAGGGTCCCGGTTTTCAATGCCGCCTCCAATGACATTGATTGCTCCACAACGTCGTATTATTAATTGAAATGGTTTTAAGACATAATTCCGATCTCGGTCTTTCCAAATAATAAGCGCAGTTAAAAACACAATCACGGAACACACAGGCTTTCTACCTATCTCCTTCTGTCTTGGATTTTGTTAAATTAAACTTTTTCATTCTCAAATTATAACAAAATCTATTTTTAACCTTTCTCTTTAAAAACACGTCCCTTAAATCAAAGATAATTTAGCCTCAAAGCCTTAATTAATTTTTCATTTGATAACTCGTTATCAAAAACCCAGTTTCCTTTGAAAATCCTTACCCTACATTTCAACCATAGTTTCCAACTAAATCGGTTTCCCAACATTCAATTCTGTAATCTTAACTAAAAGATTATACTTCCTTCCTAAATTCTTATTTTTAATTTCCACAAATCAAAGATTTGATTAAATCCCTAAATTACGATATGAATTTCCATAACTCAATCTCATTGGGTTTCAAGAATGATATTATTGAAGATATGATTCATGACAAAACCCAAACCAATCGATATTGAACATAAGGTACACAAAAATTGTATCTACTTATATTCGATATCAATTCTCATAATCAACGAATATTATAAGTGGAATAACGATATAATAATAATACCTTCCAAATTACTCAAATAGTATACATTTACACCAAAGAATTTCATATCAAATATCCGAAGATTATTTCTATCCTACTTATCCCAATCAAACTGGGAAACCCATATCTTAATTAAAAGATTCATCCAACTCTTTGACATTAGATATGGATAGAAATATCACCCACTTATACTTAATATTAATCTCTGTATCTAACTCACACTAATGGTGAACTACCTTTTAAATTCCTCAAATAGTAAGATTCATCATCTACCGGATTAATATCAAACATCCGAAGACTTATCTCCAACCATATCCAATTATTTAAAATTGAAAACCCCGTTTTAAAATCAAATAAATCAATTTAATTTCCATATAAAATATTTTCAATACTTTTAAATATTTGAAAACATCCCACCAATCATTTACAAATGAATACTTATAGTTCGGGAAACAGCTCGCGGTTTACAACTTCAAAATAGATTGTTTTCAAAGAAAGAGTTACCATAGTGTTTCAAAAGCGTGACAAAAGCGTTACAAAACAATTATCTTAGCTACTTTGATCAAAATATCGTTTATCTTAGCCAAAACTTAAGCTTTATGATTCAAAACACTGTTACATAATTTATAATGATTTTACAAAAATATTCCATACTTTTAAAATACTTAAAATAGCTGTTTATAGTTATGGTCGACAATTACTCTTACAACGACCTTTTCCAAAATGATTTTAAGCATAACTTGAAAATTATAACCCAAAATTAAAATCCGCTTTCACTCATTTAAAATCTCTTGTTAATATAAGTCAATTGTTTTTCATTTCTTGGAAATCCGATTTAGATTGCAAAAGTTATAAGCGTTTAAATTTTGTAACGAATACGCAAATTACCATTGTGCGACAAGCTCTATTTTGACCGAAATAAAAATTATTCTTCAGTACTTCAAAATACCTTAGAAAACCATTACATACTCATGTAAATCATTTAAAACCATTTAAAGTAATTTACATTGACTTTCCAAATTTATTTTGAGTTCAAAATTCAACTTTTATTTATTACTTAATAAATCAAATTCCAATTCATTTCTAAATTCAAATAATTTCAAATTAACCATCCCGTTCGTCGGATTAGTTAGGGATAGCCAGGGAGAGCAGGAAACTATATTTTCCAAACCCAAGCCTAGACACTATCCTCTCTGTCATCCTAGAACTTTCCGGTATTTATTTATTATTTAAAGAACTTTATCAATATATATGAATTCATACATATGGTCATTCCCAATTATTAACCTTTAATTTCAATAATGATATTGCTTCTAATTACGAAAGAGATTTGTTGATCACCAATGTGATACCATACTTGTTATGTCATAGTGTATGCAAAATAGCATCAACAACCATTATAAACATCTATAGCAACCATCATCAACATAATTAAATAAATCATAACTGTGCACAAATGTTATAACACTAACTCTTAATAGTGTGTGTTCTAAACTACACATCCATCATAACAAACATCAACCATCATTAACCACTAATAATTCATAACTATATTTAAATTAGTCTAACCACTATATAAATTTTTGTTAAAGAGGTCTCACCTAACAGCTTTCCAAATCTTCATGGTAGCCGAGGCTAGCTAAGCGAAACGTCGGAAAGTATTTCGGTGCAACGTCTTCTTCACCAATATATATATATATATAATATAAAATACACTAATCTCTCTCTTTCTCTCTTTATATTATAAGAGGAGGAGGAGGAGGAGGATGACGACGAACATTGGCAAGGTGGTGGTGGAAAAGAGGAAGACTTATGCCATGGAAACTATGGCCATAAGCTTAAGAAGAAGGAAGGTAGGAAAAATGAAAATGGATGATAAAAAAATAAAGTAAAGATCTCCTTATATAGGAAAGGAGGAGTAAGGAGGTAAAGATACATAAGGGGACAAGTGGAAACCATGCATGAAAGCTTACATGCAAAATTACAAGTGTCCATACACTTGTCTTAAGAAGAGAAGGTGAACTTTTGGTAGCATTCTCCCTTAAATGCTATGAAAACTAGGGGTAACATTTAATTCTAATGCTACTAATTCATGTTATTGTTTGACAAATCCGATCGAATGACAAATAGTGTCAATAAATCCAAACTCATTAATAATCATTCTCATTTATAATTCAAATAAAATCTATCATCTAACTTATCAAAATTATTAAATATTCTTAACCATATATATTTATGTCAAATTCAAATTTAAATTCAAACTAAGTAATAAAAATTCCAATTTTAAATTGGTTAAAATTTCTGGATCATTACAATTTTTTTCATTAATCTCTACAAAATCTTGTCTATTGGGTGTTAATGACATCTTTTAGCCTAACAATTTTCAACTTTGTAACAGTTAGAAAAACTATCGTTATTTTTATTAATATGCCAAGATTGAATGTTGAATGCTATTTCAGATCCCTACAGCATTTTCTTTTTCTATTTTTATTTTACTTTTGTTGTCTGAACTGTTTGTAACCGTGCATTTTTTTTATCAGTAATCTCTGCAATTCGAGTTTATTTACGGAGCCTTCACTTTGTATGTGAGAGTCACTTTGCATTACTGTTGTTTTATGTGTATACTTGCACAACTGTGGCAATTTGTAAATATGATATTTATTTTGTCATATGAATAAAAGTGAACGAAAATAGTGACCTTCACTGCTCCATGAATATATGTCATTGTGTTATTTAGTATTGATTGTTCATATTATTTGATGCTTATGTCTTATTCCACTTACAGAAAAACAAATGAGGTTATAAGATTACAAGTTTAGGGGAAACAAACATCTTTCCCTTTTCCCACTTTTTGGCTTTTACTGTGTTAAAAGAATGCATCTATTTTGAAGATCGTACTTTCTACCATGATAAACACAACATAGAGGAAATAAAATTATTCTTAACTAAGCTAATAAAATAGTCTTATCTAAGCTGATAATAAATAGATACACAAATTTAAGTTGATAACAAAGGGCATTATGAAAAAAATTCAACATATTTTTAGTTCTTTAATTATTTCCATACATGATGATTGAATAAAAGCATAATTATTTAACACAACGCTAACAAAGTGCATGCATATGTATTAAAAGCACAATTAATTGTATTCCCTGACATATGGTTTTTTCGTTATAAGATTTGCGTCTATATGATAAGATGCTACAGATTTTAATTTTTTGCATAAAAGAGTAAGCTGATCACTTTAGGAGCAAAAACATATTCAAGCATATTTTTACATATATGCTAAGCTATTATACCATTTATGATTCTATTAATTTTAGAGGGATTTTGTAATTGGTTTGTTAGTTTTGTATCTTGAGTGTTTATGTGTCCATATTTCGAGATATACCGGTTGTTGAATATGGATTAATGGAAATTATGAACTTGCTGCTTTTTTAGATGGGTCGATTTTGTATAAAATTGCATCTAATTTACCTTTTTCATTTTTTCATGTTATGCTTTAGTTATGCATATGTGATATTTGTGTGTGCACGATTGAATGTTCAAGAACAAATCAATTAATCGTGTTTTAGTTACCTTAACAACATTCATGTTCATAATTATATGGATATTTGCAGTACATATTCACAGTTTGGTTTTTCGCTGTTTCGACTAAGGTTCTGGAGTTTTTAATCATATAGAAGAAGAAAACTATTATTTTCAACTTTGTACCAGCAAGAGAAAAAGATGAAAAAAAACATTGATAATTTATTAGTTTGCTACAATTGAACTTTGAATGCTATTTTAGATGCATATTGTACTTGACAATTTTTTTCCTTTTACCGTATGAATTGTTTACTGTGCATTTTTTTGCAAGTAATCTTTACAAGTTTGTTTACAAAGCCTTCACTTTGTATGTAGGAGTATCTTCGCAACTCTGTTGTTGTATACAATTGAAAAACAAAAATTGTGGTATGCTTTTTAACAAATTATGTATCATTGGTAACTTATTTTGTGATCAAAAATTCCTTATTGATCAATCATGTTGTGAATAAATTTAACACCAAACGAAGTAATTACATGTCCAATACATCTTACCGTGCGTTATAGCAAGAAAAAGTAGAATCTGTGTCATCGGCAAGGGCTACATACTATATGTATGTATGTATGTATATATGTATGTATGTATGTATGTAAGGAACGTTCAGTGACACCCCAAATAGTGAGCACCATATTTTCCCACATCACTCCATCTCACATTTATTATAAATTAAGCAAGTGGAAGGAGAGAGAAGTAGTGGAGGAAAAGAGAAACGAAATGTGTGGTAGAAATCAGGGGCATTTTGGGGTGCTGCACTATTTTGGGTGTCATTGAACGCTCGCCTATATATATACACACACACAATTTTAGGTGGATAACCGAGACTTAAGTATAATCATGTGTAGATTTTTTTTTTCAAATTCTAACAATTTTTTTAATTGAATTTGATGTTGGCGGTCATTATATATGCTAAGACTTTAAATCTACAAAAGGAACATTGACATAATTTTTTCAACATGCAATTTCAAATTTTGCATGTGTAATCATCTTGGTCGCCTTAGTCATTTAATTCCACATACACCTGTAATTGAATATTCTAATTTGAAGATAGTATTGGGCTAGTTTCATCTTTGTCTAAGACATGTTCATGGTTTTGTAATTCATGTTGTGTTGTTGCAAAGCATAGCAAACATGATGAATGAGCTATTAATTCAGAGCTTTAACAAACAGTTGAAGTGCCTAAGATCTAAAGGGACTTTAATGAATACAAAATATAAGTACAAAAATTAATAGACATGATAACATAACTAATAACATAAACCCAAAGCCGCATATGTGTAAGAAATTAAGGGAAAAATTGAATAAAATTAAAGCATTGTAAATTTAGAGTAATCATGACAGTTGTGTTGTAGAAAACAAAAGCACAAATATCATGAACATAAAAAATTATACAGGTTGTGGGGTTACAAAATCTTAGAAGGCGCTTACCGTAGAATGAATAAAGAATCATTTTATTATGTATAAGTTTCTATTTTATTCTATTTTCCTATTACTTTGCATATATTTTTTGTGCACATAAAGTATCTAAGTGAAAGAGAGTGCAAGTAGTAGTTCGTTTTGTCGTTAGGTTTGTATATATATGAAGCATGTTATGTTATAGTTGAAATTATTATATATTTTCATCAGTTTTCAGCATCTATTTTTTGTACAATTTGTTCATACCACATGTTGTTAGTCTATTCTACTATTAATAATGTATATATATTTGTTTGATTAATCCACAAAGCTTGCTATCTAGCATATAAGTTCTATTTTAACCTTAATAATATGCTTTTTTGCTACAGGATAAAAAATTCTTCAAGTTTCAACGATATTAGCTGATGATGGACAGTTGTGCATCTTACCTCAATAACCAGTAAGTGTTTTTTTATTAATTCTGACACGATTCATAGGACATTATCATAATTTGGTGATTGAAATACTTAGATGAAATTTGATCTGATTATCTTAATTTTTGTGAACTAGAATTACTAACCCCTTTTTTTATGAAAGTAGAAAATATCTTTAAGTATATAAAGTAAAATTTGTTAAAGGTTTCATTTTTCTCTCCCAAAGTTAATGTTTTTCTAAATAACCATTGATGTGTGAGGTATAAGAACCAAGGTTGCATGTTTTCACATATCTCCGGCAGGTAACACAGTAGACTGCAAATATCTTTTATTGCACTATACAAAGAAATATGCAGTACTTGGGTTTCAAGTTTATGTTGACAGTGATTAACTAGAAAGAAGAAAGTACAAAAGCAGCTATTTGATGGTGCTAAGTGGAAGCAATGATGAATGCTACCATAGTCGTCCGAAATAGATATCGAATAGGGTAATTTCCATTTCGATAATTGCTTGCCAGCCTTCTATAAAATAGCTTTCATCTACACATTAAATGTTCTAAACAACACTTTTAATACAAAGTCGGCATTGCTAGCCAGTCTTTTGTACTTTCTATTTTTAATATGTGTTTTGATATTCAAAGCTTTATTTTACTAAGTGGTTGTGGTAGTTCATTTTTTTAGTGCAATTTTTAATGACTGAAATCCATTAAGTTATGGGTTACAAAAAAGCTGAAATATAATTTGTTATTAAAAGTTGCTATAAAAGATTGATCTCACTACAAAGAACGCAACTATTTGCGACAGCTAAAAGGTGTCGGTGGCTGTCATAAGCCGTCACAAATAGCCGTTGCAGTTTAAGTTGAGGAAAAGCGACAGGAACAATGATGGCTCTGTCTTTAATTTAGCAATGGCTTGCAATGACAATTTGTCCACGCGGCAAGTAGTTTGTTTTCTAGAAAATCGTTAATAGTTATTGCAAGCCATTGCAAATCCGGAACATTTAGCTGTCGTAAGTTGTTGCAAATTTGGACCTATAAGCCATCGCAAGCCATCACAAATCTGGGTGTTTTTTGCTGCACTACACACCGATTCTTTTCCCTCAAACCACAAATATATAATCGATTCACCAATATCCACACGATACCATATCTTATCACTATCATTCCATCATAACATACACCAAATTCAATATAACACTACCAAATCATAATATACCAAATTCATAACACTACTAATATCATTCCATCATAACATACCATCATAATATATACAAAATGACCAATAGCCTATTAAAGTGCCATAAAACCAAAACATTATCAAATCCATCAACCAAACAGTAACTACCATCATCCAAAAACCATAAACAATACCAAGTACGTTACTAGTAAAAACATGTACATACCTATAAGAACAATCAAACTATGCATCCTCGTCCTAGTCTTCATCGTCAGCAACAAAAGCAGTATCTCCTTCCCCACACATCGACCCATGCTCCTGATAGTACGCTGCAATGTGCTCGTCTATTTTCTCGGCCAAGTGGCTAATTCACCAATCATTCAGCTCATCCAACTGCCACTACATCTGAGCTATATCCTCTTCCTCAATAGACCTCCTGTTAGCTCCTTGAAAGTAACATCCTGCGAAATAATTGAAGTTAACATTAAAGTTAATAATTCAAGTTAATATTTATGATGCTATCATAAAACTCTAAAAAAGGTTTACCTCCTGATTGCCGAAGTCATATCACCTATTCCGAGTAGGTGGATCAATAATAAAATCCCATATACGATTGGACTTTGCAAGCATAATCTCCTCTCGTCCACTAGCTTGTGTCACTCTTGCCCGCTCTGGTTATATCTCTCCAACAATACCAATATAATTTTGACATAATTGCTATATAATTTACTTATATACTGTGATATAAATGAATATGGAACATTTTAATTATGGATAAGCATATTTACCATTACACCCACAGCCTTTTTGGTCCGCCCAATCGTATGAAACTTCTTCATCAGTCTGCTCCACCGCATGTGTATGTCTAAAAACCTCTGCCATCGAAGGCTTCCTTCCATACTTTGCGAACTAAGTATATATAGTAATAAAATTATTGAAAATAAGAATGAATTATATACATAAGGATATACATGAACATATGCTAAAATCATTGAAAATTTATACCAATTCTCTACTATGCTGTTGGAAAGATTTTGAGCCACCGCTGTGTAAAGATGGATTCTTGTTCCTCTTTGCCTTATTTCTTGCTGCTACGTCCTATTAAATTTTGTATACGATTTATTAAAATAATGCAATCAATATAAATGTAAATATTTTCATTATAGCTTACTTTAACTTCTTTGGTATCCCAATATCTAACAAATGCAGCCCAAACATCGTCACTCATCCAAATTGGCTTTTTACCGGGGTTCTTTGCCCTTGGAATTGCCTCTCTATATTTTTTCTGCATTTTCATGTTCCAATTAGACATGAAAACTTCCATATCCTACAGCTCCACACGTATAGTAGCCTGCGTATTTAATTTATTTTGAATTATGTATAGTATATTATTCAATAAAAATATAAAAATATACTTACCATCAAATCATCCAAAATAGCGTTCTTGATATGAGGTGGGATACTATCCAGTGCGGCCAACAACCGGACATCATACTCTTATATGATTCCTTCGATACTTCTAGAATAAACGATGTCGGCTTGACCTCAAAAAACATGCATAAATGTTGATGTAGATATTTTATATATTTTGAATAATCTAAATTGAAATAAATTTGATATTTACCTGGCACTCTTGGGAACAATCTCTGCAATCCGACGTAGTTTTGGCTCCAAGCTGCTAGGACCCGCTCCGGCTTCAGGAGATGGTGAAGGAGACGGCTGAGACGTACTCCTGGATCGTCTTCTATCAGACATATCTGTCACAATCGTATAATCCATACAAAATAATAATGAGCACATAAACATCTCATAATCATTAATCATCACACAATCAGACCCTGACATAATCAGCACATAATCATACATAAGGAGAACAATGTATAATCTTAATAATGCATAACATATATAATCATCATTACTATTACATAAATCAGAATAGTAAAGAACATAAGTAAATTCATAGCTAAGAACAATCATCATCATTATTGCAGCTCAGAATAGTACATAACATAAGTAAATTCATAAGTAGTCATCATTATATAATCTATCGTCATCATCTTCTGATCTAGACTTAGTCTCATACCCTATATCGTTTTCTTCAGTACTTATAAATGCATCTATTAATACATTCTCTTCATTCAACGACCCTATACCAGTGTCATCGACTATTATTATTTTAGTATTTGGCTCAAGATCCATTTGATATGCTGTATTGTCTAGAATAATATTTTCATCAAATGTAAATCTTGTCTTTTTTAAAAAATAGTCCACCAATCTGCTTTATATTTTTGTAAGGAAGGATATGGAGCAAAAAAGACTTGTAATGCCTACTTAGCTAATCCGAAAAGATCATACTTATAGTAATGCGGCGTATCGAAAGAAAGTCAAGTTCCTTAGAGTAGGATCGACTTATGTGGAATATGCAGAAGTGTATATGATAATCTAACTTATCTTATGCAATAGTTATGCAAGTAAATATTAAATAATATAAGATATCACAGATAAGTAATGCAGTAAATAAAAATGACATCCAGAATTTTTATACGGGTTTTGAACACCGTCCTACGTCCAGTCCTAGACTCCTTCTGAAAGTCAACTATCAACACCCTCTCTTCACTCGGAGGAACAGGTTCACAACACACCCTAGCAATCGAATAGGACTTCAACAATACAACAAGAGTTTGACTTTGATTGTGTTCTTGAATAACACTGAGTAGACAACAGTTTGAGTATACCCTTCCTATAATCTTATCCTCAAGTATATAACATGTTTGTGAAGATTTGAAGGAAGTATATTGCTTATGAATCAAGAGATATAAAATATATTCAAAGATACAAAAGAAACTGGAATGTTTGGGTAAGCTTTTAGAGTGCAAGAGAATATAGAGTATAAGATCAGAAAATATGAGAAGATTAGGTTATTTGTAACTCTGGTTTTTGATGTATATATAATGATTGAAAAGTAGTCATCTTTCATGAAGAGTTTTATCGGAAAAAACGATCATTTCTATTAGAAATGAAAAGGAATCTTTTCATGAAAGGAGATGACCTTTCAAGAAAATGGCTTTTATTGTCGGGCCAGTCAACTGGTGTAAAAATCACTAGTCAACTGGTAAAAAATGTAAAACTTATATATATTTGAAAAATCTCAGAAAATATCCATTATTGAGTTTTCTGCACAAACACACACACACACATGTGGTTTGTGCATTTGTGTTATACTAAATGAGGATAGATTTTAACAAAGTTCTAACACTAAAACACACAAATAAATATATTTACTAAATCTTCAATCGATCTTCATTTCATTGTTGTGATGAATCAAAAATATCATGAATCAACATTATCCCCCTATTTTGATTGATGACAACCTCTTGCAGTCTTGTAGGAATTTTCTATTTTCTCCCCTTGAATGTATTCTTGTATTTTTCTCCCCTAAATATAAATCTTCTCTACAACAATTTGTTAGCGTATAATAAATATACTTACCATTTTTGCTTCTCTACAACAAAAAGTGTATAATATATATATATATATATATATATATATATATATATACACACACACACATACATACATACATACATACATATATTCGCTATTTTGCTCTTCCTTTATCACCGATTAATAGAATACATATCTTGATAAAATAATAATCGAGCATAGTAGAGAGAATATAAGCAGATATTTCTACAAGTCTTTATATGAAACAATTCCTAGCACCCTTCAAAGCTTAATAAGTGTATTTTCCAATAATGGTTTAGTAAGGATATATGCAATTAGATTTTCTGAATTTACAAATTCTAAATTTATAATCTGTTTTTCAATTTTGTAACTTAAGAAATGATGTCTTATATCAATATGTTTTGTTCTAGAATGATTTATCGGATTTTTGTATAAGTTTATTGCACTCATGTTGTCGCAATAAATAGTCGAATTACTTAAGCTTACATCAAAATCTTTAAGTGTTTGTTTCACGTATATTACTTGAGCACAATCCAATGATGCTGATATATATTCAGCTTTACATATCGATAGTGAAACACAATTTGGTTTCTTGCTAAAACAAGATATTAGTGATTTGAAAATGAAATGATAAGTACCACTTATACTTTTACGCTCCGTCCGTGATCCTACAAAATCAGTGTCATTATATGATACTAATTCAAAGGAACAGTCTTACGGATAGAAAAATCCAAAATCTTTGGTGTTGCTAAGATAACGCAATATACATTATACTGCTTGTAAATGTGATTCTTTTGGATTGGCTTGAAATTGAGCACATAAACAAATACACATCATAATATCCGGTTGACTAGCTATTAAATACAAGAGAGAACCTATCATACTTCGATACAATTTTGAATCGACACTTTTACCATTTTCAGATGTGTTGTTGTACTCATAGGTGTCGGTTTACTTGACGTATTTCCTATACTAAAACGTTTTATTAAATTAATACAAGTATTTTTCTTGATTTATGAATATTCCATTTGGAAGTTGTTTAATTTGTAAACCAAGGAAAAATGACAATTCTCCCATATGAGACATTTCAAATTCACTAGTCATTATTTTGGAGAATTCCTAACATAATTTTTCATTAACTGAACAAATATACTGTCATCAACATAAATTTGAACTATTAAAATATATTTATTGTCTCGTTTTATAAATAGCGTTTTATCAACCTTTCCAAAATTGAAATCCTGAATTTATCAAATAATTTTAATACGCTCATACCAAGTGCAAGATGCTTGTTTTAAACTATATAATGCCTTTTTCAATTTGAAAACATGGTCAGAATGTTTTTCATGTACGAATAACAGTGGTTGTTCAACATATACTCTTTCTTTTATATAACCATTTAAGAAAGCACTTTTTACATCCATTTGATATAATTTAAAATTAAGATGACACACATATGCTAACAAGATTCGAATTGCTTCTAGTCTAGCGACTAGAGCAAATGTTACTTCATAATCTATACATTCCTCTTGATTGTAACCTTGAGCTACAATTCTAGCTTTGTTTCTAGTTATATTACCTAATTCGTCTGCTTTATTTTTGTAAACCCATTTTGTACCAATGAAAGTTTGATCACTTGGCCTTGGAACTAATTCTTAGACTTCATTGCGTTCAATCTGATTTAATTCTTCTTCCATAGCAATTATCTAATTTTCGTCTATAGAAGCTTCTTTTGGATTCTTGGGTTCAATATTTGATAAGAAGGCAACATTACTTACTAAATTTAACTGGCTTCTTGTTCTTACGTTTGAGTTACTTTCACCAATAATATTTGAGTTGGATTATCTCATTGTATTCTTGTAGGAGATCTAGCTTCATTAGTATCTATAGTTTGATTGTTATTGTTGGAAATATCTTGAGTTTCAGCTATATTCTCATTTATGTTATTATGAACAATGCTTTCATTATCTCTATAAATTATAATATCATCATCCTGAGAAGTTCTATTTTTCAAAATTTCTAAATTAAAAGAACTTTGAATAAAATATTCATCAAAAAACACATAGAGTGATTCTTCTATCTTATGGGTTCTCTTATTATAAATCTGATAAGCTTTGCTTCGTTCGGAATATCCTAGAAATATACCTTCATCGGATTTTCAATCAAACTTTCCAAGCTTATCTTTAGTATTTAAAATAAAACACTTTGAACCAAAAACCTTAAAATATGAAAATTTGGTTTTCTCCATTAAAAAGTTTATATGAAGTATTTTTCGTAAGTGGTCGAGTAGAAACACGATTCAAAACATAACATGCTATTGCAACTACTTCCCAGAAATGTTTTGGTTGTGAGCTTCCATTTAACAATGTTCTAGCACATTCATGTAATGTTCGATTTTTCCGTTCAACAACTCCATTTTGTTGTGGGATTCTACGAAACGAGAAATTGTGAAAATTTCCTTTCTTCTTATAGTATAAATCGAACTTTTCATTTCCAAATTCTCCTCCATGATCACTTATTATGTTTTTAATTTTTGAACATGTTAAGTTTTGAATTTGTTTTTCAAATAATTTAAAATTATCAAAAGTATCACTTTATTTCTCAAAAATATCGTACAAGTTTATCTTGAAAAAGCATTAACTATTACAAACACATATCTACTGTGATTTATAGACTATATATGAGTTGGTCCAAATAAATCCATATGTAATCATTCAAGTGGTTGTAATGTTGAAATAACCTTTATATATTTAAAGTAAGATTCTGTTAATTTTCCAAATGGCATGCATTACATAAGTTTTCTGATTTAAATTTCATTTTGGTAAACCTCTTACAAGATCATTTTTAGAAATCTTATTTATGGTTTCAAAATTAATATGACAAAATATTTTGTGTCATAACCAAGGATCGTTGTCTTTAGCTAGTAAACACATAGTTGGATTATTATTAACTGTCATATTTAAAATATAAATATTTTTATCTTTGTTTCCTCTGAAAATAAGATTTTGATTTGAATCAAGTATTCTATATTTATTTCTGGAAAATGATATTTTGAAACCTTTATCTCATAGTTGACTAATACCCAATAAATTATGTTTTGAATTTTTAGCTAGTAACACATCAGAAATAAGAGGTAAATTAGATATACCATAATTGCTTACGTAGCCTTTTCCAATGATATATATCCTTTGGAGTTATCCAAAGATGACAGTTCCTCCTTTAAAGTAGATAATATTAGTTAGCATTTCCTTGTCTCCTGTCATATGTTTCGAGCAACCACTGTCGAGTATCCATTTTCCTATATTTTTGAGTGGGACTTGCAAAAAATATATAAAATACATTGGTAACCGCTTCCTCCATTTGGGTCCTAAGAGTTAGGTCTTAGGAAACCAAACCAATAAGGTTTCAGTGTCCCTTTTAAAATATAATTAATATTATTTGCACAGTTTCTAAGAAAATTTTAATATATTTATTCCTAATCAGATAATTATTTGTTTATGGAACCCATATACTAATATTTTTAGAAGCCTTTTTTCTTTGAAATTACTTATGGTTTCTTTATACTAGGTATTACTGGTTTGTTAGGTCTACAGTTTTTCTTAGTACTAATTTTCTGAACATATCCTAATCCTTTTTTCACTAAAGGTAGGTTGAGAATTTTCTAAAATTTTAGATAAATTCTCTCCACCTTTATTAAAATTATTGACACTTCTAGAAATATCATCTAGTCTTATCTTAAGACTAGAATTATCTAATTCTATAATTTTAATCCTAGTGTTTAAATAACGATTTTCAGAAAAAAGCAGATTCTTTTTCTTTTTCTTTTTAAGTTTCAATTTCTTGACTAAATAAGGAAAGTTGAGAATTTGCATTAGATAGAGTTTCTTGTAATTTTCTAATTTCATCCTCTAATATCTTTTTTTCATCTTTTAGCAAATCTCTTTCAAATTTTGCCTTTTTCTAATCTTCATTTGCTTGTTTAAATTTTCTTTTATAATTATTTCTAGATTATAGTATTTCTGTATTTATTTCTACTATATCTTCGAAAGTAAAATCACTAACCTCAGTTCCTTTTGCCATAAAGCACAAATTAGCTTGTTCGTTATCACTTTCACTATCACTTTCATGCGATGAAGAATCTGAATCATCCCAAGTAAATGAAAAAGATCGCCTCTTGGATTTCTCGTTTTGCTATTTTTCTTTAATTCTGGACGGTTTACTTGATAATGCCCCTTTTTGTGACAATTGCAACATTCAACTGAGGATGAATCCTCCTTATTACTCTCTTTTGTAGGATTCTTCTTCATATCTTTCTTGTTTCCCTTTTTAAATTTCAGAATTTTTCTAAATTTTTTGGCAATGAAAGCTATGTCCTCTTCATCTGAATCTAATTCAACTTTTTCTGCATGGAAAGATAGATTCTTTTTATCTTGAGCATGAACCATTTTAGTCTGCAAATTCACTTCATATGACATTAGATTTCCTATCAATTATTCGGGTTTTATGGTTGAAAGAACATTAGCTTCTTCGATACCCAAAACCTTGCATTCCCATTCATTTGTCAAAGAGTTTAGGATTTTTGATACTATATCAAAATCAGTATATTTTTCACCTAAGCCCAATAATGAATGATAAATATTTTGAAATCGTGAATACATATCATTAATAGATTCATTTTCATTCATTTTATAATTCTGAAACTGATTTTTGACATGGATATCTTGCTTTGTTTAACCTTGCTAGTTCCTTCATGTGTGACTTTGAGAGTACGCCAAATTTCATATATAGTATTGCACATACAAACTTGGTTAAACTCATTTCTATCCAAGGCACAATGCAACATATTCATGGCTTTAGCATTAGCGGTAGCTTCTGCTTTTTCACAAGTTGACCATTCAGTATAATTTGTAGTTGGTTGTTTAAATTCTTTTTGAGTGATATTCCAAGAATCAAAACCATTAGCCTGCATATATATTCTCATACGTGTGGCCCAATAATTATAGTTCATGCTGTTGAAAAAGGGAGGTCGTGCAGTAGATTGACGTTCTGTGAATCCAGTGTTTGTGCTCATGATAGTGTTAGTGTTATTTTCCATATTATCAGAATATCAAATAACGGTTGTAAGGTTAATTGATATCCCGCTTTGAAACCAATTGAAAGAAAGTCAAGTGACTTAGAGTAGGATCAACTTATATGGAATATGCGGAAGTGTATATTATAATCTAACTTATCTTATACAATAATTATGCAAGTAAATATTAAATAATATAAGATATCACAGATAAGTAATGCAGTAAATAAAAATGGTATCCGAAAATTTTATACTGGTTCGGAGCACCGTTCTACGTTTAGTCCTAGACTCCTTCTGAAAGTCAACTATCAACACCCTCTGTTCACCCGGAGGAATAGGGTCACAACACACCCGAACAACCAAACGGGATTTTCTCTGCCTGAGCAACCGAACAGGAATTCAACAATACAACAAGATTTTGACTTTGATTGTGTTCTTGAATAACACCGAGTAGCCAGCATTTTGAGCTTCCTATAATCTTATCCTCAAGTATATAACATGTTTGTGAAGATTTGAAGGAAGTATATTTCTTATGAATCAAGAGATATAAAATATATTAAAAGATTCAAAAGCAATTTGAATGTTTGAGTAAGGTTTTAGAATGCAAGAGAATATTAATTTTAAGATCATAAAATATGAGAAGATTAGGTTATTTGTAACTCTGATTTTTGATGTATATATAATGATTAAAGAGTAGTCATCTTTCATGAAGAGTTATATCGAAAAGAAACGATCATTTCAATTAGAAATGAAAAGGAATCTCTCTACGAAAGGAGATAACCTTTCGGAAGTCAACTAGTATAAAAATTACCAATCAACTGGTAGAAATTATAAAATGTATATATATTTGAAAAATCTCAGAAAATAGTCGTTACTAGGCCTTTCTGTAACTTACCAATCGACTGTATGTTTTGAACCAGTCGACTGGTTCAGGGGCAGAAACCCCAGTAATGGATGTTTTGAGCCATTTTCAAATATATATACACGCACACACACACACACACACACACACATGTTTTTTTGCATTTGTGCTACATTAAGATAGATTTTAACAAAGTTCTAACACTAACACACACACATAAATATATTTACTAACTCCTCAATCAATCTTCATTTCTTTATTGTCGTGAATCAAAAATCTCATGAATCAACACGTATGCCCTATTTCAATTAGCTTATAATCTTTGTGCTCTTTAATTCCAGAACTAGAAACATTGCTAAACCAGATTCTTTTGAAGAGAAAAAATTTCTCTGTAGGTTGTAGATAATATGTCAACTCTAAAACTTGCGTTAAGACGCCATAAAAATCTTTTATATGATCCTGTGGATCATCACTACGTTTGACAAATTAGTCGATGTTATATGTTAATTTTTCGGCTCCATAATCACTGGTGTTGAATTTAAATCCATTGATGAAGCATATTGAATAAGTTTTGATGTTTGGTATGATAGTAAGATGTCGTAATCCTTCGTTAACAACACAGTTTTTTGGATCATGAACATAGTTTGAAAACCATTCAGAAAATCTTTTACTAAGATCACCAGATGGATGGTGTGATTCGTATATGCCGCAAATATGTGTTATATTCCTTTATATATATATATATATATATATATATAATTGAATTGTACATGAATTTAGTATTACCCTGACAAATGGTGCAACTTCCATATAATTTAAAAGAACACATGTTTGTGCCATATGGTAGTCTCTATCGCTTAACCATATTTCCACACATTTTCCAGTAGGTCTTCTGTGTTGTCTAAAATAACAATGTTTGAGATGAATCAGGTTCAATAGCTTCTTCATTACGGGGAACAATTACAAAAGATAAGTTCATATCTTCACTAAAGTAATGAGAGAGAGAAACGAAGCTTCCTCTTCAAGGTACGATTTGCAAATCGAACCTTCTATTCATGCTTTTTGTCTAAATTTTTTTCTTCATATAATTCAAGTACCAATAATAAGATTAATTAAATTTATATGTTGGTACAAAAATCTAAATTATAATATATCAAGAATATTGAGGATCTCTCAAATGGATACATCCATCCATATTGCACGGGACCTCGAAAGAGTGCTTCGGTAACACCCCATAAAATTCATAAGTATTAACAAATAAATTAAATAATTAAAACAAGCAATTAAATGATACGCTGGAAAATGGAATTTTTGCAGCTTTAGGAACTTGGCTACAAAACTCTCTTTTTTGGATTCATGGCGAAATTCTACATCGTTTTCATATATAATATGTTGAAAATGGTTAACGTATGAAGAAGTTATGAACAGTTGAATTTGTACAGTGTACATAGAAATTACATATATATATATATATATATAATTATGTGAATATTATATATATTGTCCAAATAATAATTTAAAATAAAAAGAGGGAAATTAAAATTACAATATTAATATATGGAATAATATATATAAATGAGCAAGTTGAATATTCCATCTAATTTAAATATGCGTGTGTGTGTGTGTGTGTGTGTGTGTGTGTGTATTACACAAGAAGGGGACAAGAGCAACATTAAAAAGGAAAGATGTAATTAGAATTAATTGCGTTATTGTATGTGTTTGAATTGATAATATCTAAGGGAGAAGCTACATATTTGGACAATAATAACATTCCCTTAGGTGGGTTGAAATCCAAATAAATAGATAAAGACAAAGGGGACAAAGGATGTGTTACAAAAGGAAAAGGATTGGTAATAAAAGGAAAGCAATTAAGCAAATAAAGAACGTAATTAATAAAAATGAACAACCCAATAAAGCTACGTAATTAGGGTTTTCTAAAGAGGTTATGTTTATATGGATGGTTTGGATTAATTTTTATAAATCTGACGGCTCCTGCTCACACGAGTAATATAAATAATCCCTCAAATGACACACCAGAAACCCTAATTATTCTAAACCTCTGCCCCCATGCTGCTGAATTTCATAGAAAAATAAAGAGAAAAAGGGTGAAGGTTCTTCTATTTCTCTACCTTCATTTCTATATCTCTCTATTTCAATTTATATAAGTTTAGGAAGTTGGAAATTAGCACAAAAAATATATATAAGAATCTAATTATGTGTTTCTTGTATTTATATTGTTTTAAGATCAATCAGAGCCCGCTTGAACTTTGAGAATCGTTGCAGATCTAGAGATTTCTATCACATATTTACTTGATTTGTGAGTAGAATCTAGTTTAGCTTAAAGGCATATTCATATTATTATCGGTTTGCTATATGAATTGTTATGCCTATGAAGATTGGTTATGCGATAACATGAAAAATCCCCAAATCTTCTACTTTGTAATAACGTAGGAAATTTTCATATTGAATTGATTTTTTAGAATTGTGGTTTTTGTGCTGAATTAAAGGTAAACATGAGTATTGTATTATTATTTATATTTTATGCAATTCACCGTCATCATTTGATTAAGCTTAAAAAGGTTTGGACTTGAATTATTTCATAGTTGAATTGGGTTTGGATCCTAATTTGGGTGTAAACGCATTCATAAATTGGAATGAACCAAATGTAAACATTTTTAGGTGTATAACATCACAAAAAGGGTGAATTGGGTGACATGTGGATTATAAACATACTGTTTGATTCGAATTTGGAATCAACACCAATGGTGCAAGCGATGCACTTCACCGATTCGGTAAGATTAAGATGTGGAACCGTGCTATCGAAAAATAAAAAGTATAGAATGAAGACAAAGAAGTTTTTATAGTGGTTCAATTCTAAATGAATCTACATCCACTTTAGTATCAATTATCATTATAGAATTTTTTTCTACAACATTCATTAAATCCCTTATACATTCATTTCTCACTCTTCTCTCTTTTTATGATCTAGCTACACTTGAATTCAGCAAACGGATGGAAGGGATCACTTGCTTTATGATGGAGGATGTATTAATCCTTGATCACTTTAACATTCTTGTGATCTTCCAAGTCTTTATGAGATTTTGTACTTAGATCCAAAT
This sequence comes from Allium sativum, assembly GCA_030737875.1. Taxonomy (NCBI): domain Eukaryota; kingdom Viridiplantae; phylum Streptophyta; class Magnoliopsida; order Asparagales; family Amaryllidaceae; genus Allium; species Allium sativum. The sequence goes on from CM060916.1 coordinate 331,025,084, forward strand.
TTCGAGAGGATTAGAGAAGGAAGGTTTTGGATTCTTTGAAATGATGTTGGATAACTTTCTTATGAATGAGATTCAAGGTCCTTTGATCCAATAGGAGTAAGTTTGTGAATTTGGTCCACATAAAGTTGGAGAAGAGTTGTTAGATCTATGAAAGTCATTAGCGAAGTTGTAGACCAGCTCTGAATTTGGCAGCACCTCCTTGTAGGAACGAAATTCGCCCCCCCCCCCCTCTAATGTGAATTATGGGAGGTATTTATAGGCAGGATTTAGTCCAGGTGGCAATTCTGTAATTTTCCTGAACCCCCTTTAGGTCGTCGGGCGAGCTAAAGGACTCTGAGGAATGTTTCTACGGTCTAAGGAGTGGCGGCACGGGCTTAAAAGAGCGGAGCGAGCTAGGTTTAGGCGACACGAGCTTGGACAAAGCGGGGCGAGCCAAGCACACCTAAAACGAGCTAAGCCAGGATACTGTAGTTTGGGCTTTGATGAAATGGGCTAAAACCTTTAGCGAGCTGGCGATTTGAGGGGCTGGCGACCCAAGAACCCTGCGAGCTAGCATCTAGGTAAGCCAAGATGCCCCCAATGACTTAAGATACTCAAACGAGCTAAATATTCCAGAACACCTCATATTATCTGAACGACCCAAAATACCGTAACGACCTAGAGCACTTACATGAGCAAAAGAGCTCATTGAGTTAGAGAAAACATAATGACCCACAGGGCCTAACGACCTAAAATCATAAATAAACCCAAATATGTTCATTATTTTCTACAACATATTTTATGGGTTAACACATACATGTGTGAACATATGAAATAATCTACTTTTGATTTAATATTTAAATCATTTCTACAAGCCTAAGGATACCCGTTATTGTTGTTATGTATATGTATATGTTTTCCATTCACTGCTATTTGCTATGTGTTCATTTTGCCATCATGTTTATGTGTAGCGGTAAAATATGGAAAAGTTTATCTTGTATGCCTTAATATGAATAAGGTGACAATTTCCACCTCGTTAGAATATTTACCCATTTGTATAAATGTTACGTTAATCAGGCGCTATTATTATATTACTTATTTAAATGTAATCAACGTATTTAACGTTATATTAAGCGTAATAAATGTGATTAGATTAGAGTTTGAATCTGAAATGTCCCCTTAGCAAATATATATTTTTTTGGTTATGTGTGTGTATGTATAGAATGACCTAAATATATATATATATAATAAATGACACTTAGACACGAGGTTAGTTGCCATTGGTGGTAGAAGCCTGCCCGGAACCGACCGACATATCCAGCAACCACAAGTATATGGGTTAACGTGCGAGGTCAAGTGTGTGTGTGTATATATAACTATATATATATATATATATATATATATATAAGTTGATGTGTGAAAACAAATAGGCTTACTACGCCTTAAGAAGGTCTTAAGTGGCTGACTCGCCTTTTATCTAATTTGGGTCTTAAGTGGTTAGGACTAGGTTCCCTCCGAAGGTTTATTCCTTGGAGAGGAACTCAAGTCATGGGACCCACCCTTATTAGTATTAAGGTAAGTCTTTGTGTCCTCCTTCTTTAAAAGTGGTTAGAGATAAAACGGTTAACGAAGTAGGGTAGTTCACGGGGTATGTACACTTCCTCTAGAAGCTTGTAAGGGCTCAACTAGGGACAGATCTGTAACTGAAGGATATGTGGCCATTGCAAGCTCACCAACTGCCTAAGGGAAGTCTTAAGTGACATAAGTGTCCTACCAGGTACACTATGCCATAGATTGCATACTGCAACACTAGAGAAGTGTTGCAGAAAGTGCCAAAAAGTGTTGCTATAGACCAAAAATGATATGTGGCAACACTTTCTTAGGGTTATCTTTTGCCGCGTTGCCTTAGAGTTAAAGGCAACACCTTTGCGACCCTTTGGAAACATCGGTACAGGTGTTGCCACAGTGCCACTACAACATAAAAATACCCTTTCATAACTGCCAAGAATAGTTGTAATATGTCTAGTACAACTGGAAATCATAATAAAGTCAACCTCTTTTACAACTGTTTCTAGCAGTTGTTAAAAAAAATTACACCTGTTAAAAGTAATTACACCTCAACTACCATTAATCAAAGATTCCATAATATTATAATAAATATTATTATAACACAGTATTTTATTTCAACATTTCAAATGGTACAAATTTTTTGAACTCCACTATTGTACATTCACTGGTTTATTTCATATTTACATACATTCTTCACTACATTGTCACACGATTCACTCATATACATACTAACACATATAACCATAAGCAAGAAAAAAATACACAAAAATGATTATATAAACTACTACCTTTATTTTCTTTTTCCTTCCGATGATTCGCTCGCAAAGTATGTGCAAAGTGATTTGGAGGTGTTCTTGGGTTTTTCCCCGTAGAAGCCTTGGATTAAAATTGGAAATACATTGCATGCTATCAAAACAAAATTCATCAACGCATGCATTCCCATCCACTCAAATGCATAAGTTTTCCTTCTAATGCCCTACACATCAACCTAAAATTTCATCTGAATCGACAGTAAGTTATAGAATATCGATTAGTATGCAAATGTATAGAAGCAACGCATCTAAATAACATTACCAACAAATATATTCCTGTAAATAGAACCCTGTCACTCCCGACAGTAAGACATGTGTAGCTAAACGTGTACAGAGCTTTATTGACATGCATGCTTGAAGAAAGTATACAAAATTGATTACTTATAAGAATAAATAGGAATGGTGTCTGTACTTCTTTTTTTCTAGAAAATTAAAATCAAGACAAAGTTGAATTTTAGAACAAAAAAGTTGAGAGAAAAGGCTACGGACATCAAAAAAAAAAAAAGGAACCATCCATTGCAGGACTGCAAGGCGGTATTTGAGTTACAAGAACAAATGAAATAAAAGATACGAAACTGCAATAATAATTCATCACCAAACCTTAAAATTCCTTCTGGATCAAAAGGGGCTTGACAGTATGAGGGAGCATTGTGCGGAAGAGGGCCATTTGATGGAGAATTTATGTTGCATTCCTGCAACAAGATTTACATTTGCAGTCATGGTGCTGCTTAAATTTCAAACTAAGTATACTTTTGCGAAAAAACATAGCCAAATATTGTGGATGTGTTCAATTAGTATTTTTTATTTGAATTTTCTTGAATCATTTCAAACTGTGTAACTCCTTCAAAACTAGTATACCAATACAATGTTTTCCAATGGTTCTACTGGTTTCCAACTAAACGAACTACAAATACCAATCCCTTGAACTTTGTTTTAGTGCATGATAAATGATTGCTCACAAACAATGACATTATTACTAATCTTATCAAACATATTATTAAAACAATGCATTTTCATCCATGCATGATGAGGATAATGAAGAGCCTGTCATCTGCATGACCAAGGATTTTTGGAAAGCAAGATGTTCTAACTAGAAAGGATTGATTAACCCAATTTTGAACCTAAGCAATAAAAGAGCTTACGGTTCTCAATTGAAAAATAATATACTCTTCCTGTTGTTTATAAGTAATGCTCCTAATCCACTCATCAGACATTGACTCCTCAATATCAACTGTTGGAAATTTTTCTTGCAAGCTGCTCATCTTTCTATACTACCGAGAAAAAGACTTCGTATTAGAGTATGGTTGCCTAGATTATTCTCCACTAACTACAGTTTCCCATTATTCTTTTGTTAAATAACCCACCAATAGAAAATCAAAGCAAACCGGCTGATATGCTTTAATAAATCATGATAGATGGCTATTTCAAGGGAGAATCTGCCTTACCATTCCTTTCCATTTGAAAATATATACCATTCCTTTCCATTTGAAAATATATAGAGCCATGTAGATAACATCCAATACTGTCGGTGGTATAACACTGATATATTGTAACAACCCGTATTTCAATAACATGTTAAAACGAGAATCAAGACAGAATTAAATTATAAATTCTGAATCAAATGAAACGGTCTGTGCCATTGCGTTCGTCTCGGAAAAATACGCGAAATAGAGTCCGAGTTTTCGAGAATCGGAGTCCGTATGACCCGTTAAAGGCCCAAAGAAGATTTCTGGAAATTTGAATTTCGGAAACAGTTTTGGAAATCAGATCTGGGGCTAGGCGGGAAGTTTCCCGCCTGGGCCATGTCGACAGGGCTGTCGACAGGCCTGTCGACTTGGGCCCAGACCAAGTCGACAGCCCTGTCGACTTGCCTGTCGACAGGGGGTGGCCGGGGCAATTTGCCTGGCGCACCTGTTTGTCTCACCTGGTCTTGTTCTTGGGCTGGGTCTGGAAGCTTCCGAGATCTGATGGTCCTAATCTATCCTAGGGTTAATCTAAGGGCCTAAAACTATCCTAATCTCTATAAAAAGACCCTAAACCTAACCTAAATCCCTAAAAATCAAACCTAGCAACTAAGTGCTGCCAAAATCAATTTTGATCATGGCCTCCATCTCCAATCCCTAGAGCCTATGCACTCAAATCAAGTTCAAATCAAAAGGTGCAAGCTTGCTACACCAAATGAAGGCCAAATCAACGTTGCTATGCGAGTTCCATGACGATTCTTCAACAAAGGAGGCACCTTTCTTAGCCAAGATGATTCATGCTTCTTTCCCTAGGCCTAACTATGTAAGTTCTAGCTACTTTTGGATCAAAACGGTATTTTTAATGTTGACATGGGATAAAATGAGGCTAAACATGATTATGCGAATCTATATGAACCTTACCATGCCTCTTGTGTTCATATTTATGATCTTAGGCCATGTGAGTGACTTAATCATGCCTCTCATGCTATGCATAACCTAGTTTAACTTGCAAGTTTGGATCTTTATGCATGAAATGCTAGCATGAACCCTTCGAAACTATTTTACTTGTGAAACATTGGCTAAGACAAGATTTTGGGGCTTATGCATGTTTATGAACTCAAACCCCTTATGCTAACATGCAAGTTTGTGGTCAAATCCTTTATGAGGTTATGCATGCTCGTGGCCAATCCCCTCTTTTAAGTTGTGCATGTTTATGGCCAAACCCCTTTTGATAATATGCATGTTTGTGGCCAAATTACCTTATGACACTATGCATGTTTATGGCCAACCCCTTTATGATGTCATGCATGTGGAACCCAAGCCCTTTTTGGCATCATGCATGTTTTGAGACTAATATGTGACATAGTATCCTTACTATGTTGACTCGCTTTGCTTGCGTTGGGAAAACACGATTTTGGGTAGTTAGATAAACACGAACATGTCGCAAAATCTTAACTTGAATATGACATGTGTTTATACTTGAAAATATGACTTGAAAGATGACATGTAAGTATGCATAAAAACATGAGTTTGGGAATTTACCTATTAAGTTAGGTCTACCCTTTGGGAATTTACCTATTAAGTTAGGTCTACCCAAATGCTTGAAAACTTGTAATATGTTTTGGAAACATGATGAACTTAGATAATATAAGTGTGGCCAACTCGAGGTTGGGTTGAGTTTGCAACGTAAAACTACCCGGAACCGACCGGCCTAACTAGTAGTTGCAAACAATAAGACCCAATGTGAGAAGTTGGTCATGTCGCGCTTAAGACCCGAGGTTAGACTAGGTTGTGGTGTAAATCTACCCGGACCCGCCCGGCTTAACTAGTAACCACAACAAGGTCTAATGTGAGAGGTTAAGAGTGCATTAATTGAATTAATGCCACATGATAAGGTTAAGTAAATTTGACTAATAACACTTAACCGATATGACACGAATGGGTAGGTTAAGTGGGACCGGGCTTGATTTCCTTAATGACACTTAACCATGCAAGATGATTAGGAGATGGGGTTAAGTAATTTACACTTAACTAATCCGACTGGGTAATTAGATGAGGTTAAGTAATTAAGACTTAACTAACCTAACCACGGTAATTAGATGGGGTTAAGTAATCCACACTTAACTAATCTAAACACGGTAATTCGACGGGGTTAAGTTAAACACTTAACCAATTTAAACTTGGTAGTTCAATGAGGTTAAGTAACCAGTACTTAACCAACTTAACGTGATAATTTAATGGGGTTAAGCAACTTATACTTAACCAATTATACATGAAGATTTGATGTGGTTAAGTGACATATACTTAACCAATCTAACTCGTTAATTTGATGAGGTTAAGTTAACCTATACTTAACCAATCTAACATGAAAACATGATAAGGCTAAGTCACGAATCACTTGAATACGCTTGACCGATTTGACTCGGTAATTTGACAAGGTCAAGTTAATTTATATAATTAACCAACCTAAAATGATAATTAGACGAGGTTAAGTTATGGATTGCTTAATATACTTAGCCAACTTGACACATGGTTTGTAGGGTTAGGTCTTGGACTTGGATACTTAGCCAATTTTGACATGGTTTGTAGACGGGCTAAGTTATGGACTTAAGGGACACTTAACCCATTAGATAAACCCTAATTCGGAGGATTAGGTAAATAACCATAGTTAACAAGGATTATGGAAATAAGGCTAAGTGGTAAACCTTAGTTAAGGGAAACTAAGTAATAATTCTTAGTCAAGGAAATTTGGACCATTTCTTAGATAGATTAGTAACCCGGTACGTTAGGTCAACGTTTAAGTATGCGTGTAGGAGCAGGCTATCTGATTTAGATAAAGGCTCCAACGAACTGGGTAACGAAGCAGCGGCTTCGGGGAACGTGAGGATATTCTTGGGATCCCTCTGTGAGCTGCCAGGTCATTATACTAGGCTCACGAGAGGTTGAGGTCTGCGGTAGAAGAACCAAGAATATGCCTTGGTTGCTATGCGAGCGACCTAAAGACTGGGGTGGATAGCAGTGAGTCGGCGAATACATAAGGTGCCCGAGATAGCAAGTTCGTCGATCATCTACCATCTTGAGTCAAGCGTGTACGTACGGAAAGGCAGGGAACACCCAACAGACCATAATTTGCTATCTAATTATGGGTGAGGTAGGCCGTAGGATGTGGGCTGGCCGGAGTGTAGTTCTCATGCAAGATTTTCTCTTGTGTTGCCTTTCGCTAGTTGAGGGAGGGGTCTCATGGGACCATAGCCACGTGTAGAAAAGCAGACCTTAGCATCTGCATCGGCAGATAAATCTAAAGCTCCCGACCGAGTCCTGTATTTCTTGTTTTGGTCGGTGACAGGACTCGGATGGCACGATGTGATACATGTGCATACAGTTATAGAAAAATGATTCACGATGAATGCGTGGGAAAAAGGGCGCGGTTGAGGGTTAGCGTAATCCCTAGTGGCCTAGGTGGTTTAACCCAAACCGAAATACGAAAGCGTGCAATAGGTAAGCGTAATCCCTAGTGGTGCTAGGTGGCGTAAGTCTTAGTAGTTCAAACGATGATTCATATGGAAGATCCTAGCTAGAACAAGGGTGATAGTCCAAACGATTTCAAGGATAATACGACATGAGGAAGCCCGTACGAGGTACGGCAAAGGACTGAACTTATATACATGGAAAGAAACATGTGAGTTGAGTAACCTATATATGCGATATATTAGGTTGACATGGACCATTACACGACTTCGAGCAAGGGACATTCATGGTTAACACATGACGCGGGTAGGGATACTAGTACGAGAGGTGCAGAGCAAATATACATGTTAGGACTAGGAAGAATATACATAATAGATACCGTGGGATGTTAGACGGGGTAGATACCTTGGGGTAATGTACTCGATAGAAATCTGACGATGTGATACCTTGACTTATCATAACACCACAGTTTATCATGATACCTTGGTTTACCTTGCCACAGTAGTTCAACCGGCTATCCTGGTTTATCCATCTTGTAGTTATCCTTATGTTTACTTTCAGTTTATGCATGTCATGTTACCTTTACCTGTTTTTATACTGGAAGTAGATAGGACTTACTCAGTCTTTTTGACTGACCCGTTTTGTTTCGCCTCTTTTCTTCCGTTCCCCCCCCCAGGTTACAGGGAGGAAACAATGTTGTTTAGTTCGGACTTCTTCTGCCTGAAGGTCATCATGGATGGCTTGGACTTCTCTTGGCTATGGCTACTTTACTGTTTTTACTTGGGGAATAATTTATGAAAAGGTTTTTATGCTTCTTTATTCTTGCAAGACAGGTTTTGATGTACTCTGATGTAAAAGGCTTTAGACCTTATTTATTCATGTTATGAAAGTTTGATTTTACTTCCGCTATTTATATATGTTCTGTCTTGTGATATTTCTGTGCATGTTTACCAATAATGCCCCTCTAAAGCTAGTGCATTCCTTTGCGAGTGACCCTAGCGGAGGCGGGGTGTTACATTTGGTATCAGAGCAGAAGGTTACCAGACTGGGCAAAAGTTTTTAAAGACCTTCTGAAAACTATTTGAAAACCGTTTACAAAGAAGCATTTTTCAAGAAAATTTTCTTTTAAAAGAAAAAGGGCTATTCCCCAAAGGCCATTAGCATTATCCTTGTTTCCTTGATTGAATCTCTTTTAGTTTCTTTCCTCCATCTGTAGTCACAGTGGTTTTGACTGCGACTAGTCTTTCTAGCTGCGTAAGTGTTTCCCGTACGATGGAGGAGGTTCTCGAGAGACCGTTGCAGAGTTATGAAAGGATAGTAAGAACAAGGATAAAAGATACGAGCTCAGGGATAAGCAACATGTTGGTATGGCTGAGTCCTAAAAGGAGGGAGAAAGATGAACAATAAAACCCATGACGAGAGAGTACCTTTGGCATGGTGAAACGGGACGGATAGTTAAGTATCATGGAACAGGGACAAGATCATTCGGAGGGCAATAGTATGCTCTCATTTCTAGGGTACCTCGGAAGGAGGGTAACGATCCTGTTAAAGGTTTAGTTTTTCTTCTCTATCATCCCGTCGGGACTTTGTTTGGATCACCACATCTTTTTAAGTCCGCTTCGATAATTGAGTCTCTGCACCTTAGTACTAGTATAATAGAGGATCCCGTTTTTGTCTTAAGTCCTATTGGAAGATCGGTCCATTTACTCATGGCTTGTTTGGATTTGAGAATGTCTATGTCAAGTGTTGAGCTTGGAAATAATGCTTATGTTTATAAGCTATGGATGGATTCTAGGGATGAAGTGGTTATCCAGCAAGGGGTGCCATTCTCGGTTTTGGAAAGAGGGTAGTTAGATTCTCGACTCATCTTGGTGATACCCTCGAAATCTCGTGTAACCTTTTGGGTTCTGTCATGGCTAGTTACCTAGAATCCCAAGATGCAGTTGTTGGTAATCCGTTTGAATAGGATTCGCCGCTAAGGCGGATGGTTCGTTTCGATTATGTATGAGTTATGGGAATCACCCTAGTAAGGACTCTTGGCAATTTGGATTGGCATCGGAAAACGAGATCCAGAATTCACTAGTGAATTTTGGAGAGCTGGCATGAGTACGTAGATATGGTTGAGCCAAGTATACTAGGGAAAGAATAAGTGCAAGTGGAACGAGAGGCGACGAGGAAATGAGTTCCAACTCATGTTATGGAAACAGGAAGTAAGAAGCTGCGAAATCGTGAAGTAAAAGGGGCGGTCAAGGCACGATGGAACTAAGCTCAAGGTAATGCGACGCAGGAGACTGAAGACTAAATACGTGCATGATATCTCTTTTGGGAATATATCCTTGACCCCTGTTTTCTGTTGAGCTTGCTTGTAGGCTATCTTTTATGGATATCCTCTCGGTCCTGTTTCTGTTACAAACCCCGTAAGGAGTTTGTTTTGTTTACCTTCTCGATCTTATTTTAGGGAATCTTAGGTAGAACGCTATGGATGTAAACATGTATTTGAAACATGTTATGGTTGATATGGTTGCAAATGGTTGCAAGTGGTTGCTCATGGATGCGCGAATTTACATTAGATATTAGCTCGACTCGGTCACATTTCATATTGCATATGCACGAGTATTTATACTTGTTTATGGATGAAATTGAATGTGTTATCATGTGGATGTTGCATATGGTTGAATGTTTGTGCACGCATATAGTGTATATGACTAGGACTATTTGCATACATGATGGATTCATAGCACTAAACATATTTTTGCATTCAAAAGATTTTTCAGGCCTGATCATTAGCATTAGCTAAGGAACATGTACACACACGTTTTGCATATATTCATACAGCATTAGAAATCATCTAAGGACAATGGTTGCTTGTGAATGATGTTTTGAGTAGATGGATGATGGATGGTAGGATATGTTCTTCCTAACTTAGAGATTTCGGGGACGAAATCCTAAAAGGCGGGGAGAATGTAACAACCCGTATTTCAATAACATGTTAAAACGAGAATCAAGACAGAATTAAATTATAAATTCTGAATCAAATGAAACGGTCTGTGCCATTGCGTTCGTCTCGGAAAAATACGCGAAATAGAGTCCGAGTTTTCGAGAATCGGAGTCCGTATGACCCGTTAAAGGCCCAAAGAAGATTTCTGGAAATTTGAATTTCGGAAACAGTTTTGGAAATCAGATCTGGGGCTAAGCGGGAAGTTTCCCGCCTGGGCCATGTTGACAGGGCTGTCGACAGGCCTGTCGACTTGGGCCCAGACCAAGTCGACAGCCCTGTCGACTTGCCTGTCGACAGGGGGTGGCCGGGGCAATTTGCCTGGCGCACATGTTTGTCTCACCTGGTCTTGTTCTTGGGCTGGGTCAGGAAGCTTCCGAGATCTGATGGTCCTAATCTATCCTAGGGTTAATCTAAGGGCCTAAAACTATCCTAATCTCTATAAAAAGACCCTAAACCTAACCTAAATCCCTAAAAATCAAACCTAGCAACTAAGTGCTGCCAAAATCAATTTTGATCATGGCCTCCATCTCCAATCCCTAGAGCCTATGCACTCAAATCAAGTTCAAATCAAAAGGTGCAAGCTTGCTACACCAAATGAAGGCCAAATCAACGTTGCTATGCGAGTTCCATGACGATTCTTCAACAAAGGAGGCACCTTTCTTAGCCAAGATGATTCATGCTTCTTTCCCTAGGCCTAACTATGTAAGTTCTAGCTACTTTTGGATCAAAACGGTATTTTTAATGTTGACATGGGATAAAATGAGGCTAAACATGATTATGCGAATCTATATGAACCTTACCATGCCTCTTGTGTTCATATTTATGATCTTAGGCCATGTGAGTGACTTAATCGTGCCTCTCATGCTATGCATAACCTAGTTTAACTTGCAAGTTTGGATCTTTATGCATGAAATGCTAGCATGAACCCTTAGAAACTATTTTACTTGTGAAACATTGGCTAAGACAAGATTTTGGGGCTTATGCATGTTTATGAACTCAAACCCCTTATGCTAACATGCAAGTTTGTGGCCAAAACCTTTATGAGGTTATGCATGCTCGTGGCCAATCCCCTCTTTTAAGTTGTGCATGTTTATGGCCAAACCCCTTTTGATAATATGCATGTTTGTGGCCAAATTACCTTATGACACTATGCATGTTTATGGCCAACCCCTTTATGATGTTATGCATGTGGAACCCAAGCCCTTTTTGGCATCATGCATGTTTTGAGACTAATATGTGACATAGTATCCTTACTATGTTGACTCGCTTTGCTTGCGTTGGGAAAACACGATTTTGGGTAGTTAGATAAACACGAACATGTCGCAAAATCTTAACTTGAATATGACATGTGTTTATACTTGAAAATATGACTTGAAAGATGACATGTAAGTATGCATAAAAACATGAGTTTGGGAATTTACCTATTAAGTTAGGTCTACCCTTTGGGAATTTACCTATTAAGTTAGGTCTACCCAAATGCTTGAAAACTTGTAATATGTTTTGGAAACATGATGAACTTAGATAATATAAGTGTGGCCAACTCGAGGTTGGGTTGAGTTTGCAACGTAAAACTACCCGGAACCGACCGGCCTAACTAGTAGTTGCAAACAATAAGACCCAATGTGAGAAGTTGGTCATGTCGCGCTTAAGACCCGAGGTTAGACTAGGTTGTGGTGTAAATCTACCCGGACCCGCCCGGCTTAACTAGTAACCACAACAAGGTCTAATGTGAGAGGTTAAGAGTGCATTAATTGAATTAATGCCACATGATAAGGTTAAGTAAATTTGACTAATAACACTTAACCGATATGACACGAATGGGTAGGTTAAGTGGGACCGGGCTTGATTTCCTTAATGACACTTAACCATGCAAGATGATTAGGAGATGGGGTTAAGTAATTTACACTTAACTAATCCGAATGGGTAATTAGATGAGGTTAAGTAATTAAGACTTAACTAACCTAACCACGGTAATTAGATGGGGTTAAGTAATCCACACTTAACTAATCTAAACACGGTAATTCGACGGGGTTAAGTTAAACACTTAACCAATTTAAACTTGGTAGTTCAATGAGGTTAAGTAACCAATACTTAACCAACTTAACGTGATAATTTAATGGGGTTAAGCAACTTATACTTAACCAATTATACATGAAGATTTGATGTGGTTAAGTGACCTATACTTAACCAATCTAACTCGTTAATTTGATGAGGTTAAGTTAACCTATACTTAACCAATCTAACGTGAAAACATGATAAGGCTAAGTCACGAATCACTTGAATACGCTTGACCGATTTGACTCGGTAATTTGACTAGGTCAAGTTAATTTATATAATTAACCAACCTAAAATGATAATTAGACGAGGTTAAGTTATGGATTGCTTAATATACTTAGCCAACTTGACACATGGTTTGTAGGGTTAGGTCTTGGACTTGGATACTTAGCCAATTTTGACATGGTTTGTAGACGGGCTAAGTTATGGACTTAAGGGACACTTAACCCATTAGATAAACCCTAATTCGGAGGATTAGGTAAATAACCATAGTTAACAAGGATTATGGAAATAAGGCTAAGTGGTAAACCTTAGTTAAGGGAAACTAAGTAATAATTCTTAGTCAAGGAAATTTGGACCATTTCTTAGATAGATTAGTAACCCGGTACGTTAGGTCAACGTTTAAGTATGCGTGTAGGAGCAGGCTATCTGATTTAGATAAAGGCTCCAACGAACTGGGTAACGAAGCAGCGGCTTCGGGGAACGTGATGATATTCTTGGGATCCCTCTGTGAGCTGCCAGGTCATTATACTAGGCTCACGAGAGGTTGAGGTCTGCGGTAGAAGAACCAAGAATATGCCTTGGTTGCTATGCGAGCGACCTAAAGACTGGGGTGGATAGCAGTGAGTCGGCGAATACATAAGGTGCCCGAGATAGCAAGTTCGTCGATCATCTACCATCTTGAGTCAAGCGTGTACGTACGGAAAGGCAGGGAACACCCAACAGACCATAATTTGCTATCTAATTATGGGTGAGGTAGGCCGTAGGATGTGGGCTGGCCGGAGTGTAGTTCTCATGCAAGATTTTCTCTTGTGTTGCCTTTCGCTAGTTGAGGGAGGGGTCTCGTGGGACCATAGCCACGTGTAGAAAAGCAGACCTTAGCATCTGCATCGGCAGATAAATCTAAAGCTCCCGACCGAGTCCTGTATTTCTTGTTTTGGTCGGTGACAGGACTCGGATGGCACGATGTGATACATGTGCATACAGTTATAGAAAAACGATTCACGATGAATGCGTGGGAAAAAGGGCACGGTTGAGGGTTAGCGTAATCCCTAGTGGCCTAGGTGGTTTAACCCAAACCGAAATACGAAAGCGTGCAATAGGTAAGCGTAATCCCTAGTGGTGCTAGGTGGCGTAAGTCTTAGTAGTTCAAACGATGATTCATATGGAAGATCCTAGCTAGAACAAGGGTGATAGTCCAAACGATTTCAAGGATAATACGACATGAGGAAGCCCGTACGAGGTACGGCAAAGGACTGAACTTATATACATGGAAAGAAACATGTGAGTTGAGTAACCTATATATGCGATATATTAGGTTGACATGGACCATTACACGACTTCGAGCAAGGGACATTCATGGTTAACACATGACGCGGGTAGGGATACTAGTACGAGAGGTGCAGAGCAAATATACATGTTAGGACTAGGAAGAATATACATAATAGATACCGTGGGATGTTAGACGGGGTAGATACCTTGGGGTAATGTACTCGATAGAAATTTGACGATGTGATACCTTGACTTATCATAACACCGCAGTTTATCATGATACCTTGGTTTACCTTGCCACAGTAGTTCAACCGGCTATCCTGGTTTATCTATCTTGTAGTTATCCTTATGTTTACTTTCAGTTTATGCATGTCATGTTACCTTTACCTGTTTTTATACTGGAAGTAGATAGGACTTACTCAGTCTTTTTGACTGACCCGTTTTGTTTCGTCTCTTTTCTTCCGTTTCCCCCCCCCCCAGGTTACAGGGAGGAAACAATGCTGTTTAGTTCGGACTTCTTCTGCCTGAAGGTCATCATGGATGGCTTGGACTTCTCTTGGCTATGGCTACTTTACTGTTTTTACTTGGGGAATAATTTATGAAAAGGTTTTTATGCTTCTTTATTATTGCAAGATAGGTTTTGATGTACTCTGATGTAAAAGGCTTTAGACCTTATTTATTCATGTTATGAAAGTTTGATTTTACTTCCGCTATTTATATATGTTCTGTCTTGTGATATTTCTGTGCATGTTTACCAATAATGCCCCTCTAAAGCTAGTGCATTCCTTTGCGAGTGACCCTAGTGGAGGCGGGGTGTTACATATATTGCATAATTAAATTTCGATTAATATTTTTTATGGGTAAACATATATTTATGTGGTGACCCACAAATCCGTACCATTTAAGTTGACTGAATATAACTCACATCCAACCCAAATTGCAAAAAATATGAATCATTAATAGAAAGAAGTTAGAGGATAAAATAGATAAGATAGAAAAGTTAGAATAGAAGAAAAGAAGATCACAACACAGAATCAGAGTAAACACGAACCTCATAGCGGAACGATTAAATATAATAGATATATAATCACTTTTGAAATACAAACTGGATTTGAACTTACATACATCATCAGATTATAACCATACACAATACAACGGAAATAAACTCTATATATATCTAACATTGAAGCCTCCTGATTCAAGCTCCTCCAAAAAATCTGTAAAATCCTGAACTACTTGACTGTCTGTACAAATTTGGGCACCCAAGAGTTTAGGTAAAACATAGAAAATAAACTCTGGGTCAGTCATGGGACTGGTGTGAGTAAACGATTTAAAATCATATTGATTTTAACTTTAAAAAGACTTTTGAAAGAAAAGATAATCGTAAGACCGATCCACACATAAATACGGATGGTTTTTACCTTATGATAACCAAAACATTTTGAAATCATATATATCGTCTGATATTATAATAGTGTCTAAATAATGTCTAAATACAAATAAATAGCAATATAGCGGAACGCTTGCATCTCATGTTCCATATATATAGTATAAAAACAAAACCACGAGCGCTTATTGGAGATTGTATTCCGACTATGACAAGGTATGGAACCACCCTCTGATAGTGTATCTCTACAGGGGAATATAGTAGGTTCGACAAGAACGTCTTGCAAGCCGACCCACACATGACCGACCATTCGTTTCTCTTGAGTGTATCGAATATATTATCACTAATGGTTGGGCCCACATAACCGTTATCCGAAGATACAGAAGCGAAAGAAGAAACAAATATGAATATTCTCCAGATAGGTGACAATACACCCTAATGTGAGCGACCCACATAACCATGTTGCCTGGCCGATTTTTGTCATTTTTCGGTCATACGGCTTGAGGTCAGAACTTACCGTTTGTAGCAGCACATCTTTATTTACTTTGAATGCCAATTGTCAACCTATAAAATCACAAATTGGTTTCCTCAAAAACACGGGTAAAACGCTAAGAGAAACGAATTCCTCCGCCACCAACATAGTTTTGAAGAGATCAACTTACGCAATCTGTTAGGTATACCCCATCATACATTCATCCATACAAGTTGTCATGGGGTTGGACAAACCAAAGGCACTATTCTGTAAATAGAACAATCCTTGCATAAACTCTATCTTTAATAATCTCCGACTTGAAACGTATAAATCGAATCGAAGTGGAATTTAATTCCAGACTCTTCGAAACGATAACGTAAAAGGTCAAGATTTGATAGTTAGTGATTTAACTATCAAATATAAAATATAATGAATAGGTTTATTTCCATTGGATCTGCTACGCCTTATGTAAATAGTCTTTAATTAATTTAAATTCAAATATTAAGTTTGAAAACAAAATTATTTCTTAATAAAGAAATTCTATAACGAACGCGAAATTTTCGACTTAGAAAATCGACACACAACACCATGTCGACTATTTAAAAGCGGAAATTCTGGAACGTCAATAGAAAGAAATTAGAGGGTGAGAATAGATAAGATAGAAAATAAGAATAGAAGAAGAACACTACTACAACAACATCAGAGTAACACGAATCTCACAGCGGAACTAATAAAATATATTATATAACATAACTTTGGAATAAAATAATATCGGTATACAATATTATTAATAGAGTACAACACTTACAACACAGCGGAAATAACAACAGTTATATAATCCTGAAGCCTCCAGCTCCAGCTCTCCAAGTATCCATAAAATCCCGACTACTTAACTGCCCGTACAAAATTAGGCACCCAAGAGTTTAGGGAAAAAAAATTGGGTCAGTCATGTGACAGGTGTGAGTAAGCTCCAACCATTTGTTTTACTTTTAAAATTCTTTTAAAAGAAAGGAAAATCGTAAGACCGATCCACACATAAACACAGATGGTTTTTACCTTACAACTACTCAAAATATTCTTTATATCACAATTCTTCTGATATTATAATAATATCTAAATCAAGTAAATAACAATCTAGTAGAACGCTTTCATCTCGCGTTCTACATATATAATTACAATCAAAAACCGCAGACTCTTATTGGGTAATGGATTTCCAACTATGAAAAGGTATGGAACCACCTTCCGATCAGTGTACTCAAGAAGCGATACACTGGAGTTCAAAAAGAACATCTTGTAACTCGTCCACACATGACCGGCCATTCATTTCGCTTGAATGTTACGAATATATTGTCACCTTACGGTTGGTATACCAACATAACCGTTCCCGAGAGATACAGAATTGAAAGAAGTAAAAAATATGAATATTCTCTAGTTAGTGTCAATATACCCTAATTGGGTGCGACCCACTTAGCCATGTTGCACGCCCGATTTCTGTCATTTCCTAGTTGATGAGGCTTGAGGTCATAACGTATCTTTTAACAGATCACCCCTTTATTTACTTTGAATGCCATATCGTCATTCCCGTTAAATAACAAATTGATTTTCCTAAAAATACCACGGGTATAAGCTAAGAGAAACGAATTCCTCCTCCACCAATGTAAATACGCTTGAAACGATCAACTTACGCGATCCACCAGATATACTCTGTCAGACATTCGTCCATTCAAGTTGTCCTAGGACTGGACAATCCGAAGGAATTATTCTGCAAATCCGTCTTAGGCAATTTCTACCTAGGATCGCCAGAATAAATCTTGCATAAACTCCATCTTCAGTTGTCTTCAATATATTTGATTTGAAACGATAATGCCCATACGGAGTGGTTTTCAGATAATAAATCTGATTCTGGTCTCTCCGTATTGACAACGGAAATGGTCAAAACTTTGATAGTCGGTTATTTAACTATCAAAGGAAAACATATGTACAAACAACGGTCGTATTCCCAAATAGGAATCTTACCAATCAACATCATTTCATTTCCCAATTTCACATTTATCGTTTCCATATATTCATAAATTCCTTATTTTTTGAAATTAGAAAATATATGTTATTAGCTTTGGAAAACGTTTCCATTTCTGATTCACGCATCAATATCTTCCCACCTCAATCAGTATCTAACTGTAAACTAGTAAGAGAACAACTTCCCAAGTATAAACCACGAAGGCCGAAACCAACATCAGATCGATACCTATAAAGCCATTCAACTCAACTAATTTCCAATCAGTTTCTAATTTCAGTAATTCCATTTAAATTCTGAATTCAAACCCTAAATTCCTTGATAATAATTTATTTGCAAAATATTTACTTCAATCTAATTTTTCACATAGAATATGAATAATATTTCTTTATATAATCAATACAGTTTGATTTCGTATCTAAAAATAATATCTCAAACCCAAATTCTATATATATTTTTATTTGTAGAATTATTCGTACAAGTCTTATTTCATTTCCAACATTTATAATCTCATTGTAAATTTCCTACATAACTACTACGTTCACATTCCATTTCAAATATTGGTGTTAAAACCGATTTTACTTCTCTATATAAATTCAGATTTATATATTCAATTTATCAAATGATAAATATTTAAATTATTCTCCTCAATTTATCTGTTAAAACAGATTTCTATTAAATATTTACTTTAAATCAATTTACTATAATTCTTTAATATCTCACCAAATCCCTTTTATAATTCTATTAATTTCCAAAACTAATTTATTCCATAAAGTTCTTTATTTACTTCTTTTTATTTCCATTAAGTATTTTAACCAAAACGGTCTTCTACACTTCTATATAACGGTTAAATTTTTTATATAGAAGTTCCTTATTTTATTTTCAAATATCTCATTTTATAAAATCCATTTGATTTTATAAAATTCCAAAATTCAATATCCACTTCATAAATTCCTTTTTATAAAATCCTTTGATTTTATATAAATATTTTATTTCAATATACAGTTTGAAAATTCCCTTTTTCATTTCAGTATTTCTTATGGTATTTAAAAATACCAAATAACAAGACCAGTGTTATTATAATCAATCACAGATTTTGTATCACATCATATATCACAATATATGAAAGCAAACAGTATTATAAATATTGAGGAATCCCGTTGGATCCCTCCAACCTGTTTCCCTGCATCACAGATGTTAAACAATATAATTAACATCAATTTCATTTCAATATGAAATATTTCGATAAACAGAATCAATATTTAATTAACAATATATATATATATATATGTGTGTGTGTGTGTGTGTGTATATATATATATATATGAGTGTGTGTGTGTGTATCGTTATCTATAATTTCAACCAATAAATTAGCAGTTCATCCAAACAGTTAACACATAGAAATCAACGAACATTTATCAGTTCTAAAAATACATTATAAAAATATAATTGGGCAGAGTTAGTTAGTTTTACTCACATTGGACATCATCGTTAAATAACGATAACTGTCGGTTCATTCAGATAGACAATTTATTTCTCTATAAATTATAACGAGCTCCAATTCACTCCCAATCAGTCCCGTTGTGTAGCCCTCGTCCATACGATTCCAACAGATTTGACCGTTCGAAACTCTGCTATAATATGTAGAAGTTATTACACTTACAATTTTGAACTAGCATTTATATTAATCTTTACCTTAATTAAAATGAACTCGGGCCTTACCCAAACCATTTCCGACCCACCATTACATCAACCCGCTCGCTACAGTACCTTTCCTCTCCAATTCAATTTCGCTCCTGTACATAACTCTAGCATTGCTGATTCCTTGTTCTACTAAAAACTCCTCTATTTCCCTCTTAAAACTCAAACTTAAAATCACGGTGACAACCCACGTCACAAACTCTATCGCCTGATCCCATTTTCCATCAACTCGAGGTCCACATAGAAAAACCGACGTCCAACTCCAAGAGCAGTTTTCACCATTAATGCAACTCCAGTTCGCTCCTATTCCTCCATCTCAAAACGAAATCAGATGGCGCCACCACTATTTAGTTCTCCTCTCCGATATCTACACAATCATCACCGTTTACATCAACTCGTGTCTCCCTTCCTCACAGTGACTTCGAGCTGCGTGTATGTTAACGGTACAATAGTGCGATCTTTTTTTATTCCCATAACCCATAAAACTTGGCCAACCCTATTCATTTTTCCTCACGCAACCAATACCATACTCCCTAATACGGATTTCAGCTCGAATCTTTTGAAGGATGGATCCCTAGGCTCACGACGGGTGCACAGGCTGAACAAAAACACAGTCGATCTGAACAAAAATCCTACGATATCGAAGAGCAACTCACGGGCATTTCAAATATAATTGTCTTGAGAATTATTGCTTGTATATGAAGTTATATGATTTTAAGAAGATCAAAGTAGTTTACTGGAAGGAAAACAAAAACTTACGGCGAAAATAGTTTTGACCAGAGAAAAATTGGTTTAGGGTTAGGAGAGTCAATGGATATTTATAGAAAAGTTATGTATTTTAATATTTGATTATTTTATTCATTTTTATTCCAACGCTGTTTATATTTGTCAATAAAAATTCCTATGATCACATACAATATCCAAATTCGATAAAAATGGACATGCAGCTACAGTTCGACACTACGAACCTAACAAAACTTGTTTCGTTGAATTCCGAATCCGTTTGCCCACACAACGTTTTTTTAAAGGTCAAATTATAAACTGTTTTTCACATTTAAATTCCACACGGCCACATCGACTCCAAACATTACGGAAATTGAAATCTAATAATAATTTAATATTCCGGACTCAACAAAATTAGTTTCGTCGAAAACGGAGGTCATTTGCAAAAGTGGCTATTTTTAAAGCTCTAAATAAACCATTTAAATATTAATATATTTAAAAATAATTAATTTAAATAATAAATTAATATTATCATTTATTCACAATAGAATATCATACAGCTCCAAAATATTCCTATTTGAATATATAACTCGATATTTCAAATCCATTGTTAAATCGATACCCAATTTATATTAAAAATCCTTTTGTAATATAAATAAATCATTATAAATTATAAAGGAATTCCATATCGACTTTTCAAAAATTTGATTTGGACACAACTCGCAATCTATACGACGAAATCTTGATTTTTCCCTATATACTTCACCAGCTCCGAACGTTTCTTGCATCACAGAAATCCGATTTAAAATGAATTATGTATATTCGATTGAATTTCGAATCGCCAAATTACGAACTACCACGTCATTTCGAGCTCGATTATAATTATAATATAAGTTATACGTTCGACTGACATTTGTAAATATTTTTTTTAATATAATTCATATTCTAAACTGAATTATATTAGTTAAATGATACAATTCACATAATATTGCCAGTTCTACTATTTCCGACTATTTCGAAAATTAAATATATTATTCTATTATTTATATTAATTAAATATTCAATATTATTTAATTAAACAACCATATAAAATCTCTAAATCACTATTTAAAAATTAAATAAATTAATTATCATATCGATAAAAATACGGGACGTTACATTCTTTCACCCTTAAAATAATTTCGTCCTCGAAATTGCTAAGGTAGAAAACATACCCTATTAACTAGGTTAAAAATTATTTGTTTACTTCTTGAATTTCAGTTTACTATACCAATTAATTTAAACTAAATATTAATTCTTTCTTATTAACAAAAAATTTTGAAAATCCAGAAAATTTTCTAATACTTTAAATTTTCGAAAAATTTCGCCAGCACCTCCTTTGTACGACTCAATCGGTACAACTACAACTCGCCTCTCTAGGCCTTATCCAACCCAAAAGAAAATCAAACAGGCTCATAAATCACCAAACTCATATAAAAATAAACTTTCGGGCATATCATTATATCCTTTCTATCTGCTATCAATTCAGCATAAACAAATGTCATTCCAATCAATCTCCGATTAATTCATCCTCAAACTCAATCATTCGGTTATAACCAAGCCGAATTTCATTTCAAATACAAGTTTCGTTCTCAATTACAGACTCTTGATTCACCAAATCAACATACTAACCAAGTTAAGTTACTTTTCCACATTTCATTAACTAATTAATTCCTCAAATCAGTTATCTTTATCTCATAATCCAAATGTGATTTTTTCTTTCAAAAATCAGTCCATTTACTCAACGGAGTCCAATTATATACTAAATTCAATTTTACTCGATATTACCCCATTTCAATATAGTTTCCACTTTACTGGCTTTACCTCAATTTCAATTTGTTTCCACAAATTTTTATTAATTTGTTTTTAAATCTAACCATCTCTCCTGGGAGTTTTAAACGGCTTAGCTTTTTGTAAAATCAATTACTCCTTTTCGGAATTTCAAAACAACTTATTTTTCTAAAACAAATCAAAAACAATCTCTTTGATAGCAATCTATCACTTAGAAACTCGAAAATGAACACCGATGATGTCCGGATCATCATCGAAATTATTTTCTACCTACCGAAGTAAATTCAATAATATATCACTTTCAAAACCATTTCTAAACACTTCTATTTTGAAATACATTTCAAAATACCATTCACAGTGCTTGTAAAACAAATTAAAATCTCGCAGGATTTTAAAAATCTCATATACTTAATTCATATCCATTTACAAACACCTTTCCAAACCCCAGAGTTTTAAATTTCATTTCTGGTTTAAATTCCATTTTAATTCATTTTGTAATAGTTATACGAATTTTATTTGGTTATATATGTATAACCAACCCAATTTTAATCTTATTCGATTAATATAACATCCAACACATCCAATATACTATAATATATAAAATATCTCTACTTTATTTATATCAAAATATAATTCGAATAAAATTATTTCATTTACCCTCTTTTCAAACCATATTGTGTCGGTCCATCGTATTCAAGTGTTTATAAACCCCTACCAATACAGTAGATCAAAATGATCGCTCAGAACTCATAAATAACTCAACCAATAAATCACCACAATATAAAACAATATTTATAAAATCTACACATACGCTTTCTCGTATATATACACTCAACTCAATCTAGGGCATTACTAACCCCATCTCTACCGAGTCACACCACAGAGCCAAGGTAATTACTTAACCTTCATCTCTGCTACCACTGTAGCAAACGCGAAATTTTCGACTTTGAAAATCGACACACAACACCATGTCGACTATTCAAAAGTCGGAAATTCCGGAATGTCAATAGAAAGAAGTTAGATGGTGAGAATAGTTAAGATAGAAAATTAGAATAGGAGAATAAATACACAACTACAACAACATCAGAGTAACACGAATCTCACAACGGAACTAATAAAATATATTATATAACATAACTTTGGAATAAAACAGTATCGGTACACAATATTATTAATAGAGTACAACACTTACAACACAACGGAAATAACAACAGTTATATAATCCTAAAGCCTCCTGCTCCAGCTCTCCAAGTATCCATAAAATCCTGACTACTTGACTGCCCGTAAAAAATCAGGCACCCAAGAGTTTAGGGAAAAAAAAAATCTGGGTCAGTCATGTGACTGGTGTGAGTAAACTCCAACCATTTGTTTAACTTTTAAAATCCTTTTAAAAGAAAGGAAAATCGTAAGACCGATTCACACATAAACACGGATGGTTTCTACCTTACGACTACTCAAAATATTCTTTATATCACAACTCTTCTGATATTATAATAACGTCTAAATCAAGTAAATAATAATCTAGTAGAATGCCTTCATATCACGTTCTACATATATAATTACAATCAAAAACCATGGACTCTTATTGGGTAATAGATTTCCAACTATGACAAGGTATTGAACCACCTTCCGATCAGTGTATTCTAGAAGCGATACACTAGAGTTTAACAAGAACATCTTGTAACTTGGCCACACATGACCAGCCATTCATTTCGCTTGAATGTTCCGAATATATTGTCACCTTATGGTTGGTATACCAACATAAACGTTCCCGGGAGATACATAATTGAAAGAAGTAACAAATATGAATATTCTCTAGATGGTGACAATATACCCTAATTGGATGCGACCTACTTAGCCATGTTGCCTACTCAATTTTTGTCATTTCCTAGTTGATGAGGCTTGAGGTCATAATGTATCTTTTAACAGATCACCCCTTTATTTACTTTGAATGCCACAACGTCATACCCGTCAAATCACAAATTGATTTTCCTAAAGATACCATGGGTATAAGCTAAGAGAAAAGAATTCCTCCGCCACCAACGTAAATACATTTGAAACAATCATCTTATGTGATCCACCAGATATACTCTATTAGACATTCGTCCATTCAAGTTATCTTGCGACTGGACGGTCCGAAGGAATTATTCTGTAAATCTGTCTTAGGAAATTTGTACCTTGGATCATTAGAATAAACCTTGCACAAACTCCGTCTTCAATTGTCTTCGAAATATTCCCCATACGGAGTGGTTTTCAAATAATAAATTTGATTTCGGTCCCTCCGTATTGACAACGGAAATGGTCAAAACTTTGATAGTCGGTTATTTAACTATCAAAGGAAAACATGTGTACAAACAACGGTCGTATTCCCAAATGGGAATCTAATCGAGCAATCATCATTTCATTTCCCAATTTCCCATTTATTGTTTCGATATATTCATAAATTCCTTATTTTCTAAAATTAGAAAATATTGTTATTAACTTTGGAAAACGTTTCCATTTCTGATTCACACATTAATATCTTCCCACCTCTATCAGTCTCTAATTGTAAACTAGTAAGAGAACAACTTCCCAAGTATAAACCCCGAAGGCCGAAACCAACATCAGGTCGATACCCACAAAGCAATTCAACTCAACTAATTTCCAGTCAGTTTCTAATTTCATTAATTCCATTTAAATTCCTAATTCAAACCCCAAATTCCTTTATAATATTTTATTTGCAAAATGTTTTTTAATCTAATTTCTCACATAGAATGTTAATAATATTTCTTTATATAATCAAAACAGTTTGATTTCATATTTGAAAACAATATCTCAAACCCAAATTCTATTTATATTTTTATTTGCAGAATTATTCATACAAATCTTATTTGATTTCCAACATTTATAATCTCATTGCAAATTTCCTTTATAACTGCTACGTTCACGTTCCATTTCAAATATCGGTGTTAAAACCGATTTTACTTCTCTATATAAATTCAAGGTTATATATTCAATTTATCAAATGGTAAATATTTCCTTAATTGATAAACATCGTTTGTAAATTATTCTCCTCAATTTATCTGTTAAAACAGATTTCTATTAAATATTTACTTTAAATCAATTTCCTATAATTCTTTTATATCGCGCCAAATCTCTTTTATAATTCTATTAATTTCCAAAACTATATTTATTCCATAAAGTTCTTTATTTAATTCTTATTATTTCCACTAAGTATTTTAACCAAAACAGTCTTCTACACTTCTATATAAAGGTTAATAATTTTATACAGAAGTTCCTTATTTTATTTTCAAATATCTCCTTTTATAAAATCCATTTGATTTTATAAAATTCCAAAATTCAATATCCACTTTATAAATTCCTTTTTATAAAATCCTTTGATTTTATATAAATATTTTATTACAATATACAGTTTGAAAATTCCCTTTTTCATTCCAGTATTTCTTATGGTATTTAAATATACCAAATAACAAGGCCAGTGTCATCATAATCAATCACAGATTATACATCACATCATATATCACAATATTTGAAAACAAACAGTATTATAAATACTGAGGAAACCCATTGGATCTCTCCAACTTGTTTCCCTGCATCACAGATGTTAGACAATATAATTAACATCAATTTCATTTCAATATGAAATATTCTAACAAACAGAATCAATATTTGATTAACAATATAAATATATATATATATCATCATCTATAATTTCAACCAATCAATTTACAGTTCATCCAAATAGTTAACATACAGAAATCAACCAACATTTATCAGTTCTAAATATACGTTATAAAAATATAACTGGGTAGAGTTAGTGAGTTTTACTCACATTGGACATCATCGTTAAATAACGATAATTGTCGGTTGATTCAGACAGATAATTTATTTTGCTATAAATTGTAACGAGCTCCAACTCACTCCCAATCAGTCCCGTTGTGTAGCCCTCGTCCATACGATCCCAACAGATCTGACCGTTCGGAAATCTGATATAGTATGTAGAAGTTATTACATTTACAAGTTTGAACTAACATTTATATTAATCTTTACCTTAATTAAAATGAACTCGGGCCTTACCCAAACCATTTTCGGCCCATCGCTCACAACAGTACCCTCCCTCTCCAGTTCGAATTCGCTCATGTACTAAACTCTAGCATTGTTGATTCCTTCTTCTACCAAGCTCCTATATTTCCCTCTTAAAACTCAAACTTAAAATCACGGTGATAACCCACATCACGAACTTTATCTCCTGATCCCATTCTCCATCAACTCGAGGTCCCCATAGAAAAACCGACGTCCAACTCCAGGAGCAATTTTCACCATTAACGCAACTCCAGTTCGCTCCTATTCCTCCATCTCAAAATGGAATCAAATGGCGCTACCACCGTTTCGATCTCCTCTCCGATCTCTACACAATCATCACCGTTTACATCAACTCGCATCTCCCTTCCTCACTGCAACTTCGAGCTGCGTGTACAGTAACGATACAACAGTACGATCTTTTTTTTAGTCCCATAACCCATAAAACTTGGCCAACCCTCTTCATTTTTCATCACGCAACCAATACCATATTCCCCAATACGGATTTCTGCTCGAATCTTCTAAACGACAGAACCCTAGGCTCACGACGGGTCCACAGGCCAAACAAAAACAATGCTGATCTGGAAAAAAAATCATATGATATCGAAGAGCAACTCACGGGCATTTCAAATATAATTGTTTTGAAAATTATTGCTTTTTATATGAATTTATATGATTTTAAGAAGACCAAAGTAGTTTACTGGAAGGAAAACAAAAACTTACGGCGGAATTAGTTTTGACCAGAGAAAATTCGGTTTAGGGTTTGGAGATTTAGTGGATATTTATAGAAAAGTTTTATATTTTAATATTCGATTATTTTGTTCATTTTTATTCCAACGCTGTCTATATTTGTCAATAAAAATTCCTATGATCGCATACAATATCCAAATTCGATAAAAAAGGACATGCAGCTACAGTTCGACGTTACGAACCCAACGAAAGTTGTTTCGCTGAATTCCGAATCCGTTTGCCCGCACAGTGTATTTTTAAAGGTCAAATTATTGATTGTTTTTCACATTTAAATTCTGCACGACCACATACTAACTCCAAAAATTGAAATCTAGTAATAATTTAATACTTCGGACTCAACAAAATTAGTTTCGTCGAAAACGGGGGTCGTTTGCAAAAGTGGCTATTTTTGAAGTGGCTATTTTTAAAGCTCTAAATAAACCCGTTTAATATTAATATATTTAAAAAAATTAAATTAAATAATAATAAATTAATATTATCGTGTATTCACAGTAGAATATCATACAGCTCCAAAATATTCCTATCTGAATTTATAACTCGATATTTCAAATCCATTGTTAAATTGATACCCAGTTTATATTAAAAATCCTTTTATAATATAAATCAATCATTATAAATTATAAAGGAATTCCATAGCGACTTTTTGAAAATTTGATTTGGATACAACTCACAATCTATACGACGAAATCTTGATTTTTCTCTTCCATTAGAAAATTATAATTCACCAGCTCTGAACGTTTCTTATTTCACAGAAATATGATTTAAAACGGATTCTATATATTCGATTGAAGTTCGAATCGCCAAATTACGAACTACCGCGCCATTTCGAGCTCGATTATAATAATAATATAAATTATACGTTCAACTGACATTTATAAATAAATTCGTTAATATAATTCAAATTATAAACTGAATTATATTAGTTAAATGATTCAGTTTACACAATATTGCCAATTCTACTATTTCCGACTATTACTAAAGTTAAATATATTATTCTATTATTTATAATAATTAAACCTTCAATATTATTTAATTAAAAAACCATTTAAAATATCTAAATCACTATTTAAATAATTAAATAAATTAATTATTACATCGATAAAAATACGGGACATTACAAATTCTTAATTTACATCTTATGTGATAATCTCATTCTTGATTATATGTTTCATAACTTAAAGCGATATTCAATTCTAACACTCATTCTCGAATACAAACTTATACTATCTATCAGATAATAGTGAAATCGTTCAAGTTGGGGTATTTTAGTTACCTTTCAGACCTTGAAATGAAATCATTTCTTATCTTTAAGATTTGTAGAAGTTTAATATTCGAAACATTCGACAAACCAAAATTTGTAAATCCAGTTGATTTTTCAAATCTTAAACTATTTTTCAAAACAACGTTCCTTCGTAGACATTCAACAAGTTAACTTAAATAGTAAAACCAAGGAACTTAATCAAATAAATCAGCTTACTTCCCTTTTCATTGATAATTTAATTATCTTAAAAAAAATGTACTAAATTAATGGATTTATCAAGTTAATACCTCACCTTGGATAATCTATCAAATTTAACTTCTTTGTTTGACTGCATAATTATCTTAACAAAATTTGTTAATGCAATATTAATTGGCTTTTAATAAAATATTTCTATGTTTTAACAATACTTGTTAAAAACTATTCTATTAAATTGATTAGAGCAAATTAATTTAATATCCAGTTTTCATTTAAACCGGTTGATTTAAATCAACCTAAAAGCAATATGATTAATAATATTTAATTTGAAATAATCACATTTAATTGTTTCTTAAAACAATTATTCAAACTGTTAAAAATTTATGTTAATTTTTGATTTTCTTTACAGAAATTATAGCTTAGCAGTTCCAGTGGTGTATAATGGTTCTTATAACCAACAACATTCAAAACATTAATCCAATTTGCACAACAATTATAATCCAATAACTCAACAACAGATGTTTCTCTGAATAAAATATGTCAAACTGATGTAATTGTAGAACGGTGTTTATTCCTACCAACAGAGTGTTCAAACAATTTAGCAAATCAAATATATAGTGAAACAGTATTTATTTCTACTAACGGGGTGTCAGTAACAATATGTATGTTTAACATAACTGAACACGATTAAATTAATTAGATATTTAATTGAACAACAATTTAGAATTTACTGAATTACAGATCATTATTGATCGAGTATAAAAGGTGTGTTAATTCAGTTAAACAACTAAATTTACATTCGGTTAATTTTAATAATATATATTATTAAAACACTTAATAAACTAATTTATTTAAATTGAGTTGTTTAGAACCCGATAACTGTGTCGAACTATTTATAAATACTAACGTTCGACTCCACTTTACAAACACAAGCCAAACTATTCAAATATATTCCTTCGATTTAACTTATACATCTCAATATAAAATTTAGATATGTAATTATATTTTTATTTGATTTAAACTACCTTTTTCTTAATTGGGTCAAGTCCAACTGCTCATCACACATTTTATATATATACTTGACAAAACCTATACATATTTTATTATTTAAAACTTAACTTAATTTTTTTTAAATATTTCCTTTATTGGTTTTATTTAATTTTTTTCTTTTTAAATTATTCTTTAACTTCCCATTTTCTTTCTGGCCCAATAAGGCCCAACGCCAGTCCAAATTCCCAACTTCCCTTTTCTTCTGGCTTGTTTTGCATGTTCATTTCGCCTGTTCAAACCTTAAACCGGTCCCCTTATTTCTTGCCAGGATCCACGCATCTAGCCACACAAAATACAGTGATCAACACACTCGATCCACACCATTTTCTTGCACAATCATATCCTCAACCCTTTTCTTTTATGCACCTTGTGCATGTGTACACCTCCTCTGGTCACTATGAGACCACTGCACCGCTGCTCACAAGCCACAATGTATCCCAGCATCTCTTATGACCATCCACCCAGACCTCGAACTCCGTCTTCCCCCAAAACACTCTTTCTGTCATTAAACTTGAAAGGTGAAAGCTCCAGGTCGACACCAAAACCAACCTTCCCACGTCATTCCGACCATCTGCCAACCTGCCACCACCTCCGATGGTTTCCCCCTCATCGTGACCTTCTTCCCACCAAGCAACTCCACACTCGAACTCTCCTACACACCGTATAATCAAAGCTCCAAACCGTATAACCCTAGCCTTAAAAACACAGCTCCAAACCCAAAAATGATCTCGTCC
Organism: Allium sativum; assembly: GCA_030737875.1. Taxonomy (NCBI): domain Eukaryota; kingdom Viridiplantae; phylum Streptophyta; class Magnoliopsida; order Asparagales; family Amaryllidaceae; genus Allium; species Allium sativum. The sequence goes on from CM060916.1 coordinate 331,055,116, forward strand.
AAACTCCTCTGACCATCGGAGGTGCTGCACCTTGTACACTCCTCGATATCATCCCTACGAAGCTCCATCTATAGCAGGATCTGATTCCACCACCAAAATGGAAAGGATTTAATTTTTAACCCAGAAACAGACGTTCTCCTCAAACCCAAAAGTAGTGCACTAAAAATTCTAATATTGGTTTTAAAAATCATGTTGAAGGCGATTGATTTAGATGATGAATATTATTCATCAGTACTCGAAAATAAAATTTTGGATAAAAATTGGGTGGTTTATTGTAATCTATCTATATCTTAATATATACATCATTATTCGTTTTGAAACCATTTTTAAATTACTTAATGGATCTACGCAAACAATATTAGTGAAGAATCCCAACTCCAGAACTCCCTAGAATCTGAACTATGGATTTTAGAAGTTGATGAACACATGTTCATTCTCCTGTTAAACAGGTTACACTGATTTTTTCACTGTTTTGAAATGTTGATGGGTATCCCTTTCAACCAACAACTTTATATTGGGTTTATGCGTGATGTACATCATAACCAAGTAGAAAACTAAGTATATTTTGCATCATACAGAATATATATACTATCATGAAGAAATTAAAAATAAAGTTTGTTCACAAATTTAGTTCAATTACTTTTGCTCTCTGTTTCAGGTTTATTTCCAGAATTTCAAGTTTGAATGGCTGCCGTCTTTTCTTTTCATGTTTTAATATGATTAAACCAACTAAATACATGCATTCAATAATATATATGTACCTACTACCTATATATATAATTACACCAACTCAGTTATGGTATCATATAGGGTAAAGGGGAAATTACTCATGAATATACTGTCTTAAGCTGGTTTGCCTTCTATCTTAGATTCCCGGTTCCAGGTTTTATACTATTCTTAGTTTTATAACTTGAAGAAGAACTAAACTTCCTGTTTTTAAGCATATACTGACTTAACAAATAGTTCATAGTGCTATAGACCCAATCTACAGATCCATATACATATGATATGCAAAGTAACGTGTACATGACAAACATACCCACCACTTGCCTCATTCAATATGAATCAAAGAAATGTTTGAACATGGATTAAACAATGAGTTTATTCACCATATATTTCTACTGCTTTATATTTTGTTCTCAGGTGGCTTAAACCTTTAGTCTTAAGCTAGCTACCTCTACACAACTTCACTACTTGCATTCAGTATGATGGAATCATACCAGAGTACATATACGTTAAAACCCACTAAAGTTAAATATAAAAAGAGGAATAATATGAGGTGTTTACTCATCGAAATGATCCTCTGTTTTCAGTTTTGTGCTACAGGTCTCCATCTTAGTTTGCTCTCCGGTTTTCTTTTCCATTTCTTAGATTTTTTTTAGTTCCTTTCTATTTTGTTTTCCCATGTTTTTGTCTTCCTAGTCCTACTATTTTTCTTCCAGTTTTGTTTTTCGAATGAACTATGAATGTATGTATGCAGTGGACTAAATGTTTGTATTTATAGTTGCTAAGAATTGATTAAAATAATGGCAGAACATGCATGCATAGGAAATGAAATACCCCCTTCAGAGATGAAATGTGACATAGCTGTACATGTCCGGTTTGAAAAGAATGCAAGCCTGGTGTAAAAGCTTCTTGTATGAAGTTTGATTGGAAATGTAAGCTGCTAGTTGATTGAAAAGGGATAAGTTATGTTTTTATAGTTGTTGTGAAGATTGATTGGAAAGGAAATGGTCTGAGGTATAATATAGCTTCTATAGCTGAAATAACCATACAATGTCATTCCATATGTCTTCACAATTCAAGATCTACACATATTCTAGCTGCTCCTATGTTGTCTCAAAAGACAAGGCATGACAGCCTATATGAGGTGGCATGCAGTCTCTTGTTGATGGCTGAAATGAGAGGTTAAGCAAGGCTATTGCTTCTCTTGAAAGGAAATGTACATCCATGTACAACTGGAAAGCATAGGGTAGGTGCTGGTGTGTTAATTGATTGAAACTGACTTGTTTTGTCAAAGTCATTGCCAGTATGCACGGCCAAGTTCCCAAAATGTAGTACAATACATGTCCCGCATTATGCTAAAAGAAAAGAACTTGCTTGCTTGCTAAGTGACCATAACTATTCAATGTTCATGCATGCACAACCTATATGAATCATGTTTTTGTGTGTGTGTGTATATATATATATATATATATATATATATATATATATATATATATATATATATATATATATATATGTATATGTATATATAAAGTCTTCATTTAATTTAAACTAATAATGCATATGTATTAAATATCCCAAATGGCATATTCAAGGTGTAAAAGCAAAAACTCTTCATTTCATGGTCTAAACCTTAAGTACAAACGGTTAGATCCTTATTAATGCATCATTCCTTTCCTATGAAGTAATTCAGATTTTACATAGTTATTTTACATTTAATTTGACTTAAGTAATATCTATTTCCAATTTACATAAGTTTTTAAAACCATTACAAAAATACAAACAAAATAAGAAAACATTTCTTGCTTGTTCTACATTGGTTAAAATCACTTAAATACATTATTCTTGAAATTTTCTCTATATTTATTATTCAAATTTTATTTAATATAAATTAATTACTGAAAAAAAAAATCCAAAATAAATTGTGTTACGAACTAGCTCAGACAAAAACCAGGACATTACAATTTATAATACACAGATGGGGCAACTTTGTTCAAAAAAAATTCATGCCAGTTAATGTGGGGCTTTGGCAACAAATTAGATAGGCCGGATCTACTTGAAACCATACCTGATTTGAATCTAGAAGCTGCACCAACTAATCCAAAACAACCAGCAGCATTGTTAGCCGCAGCAGGATAAAAACCGTTGCTTGCATTAGAACCAGCACCGCCAAACTCTTCCACTCCAAAATTAACAAGGTTAATACCTGCATAAACTTAAGAAAGTCAAGATGAACCTGTAATAAAACTGGAAATATGGAAGCTAAAAACAAACATATGAGTAAACTGCCTTAATATTAGAAGTACACAAGAGTAAACCAATGTGAACATTATCCTAATTATGTTTAACAATCTCATAACCGGGTACACATTAGTTTCAACTAAATTGTCAAATGATTTAATGGTTTAACTGGGTTTGATGTATAATTAAGACATCAGATTATTTAAAGTGGAAATTCATACCATACACAAATTACATTGCCTTAGGCCATTTGCAAACAGCAATAGAAGCAATTCAACTACAAAATGAAGCACAGTAACATCACCAAAGCAAAGGCAAAAAATTCAATAAACAAATAACATAGGCATGCGCCATTTGCAAGCTTTTACAGGAGCATAGAAACTCCAAATCCAAGCACAGTTTCACTTCCAAACCATCCCAAAAACTAGAAGAATGACACAACTACCACACTTTCTTCGAAGTAACATAACAAATACATATGACAAGCAACATGTTGGAGAGGAAAGAAGGGATTCACAATATAAAAACACATACCACAGCAGAGTAACTCTGTTGCATTGCGAAATCGCCGAGCTACTATGGCCAGAACAGTCGCTAAGGGCGATGAGTGGAAATACATAGCCCAAGATAAGGTCAAAAATAAGACATCAGAAGCCCATCGAAGATTTAGACGAGGATGAATCATCGGGCGAAGTAAATGAGGGCAAGTAAGGGATATTGAAAAGTAGATTTGATATAAATGATTGGGGATTAAGGGGGCTCTATCGACGAATCAGCAAAAATAGTGAAAACTAAGGCAGTAGAGTGAAGATCGAAGAAGAGAGAAGAAGAAGTAGCACACAATACAGATAGGGTAGATGGAGGCGATGTTGAGGACCGTGAGGTTGACGTAATCACCATTTTTAGGAGAAATAGCCAAAAGCTTTTTTCTCATGAAAATAAATGTTAAAACTTAGTTGAATTAGGCAAAATCCTACTTTTGGATCTGCTATTAAAAACGAAGACGCTGTATTTTCTCTGAAGTGAAAAAGAAACGAAGACTGAATTATATTAGCGGGAAAATGAAAACTTGGGGACAAATTAGTTGAGGTGGTGAAGGAAAATCAAATTGGGTGGATTAGTAACATAGAACGTTGGATCGTTTACCCGGATTGATAATTTTTTTAATTCGAATATATTTATAGCTACTGCAACAAAGTGTGATACTAACACCATGAAGTGTGTGTTGCAATAGACAAAAATCAGCATATCTATGATAATATTGCAGCTAGCAACATCTTGGATTTTCATTGCGGTAGGTCATCTACGGCGTAGTAGTGATATCAGAAAAGTAGTAACGTTCGCAATTCAACTTCTCATATTACAAATGAGAGATTAAACTTAAGAATGTTAATGTATTAGGATGGGGTTCTTAATGGGCTTGGGGTCCGCCTCAAGGTTATAAGAGATTATAAAAATCCACCTTTAATAGGGCCATAAGTGACCGAGAATGCCACCTCGTTGGGTCTTTACCCTAAAGACACTAATGGACGATTGACTTGGATATCCACCCCATTGGTTAGATATTTATGTTTGTGTGAACTCTTGTGTGCTGCATAGATATACCTTGACATATGTAACCTGCTAAAAATACAAGGTATGCACAAAAAGTAACACTATATTCCAGTCACACAGAACTTTATGTTCTGACCCCCTCTCTTAACATCCATTAGGTCAGTAGATGGGGTAAAGCCATGGATGAAGTCAGAACTAAAGCCGATGGAGAAGACAAAGTTATCATGACATTATTAGCAGTTATTGCTTTGCTTCTTTTGGAATCTTATAAAAATGAACTATTTGATCTGCATATTGAATAATTGTAACTGTGACTATGTATTTCTGTGTATTTGGAATAAATGGTACATCTTATTTTTGGTATTATATTTTCACTTTCCGTTGTCTGAGATTTCCATTTGAAGTACATGTTATTGTTATATGTGCAAATGTAATCTTTACAAGAACCAACGACCCGTTTAGAATGGCTCTAAGTTTCGGTGGGTCTTTTCTAGGTGAAAATTTAGGCCCACTACGGGCGGGTTGTTACATTTGGTATCAGAGCATACGTTACCCGATTAGTGGAAATATATGCATATGAGAGGCGTACTTGTTATTTTGAAATAAAGATTTTCAGAAGTTTTACTATATATATAAGTATATATATTTATTTTCAAAGTACGTATATCTTTAGAGAGGAGCATCTGTATGTCTTTTAGGGAAAGTTTGGCATTACATTCCAGAAGTAGTCTAGAGGCCATATAGTAATATAGCAACCTCCTTGTCAATTCAGAGACCTCTGAACATTAGATGGTTATGGAATTTGGAGCATGGAAAGGATTAAGTCCTCCTTATTTAGTAAGTGGTAAATGGAAGTTAATCAGATGAATTACCTATCATGGTAAGGAAAAACATTTAAATAAGTGTCCATTATGGGGATAATTAATATAGACCAATTTGAGGAATATGCCCGTTTTCGCTAAGGAACATCTTTAATTATTGACATAAACTTTGAGCATTGAGCTATAAATGTCTAAGCTTTCAAAGAAACGTTAAATGATCAGAAAGGAAAGTAATTAATGGATTTATTGTGACCATTTTTAAGCATGAATATTTGGAAGAAATGTTAGAGATGTCCATAAAAATAAGCTATATTTTAAATGGTTTAAATGGACATAATTGACATATATTAGGAAGGTGTAGGAATGAGAAAAAAAAAAGAATACGAAAGAAAAAGGGTTGAGACAAGATATAGGCTTTCATAATGTAACGACACAGATTTCGCCTGGACCTAATCGATCGTTAAATCGACCATGACCGTTCAAATACCGCATACGCTAACTCTGGGCATACAACACATCAGAACAAATAACAGAAGATTTTTATAAACACTATAACAATGTTACATCAGAGTACATCGAATATAATAATACAACAGCAGAAGATTAATTTACAATAAACTTAATATAATGCAGCGAAAGACTATCATTGCTTTGGACACAGCTTTAAGCTTCAATCCAGAATCCTGCTTAATAAATAAATATTTGCAAAACAAGCCACTCGAATGTCCATGTGGAAAATATGGGCATCCAAGTTTGCAAGTGAAACAAACTACGAGTCATTCATGGGACTGGTGTGAGAAATCTTACTTAACCTATTTAATAATAAGGCTCATCACAGTACCACGCCGCTAACGCAGAACGGGTTTACTCCATTGGATTGCCAGTGCATAAACAACAATCATATATAAACTTATGGATCTACAATGCATCATACAACATGTAATTTTTTCTTTCCAATCTACCCATTTAGGCTTAATCCCAAAACTTAGATTTCAAAATCCAATTCTCTTTACAGAAATTATTCCTTTGGGCTTTATTACCCGATTTCTAATTTCAAATCATTTGAAATACATATCTAGCTTTTATATCAAAGTAGATTTCACTTCGGGATTTCAAAATCAAAATCTTTGGAAATATGAATTCCAAAAAATATGCATAAAAATAAATATGCAACCAAATATCGGGCTCCCCTTAGACAAGGCTACAGGACTCACCTCGCCAACTCGATATATATATGTGCACCTCCCATCTAGGAGCAGGCTACACTAACGATGAACCACCCACACTATCAGGGAAGACATACACAGCCCTCATCCACCACCATCCCATGTGTTTTAGTCATCCGGGTCACCTGCATCTTTAACCACATACTAAATCATTTCATATCCCGAAGTATGAAAAAATCATTTCACAACATAATAATCACAAGTACTTTCAATTCTATATAGAATTCCAATTCCAAATCATTTCGAAAACATTGGGTATAGCCCTCGAAATCTTTTCTGTTTTATAAAACATTTTGTAAAATGTTCCCTATCCAAAATTGGGAATATTATTCTTTTGACTTAAGAAATCTCATTCCAAAATCATTTATTAAATTTTGAAATAAACAACATCGCTAAACAGCTTATAGTCAAATCGTGAAGTGTTTCACAAGGTGTTAGCACATAGATATTTTTACCCGACCCATTGCAAAATGTAAAAGCATATTTTGCTCATAAACGGGTCGAGCATAATCCAGACAATCAATCAATCACAACCAATATCAGCAACCAAATGTATTTGGTTCAATCACATTTCATGTTACAATAAAGGAGTATTTTATTGTCTACACATTTTCTACATTTCATATGTATAAATATAAAGAATATTTTATTTTCTATACAATTTCTACATTTCATATGCATACAATAAAAAGAATATTTTATTGTCTATACATTTTTATATTTCATATGCATACAATAAAAAGAATATTTTATTGTCTATACATTTTTACATTTCATATGCATACAATAAAAAGAATATTTTATTGTCTCCACGTTTTACATTTTAAATGCATACAATAAAAAGAATATTTTATTGTCTATATATTTTTACATTTCAGATGCGTACAATAAAAAGAATATTTTATTGACTATACGTTTTTATGTTTCACATGCATACAATAAAAAGAATATTTTATTGTCTATACATTTTTACATTTCATATGCATGCAATAAAAAGAATATTTTATTGTCTATACATTTTTGAATTTCATATGCATACAATAAAAAGAATATTTCATTGTCTATACATTTTTACATTTCATATGCATACAATAAAAATAATATTTTATTGTCTCCACATTTTATATGCATACAATAAAAAGAATATTTTATTGTCTATACATTTTTACATTTCATATGCATACAATAAAAAGAATATTTTATTGTCTATACATTTTTACATTTCATATGCATACAATAAAAGGAATATTTTATTATCTATACATTTTACATTTCGTATGCATACAATAAAAAGAATATTTTATTATCTATACATTTTTACGTTTCATATGCATACAATAAAAAGAATATTTTATTATCTATAGATTTTTACATTTCATATGCATACAATAAAAAGAATATTTTATTGTCTATACATTTTTTACATTTCATATGCATATAATAAAAAGAATATTTTATTGTCTATACATTTTTACATTTCATTTGCATACAATAAAAAGAATATTTTATTTCCTATACAATTCTATATTATATATGTATAAATGAAAAGAATCTTCTTATTTGTATAACAACTTCTATATCTAACATGACAAATAAAACTGAATTTTTATTTGTATACAAATTTCAATATCTAACATGAAAAATAAAAATGAATATTTTTATTTGTATCCAAATTTCAATATTTAACATGACAAATAAAAATGAATATTTTTATTTGCATACAATTTCAATATTTAACGTGGCAAACAAAAATGAATATTTTTATTTGCATACAATTTCATTTTAACATGACAAATAAAAAAGAAATATTTTTATTTGCATACAATTTCAATATTTAACATGGAAAATAAAAATGAATATTTTTATTTGCATACAATTCTATTTTAAACATGGCAAATAAAAAAATATTTTTATTTGCATACAATTCTATTTTAAACTTGGAAAATAAAAAGAAATATTTTTACTTGCAGACAATTCTATTTTAAACATGACAAATAAATAGAAATATTTTTATTTACATACAATTCCTACGTTAACATAACAAATAAAAAATGTATTTTTATTTGTATACAAATCTATTTTAACATGACAAATAAAATGATATTTTTATTATTTGTCTACAATTCTAATTTCAGCATAACAAATAGAAATAAATATTTTTATTTGTTTACAATTTCTATTTTTCCATTATATTCAATTAAATCAACAGATCACCACAAACAACATCAACCAAATCAAATCAAATCGCGTATATGTAAGAATTTCTAAACACGATAATAATTAGTTAATTTTAATTATTTAAATTAGAAATCTCACCTTTATCGATTTCAGACTTCGATAAAATGATTATTTTTAATAAAATCAAACGTATGTTTAATCTTATCAAAAATCCATGTGGCCTTTGTTTCAGTTCTGATCTGCTCCATGCCGTGGTGCTCGAATTTACGGTTCCAACGCAACGAAAATCGTTCAGTTCTGATAATCCAGTAAAAAGTTATCACAGTTATAGTAATGTGGTTTAATTAAATATAATTAACTTTTGTTAACCTTAATCCCAAAATTAGAAAGGCCGTCATCTTCCACCTGGAGCAAAACCCGTCGTCTTCACTGTTTAGAGAGAACCCATCGTTCAATTAAATCTGCTGTCGTCGCTCCTCCCACGGACCATCTGCCACCGATCCCAGGTGCCCACGCCATAGCCGCAACCACCCTCCCTCGCCGTCGACCATCACCTTGAAGTTCGAACCCCCTCAGCCTCTCAAAACGCAGCTCGAACGAACCGACTTTGTACAGCAAATTCAAATAATTGAGGTCACGAATTTTAATTTCAACCGTTGGTTGTCGAGATCTAACTTAGTTCTTCGGATTTTCTTTCGTAAATTTGGAATTTCATTGTGTGGATCTTGAGATCGAAGGGAAGGAACTTCTAAGGATATTGGCCATTGATTTTTTTCAGAGGCGGCTGGTGTATTTTCAGATTAGGGTTTGCGTATTTGGGCCCTTTTATAATAATTAATTTATTATTTAATATAATTTTAATTCACAAATTACCTGTTCATCGGTCCAGACTCCAAACTAGGCCCAACGACTATCTCCCCTAGCTACATACCCCCATACTGAACATAATGGACTAGGTCTCATCAGCCCATTTGATCGTTTCAGCCCATTTTTCTTTAAATTAAAATATAAAACATTTAATTATTTAATTTGATCGTACATTTAAATTTACCAGGGCCACATACGGACTCCATAAATTCTCGAAAAATAAATCTAGCTATTATTTTGATGATATGCTCCTAACAAAATTAATTTCATCAAATTTAGAGACCGTTTGAAAAATGTCCATTTATAAGGGCTATATATTATATTAAATTCCATAGCGACTATTCTGAATTTTAAACTAGATATAACTTTTTATTCCCGCTATGAAATTTCAACTTTTCACATTCGTTAGAAAGATATTTTTAAATGGATTTAGATATTTTTAGTTTTACTGAAATCCGATTTATTTTGAATCTTGTACTTTCATTTAAAGTTTAAAAATCAAATTTTCAAACTATCGTGCCATTTCAGGCTCGTTATATAATTAAAATAAATATATCCATTATAACTTCGATTTAAATATAATTTAATCGTTATTATTTAAAATAAATCATTTTAAATATCCAAAATCCGTTAAAATTTCTAAAAAAAAAAAAATTGGTTCCAAAATTTCGGGTTGTTACAATCTCCCCTACTTAAAAACTTTTCGTCCTCGAAAAGGAACGGAGCTGAAAGTTGTTTAACTAACCAACTCAACTTTCATTCTTTTATTGGTTTCAATAATATTTTATTAGTTGAACTAATAATCACACAACACAATCATCAATTAATTAGTGTATTAGCCTTTCAAATATATATAACATTTATATATTCATAAATCATATTTTCTAAAATCGGATTATATATAATCACAAATACGTTAATTATAAACTTGTCACTTTCATCTCATTCAAGGGCATTTCTAACCCCAACTCTAATGAGTTTTCTCATTCTAGGATACTACCGATCCTATCTCTAATGAGTATTCTTTCATAGGACATTACTAATCCTATCTATGATGAGTTTTTTGTTCAGTTCTAACAAGTTGTACCCCAAAGATTTGAGTTAACCAAAGCTCTGATACCAGGTGTAACGACACGGATTTCGCCTGGAACTAATCGATCGTTAAATCGACCAAGACCATACGAATCTCGCAGACGGTAACTCTGGGCATACAACACATTAGAACAAATAACAGAAGACTTTTATAAACATTGTAATAATGTTACATCAGAGTACAATATATCAGAGTACATCAAATATAATAATACAACAGTGGAAGATTAATTTACAATAAACTTAATACAATGCAGCGGAAGACTATCATTGCTCTGGACATAGCTTTAAGCTTCGATCCAGAATCCTGCTTAATAAATATCTGCAAAACAAGCCACTTAACTGCCTGTGTGGAAAATATGGGCACCTGAGTTTGCAAGTGAAACAAACTACAAGTCAGTCATGGGACAGGTATGAGAAATCTTACTTAATTGATTTAATAATAAGGCTAATCACAGGACCACGCCGCTAATACGGAACGGGTTTACTTCATTAGATTGCCAGTGCATAAACAACAACTATATATAAACTTATGGATCTACATGCATCATACAACATGTTTTTTTTTTCAATCTACCCATTTAGGCTTAACCCCTAAACTTAGATTTCAAAATCCAATAATCATTACAGAAGTTATTCGTTTGGACTTTATTTCCCGATTTCTTATTTCAAATCATTTGAAATACATATCTAGCTTTTATATCAAAGTATATTTCACTTCGGGATCTCAAAATCAAAATCTTTGGAAATTTGAATTCCAAAACAAATGCATAAAAATAAATACGCAACCAAATATCGGGCTCCCCTTAGATAAGGCTACAGGACTCACCTCACCAACTAGATATACATAGATTAGACGGAGCATTTCGGAATGGGGTGCTCCAGTGGTGTTCGCAACCAAAGCGGACGGTTCGCTTCGCCTTTGAGTCGGCTATAGGGAGTTAAACAAATTGACCAAGAAAAATAGGCACCCTTTTCCCTGAATCGACGATTTGTTTGATCAGCTTGTAGGTGCGTCGGTCTTCTCCCAACTTGATCTGGCAAGTGGGTTCCATCAGCCAAGGGTAGCGGAAGATAGCATTGATAAAATGGTGTTCAGAACCCCAGACGGTTTCTTCGAGTGGCTTGTCGTGCCTTTCGGTTTGATGAACGCACCCGCTTATTTCGTAGACCTGATGAGCCGGGTGTTCAGAGAATTCCTCAATGTAACACCCCGAGTTTTCGGTTAACAGTGATTTGAAAATTTTAGTATACTTAATTCAAAACAAAAGAATTAAGGGAAACGGGTTATGCCATTACGTTCGTCTCGAAATTCTGCTTGAGATAGAGTCCGAGTTTGCGTAAATGGGACTCCGTACGAAGGAGATATGACCTACGGATGTTTCAGAATTTATTTGAAATTCAAACAACTCGAAAATCGAATTCAAAATTCAAAAATAGGACCAGACCTGGGCCGGGCAGGAAAATTCCTGCCTAGGGCCCAGGTTGACCATAGGGTCGACCTGGGGGTCGACCTGGTGGACCCAGTCGACTATAGGGTCGACCTGGGGATCGACCTGGTGGACCAGGTCGACCATAGGGTTGACCCCCCATCGACCTGGCTAGGTCTGGCTGGCCTGGTCTGTGTTCTGGTCGAATTTCTGAGCCTTAGTGTGTCAGTAGGGCTGACATGTCGGCATTTGATTGGCTCCTCTTGACGTGTATGGCCTAGATTCCTTCTGTCTTCATCTGATGGCTCAAATCAACTTGAAACTATATAAAAAGGACCTAAGACTCAACCTAATCCACGTAAAAAAAAAATATAAAACTAAAGCCGCCATGCTGCCGAGAGGAATTTGAGAATAGCCGTCAAGAGGAAAATCTTAATAGGCGAGCCAATTCAAGAAGAAACAAAAGTCTAATCTAATTTCTACGCATTGTTTTCTACTTCAAGGGAAAGCTTTGCAAATTCAGAATAACAGAAACCAGAAAACAAGTTTTAGCACCTGTTGTAAGTATAGTGGCTCTTTAGATGAGAATGCGATTAAGACATGATTTGTTATAAATTGTAATTTGGGGTTATATCAGTATTGTTTAACCGATGTTGCTTGTTTATCATAATAATTTGAACGTTTGTGGTGATTGGATCTATTATCTATTATGCGAATTGTATGTATACTGTTAGATCTATATATGTGCTTATGCAAGTTATAGGTTGCAAGTTAGATTTACATTACATGATTCATGGAGATTGTATTATGCTAGAGTAAAAATTTAGATCAACTTATATGTCTCATAGTCATATGCAAATAGATTCGTTCACATGATTCTTATGCAAGTTAAAGGCTTAGATTTGGATCCATGTTCACATGATTTTATAAGTTTCATGTTATACCCATATTCATATATATATGTGTTACAAGTCCAAATGAGTAGATCTAGCCCATAACTATATGTTAATGTCGACAAACTATACATCCTTTATGGACATATTAAAATGTTGTCACATGCTAGTTTTATGTTTGAGGTTATGCTTAGATCAATACATTTACATGTCATACTACGTTGTATTGGATTCCTGCGACACCTATTATGCTATACCATGTTATACCATGTTATATCTTTATAATAGTCCAAAATATATGATTCATGTGACACCTATCTAACTAGATCCAATATTCATGTGCAATTTTGTGACATGTTATGCAATGTTATGATTCATGTTATGCAAGATCACCTTATTTATCTAGCTACACCTTTATGTCACACGCTAATCAATAACTGTGTTTAGGCCAAATTTCATAGTATAGGTTCATTGAACCTATGCTCCCTTCTTACTTTGTTTATGGATTGGGCCTATTAGCGGGCCCAATATCTTCATACGATTAATATGAATAATCGAGCGAGGGTAACGTTGGGATTAACTATTAAATTAAAATATGTTAATATGTAGGCGGGCCTAAAAACCATGAAATGGGTTAAGGCCATAAAGGGTATAAATTATGTACCATTAGTTTGGAATAAAACATGTGACATGAAATATTTACATAAGTAAAAATGTAAATTTAGACAATATGAATATGCTTAACCCGAGGTTGGATTGAGTTGTGATGTAAACCTGCCCGGACCCGCCCGGCTGTCCAGTAATCACAACAATACCTATCCAATGTGGGAGGTTAAGGCATTGAGCCCGATAAAGACCCGAGGTTAGACTGAGTTGTGGCGTAAGACTGCCCGGAACCGACCGGCATACAGGCAGCCACAACAATACCTGTCCAATGTGAGTGGTTGGTGCTTTAATAAGACAATTAAAGCTAAGTTAGGATTGGTAGGGTTAAGTTAACTAAAACACTTAACCAACTTAACATGTTAACAAGACAAGACTTGTAGGGGTTAAGTAACTAAGAAAACACTTAGCCAATTTAACATGTTAACTAGACTAGAAGGTGAGGTTAAGTAAAGTTAATACACTTAACCAATTTAACATATTAACAAGACTAGAGGGTGAGGTTAAGTAAATTCAGGACACTTAATCGTTATAACCTAATAATTAGATAAGTGGGTGAGGTTAAGTAAATTTAGAGTACTTAACCATTATAACACGTTAGCTAGATAAGTGGGTAAGGTTAAGTAAATACACTTAGCCAATTTAATATGTTAGCTGGACTAGAGGGTAGGGTTAAGTAAACTTAGAACACTTAACCATCATAGTGTGATAAATTGAACAGGGTTAAGTTGAAACATGAAGGGACAATACCTAACCATTAGAACATGTTAATTAAACAGATGTTAGGGTTAAGTTAACTAAGGGAACACTTAACCGTTATAACATGTTAGTTAAAACAGATGGGCAATGTTAGGTTAAAAGGGACACTTAACCAATACAAGATGAATGGGTAGGGTTAAGTAATAAGAAATAATTAACCAATATAACTTGGTTTGTGATAGGGTTAAGTCAACATGAACTACTGATAACACTTAGCCAGTTTAATATGACAAAGGAACGGGTTAAGCTAACTTGAATTGACTAATGCCACTTAACCAATCCAACTTGACGAGAAAGAGGGCTAAGTAGTAAACCTTAGTTAAGAAAACGACGATTCAGGAAACTAAGTGGTAAACCTTATTTAGGAAAACTAAGTAGTAATTCTTAGTATAACACGAGGAGGAGCGAACGTCCATATGATCTTAAAGAAGGCTCCAACGAATTGGGTTACGAAGCCCGAGGCTTCGAGGGGACGTGAGGGTACTCTTGGTATCCCTTTGTGAGGCTGCAGATAGTTCTCCTGGGCTCACAGAGGTTAAGGTCTACGTTAGGAGAACCAAGGGTATGCCTTGGTTGCAATATAAGGCAACCTAAAGACTAGGGTGGACCAGCATGATTCGGTGAGACCAGTAGCCCTGTGATAGCAACTCGTCGTCTACCTACCATCTTGAGTCAATCGAGATACGTAAAGCGGAAAGGCGGAGAACTCCAACAGACCATATACTCGCTATCTAGTTATGGTTGCGGATGTCCATAGGTTAGTAGGGCATAGGGGGCTGGCGTATAGTTCTCATTTTTCAAGGTGTTCCTTTCATTAGTTGAGGGAGGGGTCAGGTGGGACCATAGCCACTGGAAAAACAGACCTTAGCATCTGCAACGACAGAAATATCTGAAATCTCCCGACCGAGTTCCGCGTTTCTTAAATTAGCCCTGCCACGGGACTCGGGCCGCACATATAGAGGACATGCGCAACTAGATATATAGCACGTTTACGATATGATTGGGACGTCAAGTCTAGGAACACTTATCACTCTGGGTAGTGTGTCCTAGACTAAGGGGCATCGTTCGACAGATAGCATAATCCCTAGTTGGACCTAGGTGGCATAAACCTTGAATTCGAGAAGCGTTCAATAGGTAACATAAACCCTAGTTGGATTTAGGTCATGTAAACCCTAGTTTAGTCTAGAAAGCGCTCCATAAGAAAACCCTAGATTAGATCTATATAATAAATAATAGATGTACACCTAAAGTCAACCGCAATTATAGGGATTGGGATCACGTTATCATCTTTATACAGATTACTAGTTGGGATACTAGTTAGGTGGTGCAGAGATATAGAATGGGGTGTGATAGTATATTCGGTTTAAACTATCTTGCTTTGTTGATATTAGTCTGTTATTCTGGTACTGTGTCATTTTCGAGTTTAATCCTGTCATGAACTTTATCCTGTTCACATGCTAAAAGCCACTAGACTCACTCAGGCTTTATGTGTGACTCTGTTTTCTTTCGTCTTCTTTTCTTCCGTTCCTCCCCCCCCCCCCCAGGTAGTCAGGGAGGGAATAGCTCTGCTTAGTATGGACTGTTACTCTTTCCAAGCTTGAAGACTCTTGGATATATCGCTTCAGACTCTCTTTTCCGCTGCTATGGCTGGCTTATGCTACATTGGGGAATATAAATGTTATTTTATGCTTCTTTATTTTGTAAGACAGATGGTACTCTGGTATTGGAAAGCAATTGTTGTACAAACTATTCTATCAATAAAGTAAAGATTTATTTTCCGCTGTTTTAATTTTTTTTTCTATCTTGTAATTTATCTGCATCTTTTACCTTAAATGCTCCACAGAGCTTAGTGCATTCCCTTTTGAGTGACACTAACGGATGTGGGGTGTTACACGTGGTATCAGAGCTGAAGGTTACCGGATCGGATAAAAGGTTTGAAGAATTATTTTCAAAACGGGTTTAAAAGAAGCATTTTCAAAAGAAAAGTTTTGTTTTAAAGGCATATTCCCTAAAGCCATATGCACTATCTTTTGATTCTCTGTTTGATTCCTTGTTTCCTTCTTTCTTGAGTCTCTGGGGCTCCTGGCTTTCTGGGAGGTAACCTCATCGAAGGGCGAAGTAGTACCCGACTTCCATCTATAGCCGTAATAGTTTCACCTACGGCTAGTTTTCTTTCAAGCTTTGTAGGGTTTTCTGTACAATGGAGGCAGCTTTCGAGAGATTTGTCAACATGATTATACAAGGAAGAGGACGAGGAGTTTGGCTAAGGGGCACAACCCAAGGATCAGGAATTCATGGATATGGACTTGGCTCACGAAGGAGGAAGGAATTATAAAACATAAGACAAGAGGAAGTAGCTTTTCTATGGTATAATAGGGCATATAATTAAGGACAGGGGCAAGGACGAGGGAAAGGATTTTCAGGACGACGAGTGCATGCTTTCACCACAAGAATACCTGGGAGAGAGATAGTAAAAGTCTCCATTGGAAAGGTTTAGCTTTTCATTTGATCAACCTGTTAGTACTCTTTTGATCTTAGCGCTTCGCATTCGTTTATACCTGCTTCCACCATAGTTGAGTCTCTGCACCTAGGCACTTGTATAATAGAAGATCCCAATTAGTCTCAGATCCAATTTGGTGGTTCGGCCCGTTTACCTTTGGTTTGTAGGGATTTGAGAACGACCACATTAAGTGTTGAGTTTAAGCGTAATGTTTTGGTTCCATGGGCTATGAGTTGATCCTAGGCATGGGTTGGTTGGCTAGTAATTCTGAAAGTTAGACTTTTTGACTTGCCTTGGAAATACCCTCGAGATTTCGTAATCCTAAAAGGATCAGTTAGGCTTAGCTATCTAGAATCGCTTAATACATTTATCGACGATTTGTAATCCGTTAGAATAGTCCATGAGTACGCAGATGTTTTGATTAGGTTAGGGGTTTACCCCTAAAACGCGGGATAGACTTCCGCATATATCCAGTTGACAATGAAAAGCCAGCTATCCGATCAATGACAGTTTTGGAAATGGAGGTCAAGAAGCTTCACAATCGTGAAGATTAACTAGATAAGGTACGGTACAAAGAGGCTCAAGAAGATGCGACTTATAAGACTGAAGACTAAATACGTGCATCATTCCCTTTTTCTTAAGGGTATATCCTTTCTCTAGGAGTTTTATGCCTACTTGTTTCTAGCTTTTAAAGTATATCCTCTAGGACGTATCATCGATCCTTAGGTAGAAGACAATGGATGTAAACATGTATTTGAAACATGTTGTGATTGATGGTTGCAAGTGGCTTCTTGTGGATGCATATACTAGACACTAGGTCAGCTCGGACACTTCCATATTCCATTTACATATATGTATTTGTTTATGAATTGAACTTGATGTGTTATCATATGGACGAGGCATTTGTATGAATGATTGTGCACTCATGTAGAAAATCTCGAGTAAGAAAAATTTGCATACATAATGGACTCATGGCACAGACATAATTCGCATTAAGGAGGTCAACTGAATCAGTAGACCGCCTGATTTTGCATTATACAAGGACATATACACACACTATGCATATGATCATGAAGCATTAGAAGACTTTTAAGAACAATGCTTGCCTGTGTTTGATGGTTGAGTAGATGGACAATTGGATGGTAGGATATATGTTCTCCCAGACTTGAAGATTTCGGGGACGAAATCCTTTAAGGAGGGGAGAATGTAACACCCCGAGTTTTCGGTTAATAGTGATTTGAAAATTTTAGTATACTTAATTCAAAACTTAAGAATTAAGGGAAACGGGTTACGCCATTGCGTTCGTCTCAAAATTCTGCTTGAGATAGAGTCCGAGTTTGCGTAAATCGGACTCCGTATGAAGGAGATATGACCTCCGGAAGTTTCAGAATTTATTTGAAATTCAAACAGCTCGAAAATCGGATTCAAAATTCAAAAATAGGACCAGACCCGGGCTGGGCAGGAAAATTCCTGCCCAGGGCCCAGGTCGACCATAGGGTTGACCTGGGGGTCGACCTGGTGGACCGAGGTCGACCATATAGGCGATCCCCCCCATCGACCTGGCCAGGTCTGGCTGGCCTGGTTTGTGTTCTGGTCGAATTTCTGAGCCTTAGTTTGTCACTAGGGCTGACGTGTCAGCATTTGATTGGCTCCTCTTGACGTATATGGCCTAGATTCCTTCTGTCTTCATCTGATGGCTCAAATCAACTTGAAACTCTATAAAAAGGACCTAAGACTCAACCAAATTCACATAAAAAAAATATAAAACTAGAGCCGCCATGCTGCCGAGAGGAATTTGAGAATAGCCGTCAAGAGGAAAAGCTTAAGAGGCGAGCCAATTCAAGAAGAAACAAAAGTCTAATCTAATTTCTACGCATTGTTTTCTACTTCAAGGGAAAGCTTTGTAAATTCAGAATAACAGAAACCAGAAAACAAGTTTCAGCGCCTGTTGTAAGTATAGTGGCTCTTTAGATGAGAATGCGATTAAGACATGATTTGTTTTAAATTGTAATTTGGGGTTATATCAGTATTGTTTAGACGATGTTTCTTGTTTATCATAATAATTTGAACGTTTGTGGTGATTGGATCTATTATCTATTATGCGAATTGTATGTATACTGTTAGATCTATATATGTGCTTATGCAAGTATAGGTTGCAAGTTAGATTTACATTACATGATTCATGGAGATTGTATTATGCTAGAGTAAAAATTTAGATCAACTTATATGTCTCATAGTCATATGCAAATAGATTCGTTCACATGATTCTTATGCAAGTTAAAGGCTTAGATTTGGATCCATGTTCACATGATTTTATAAGTTTCATGTTATACCCATATTCATATATATGTGTTACAAGTCCAAATGAGTAGATCTAGCCCATAACTATATGTTAATGTCGACAAACTATACATCCTTTATGGATATATTAAAATGTTGTCACATGCTAGTTTTATGTTTGAGGTTATGCTTAGATCAATACATTTACATGTCATACTACGTTGTATTGGATTCCTGCGACACCTATTATGCTATACCATGTTATACCATGTTATATCTTTATAATAGTCCAAAATATATGATTCATGTGACACCTATCTAACTAGATCCAATATTCATGTGCAATTTTGTGACATGTTTTGTAATGTTATGATTCATGTTACGCAAGATCACCTTATTTATCTAGCTACACCTTTATGTCACACGCTAATCAATAACTACGTTTAGGCCAAATTTCATAGTATAGGTTCATTGAACCTATGCTCCCTTCTTACTTTGCTTATGGATTGGGCCTATTAGCGGGCCCAATATCTTCATACGATTAATATGAATAATCGAGCGAGGGTAACATTGGGATTAACTATTAAATTAAAATATGTTAATATGTAGGCGGGCCTAAAAACCATGAAATGGGTTAAGGCCATAAAGGGTATAAATTGTGTACCATTAGTTTGGAATAAAACATGTGACATGAAATATTTACATAAGTAAAAATGTAAATTTAGACAATATGAATATGCTTAACCCGAGGTTGGATTGAGTTGTGATGTAAACCTGCCCGGACCCACCCAGCTGTCCAGTAATCACAACAATACCTATCCAATGTGGGAGGTTAAGGCATTGAGCCCGATAAAGACCCGAGGTTGGACTGAGTTGTGGCGTAAGACTGCCCAGAACCGACCGGCATACACGCAGCCACAACAATACCTGTCCAATGTGAGTGGTTGGTGCTTTAATAAGACAATTAAAGCTAAGTTAGGATTGGTAGGGTTAAGTTAACTGAAACACTTAACCAACTTAACATGTTAACAAGACAAGACTTGTAGGGGTTAAGTAACTAAGAAAACACTTAGCCAATTTAACATGTTAACTAGACTAGAAGGTGAGGTTAAGTAAAGTTAATACACTTAACCAATTTAACATATTAACTAGACTAGAGGGTGAGATTAAGTAAATTCAGGACACTTAATCGTTATAACCTGATAATTAGATTAGTGGGTGAGGTTAAGTAAATTTAGAGTACTTAACCATTATAACACGTTAGCTAGATAAGTGGGTAAGGTTAAGTAAATACACTTAGCCAATTTAATATGTTAGCTGGACTAGAGGGTAGGGTTAAGTAAACTTAGAACACTTAACCATCATAGTGTGATAAATTGAACAGGGTTAAGTTGAAACATGAAGGGACAATACCTAACCATTAGAACATGTTAATTAAACAGATGTTAGGGTTAAGTTAACTAAGGGAACACTTAACTGTTATAACATGTTAGTTAAAACAGATGGGCAAGGTTAGGTTAAAAGGGACACTTAACCGATACAAGATGAATGGGTAGGGTTAAGTAATAAGAAATACTTAACCAATATAACTTGGTTTGTGATAGGGTTAAGTCAACATGAACTACTGATAACACTTAGCCAGTTTAATATGACAAAGGAACGGGTTAAGCTAACTTGAATTGACTAATGCCACTTAACCAATCCAACTTGACGAGAAAGAGGGCTATGTAGTAAACCTTAGTTAAGAAAACGACGATTCAGGAAACTAAGTGGTAAACCTTATTTAGGAAAACTAAGTAGTAATTCTTAGTATAACACGAGGAGGAGCGAACGTCCATATGATCTTAAAGAAGGCTCCAACGAATTGGGTTACGAAGCCCGAGGCTTCGAGGGGACGTGAGGGTACTCTTGGTATCCCTCTGTGAGGCTGCAGATGATCCTCCTGGGCTCACAGAGGTTAAGGTCTACGTTAGGAGAAACAAGGGTATGCCTTGGTTGCAATATAAGGCAACCTAAAGACTAGGGTGGACCAGCATGATTCGGTGAGACCAGTAGCCCTGTGATAGCAACTCGTCGTCTACCTACCATCTTGAGTCAATCGAGATACGTGAAGCGGAAAGGCGGAGAACTCCAACAGACCACATACTCGCTATCTAGTTATGGTTGCGGATGTCCATAGGTTAGTAGGGCATAGGGGGCTGGCGTATAGTTCTCATTTTTCAAGGTGTTCCTTTCATTAGTTGAGAGAGGGGTCTGGTAGGACCATAGCCACAGGAAAAACAGACCTTAGCATCTGCAACGACAGATATCTGAAATCTCCCGACCGAGTTCCGTGTTTCTTAAATTAGCCCTGCCACGGGACTCGGGCCGCACATATAGAGGACATGCACAACTAGATATATAACACGTTTACGATACGATTGGGACGTCAAATCTAGGAACACTTATCACTCTGGGTAGTGTGTCCTAGACTAAGGGTCATCGTTCGAAAGGTAGCATAATCCCTAGTTGGACCTAGGTGGCATAAACCTTGAATCCGAGAAGCGTTCAATATGTAACATAAACCCTAGTTGGATCTAGGTCGTGTAAACCCTAGTTTAGTCTAGAAAGCGCTCCATAAGAAAACCCTAGATTAGATCTAGGTAATAAATAATAGATGTACAACTAATGTCAACCGCAATTATAGGGATTGGGATCACGTTATCATCTTTATACAGGTTACTAGTTGGGATACTAGTTAGGTGGTGCAGAGATATAGAATGGGGTGTGATAGTATATTCGGTTTAAACTATCTTGCTTTGTTTATATTAGTCTGTTATTCTGGTACTGTCCCATTTTCCAGTTTAATCATGTCATTAACTTTATCCTGTTCACATGCTAAAAGCCACTAGACTCACTCAGGCTTTATGTCTGACTCTGTTTTTCTTTCGTCTTCTTTTCTTCCGTTCCTCCCCCCCCCCCCCCCCAGGTAGTCAGGGAGGGAATAGCTCTGCTTAGTATGGACTGTTACTCTTTCCAAGCATGAAGACTCTTGGATATATCGCTTCAGACTCTCTTTTCCGCTGCTATGGCTGGCTTATGCTACATTGGGGAATATAAATGTTATTTTATGCTTCTTTATTTTGTAAGACAGATGGTACTCTGGTATTGGAAAGCAATTGTTGTACAAACTATTCTAACAATAAAGTAAAGATTTATTTTTCGCTGTTTTAATTTTTTTTCTGTCTTGTAATTTATCTGCATCTTTTACCTTAAATGCTCCACAGAGCTTAGTGCATTCCCTTTTGAGTGACACTAACGGATATGGGGTGTTACATGTGGTATCAGAGCTGAAGGTTACCGGATCGGATAAAAGATTTGAAGAATTATTTTCAAAACGGGTTTAAAAGAAGCATTTTCAAAAGAAAAGTTTTGTTTTAAAGGCACATTCCCCAAAGCCATATGCACTATCTTTTGATTCTCTGTTTGATTCCTTGTTTCCTTCTTTCTTAAGTCTCTGGGGCTCCTGGCTTTCTGGGAGGTAACCTCATCGAAGGGCGAAGTAGTACCCGACTTCCATCTATAGTCGTAATAGTTTCACCTACGGCTAGTTTTCTTTCAAGCTTTGTAAGGTTTTCTGTACGATGGAGGCAGCTTTCGAGAGATTTGTCAACATGATTATACAAGGAAGAGGACGAGGAGTTTGGCTAAGGGGCACAACCCAAGGATCAGGAATTCATGGATATGGACTTGGCTCACGAAGGAGGAAGGAATTATAAAACCTAAGACAAGAGGAAGTGGCTTTTCTGTGGTATAATAGGGCATATAATTAAGGACAGGGGCAAGGACGAGGGAAAGGATTTTCAGGACAACGAGTGCATGCTTTCACCACAAGAATACCTGGGAGAGAGATAGTAAAAGTCTCCATTGGAAAGGTTTAGCTTTTCATTTGATCAACCTGTTAGTACTCTTTTGATCTTAGCTCTTCACATTCGTTTATACCTGCTTCCATAGTTGAGTCTCTGCACCTAGACACTTGTATAATAGAAGATCCCAATTAGTCTCAGATCCAATTTGGTGGTTCGGCCCGTTTACCTTTGGTTTGTAGGGATTAGAGAATGACCACATTAAGTGTTGAGTTTAAGCGTAATGTTTTGGTTCCATGGGCTATGAGTTGATCCTAGGCATGGGTTGGTTGGCTAGTAATTCTGAAAGTTAGACTTTTTGACTTGCCTTGGAAATACCCTCGAGATTTCGTGATCCTAAAAGGATCAGTTAGGCTTAGCTATCTAGAATCGCTTAATACATTTATCGATGATTTGTAATTCGTTAGAATAGTCCATGAGTACGCAGATGTTTTGATTAGGTTAGGGGTTTACCCCTAAAACGCGGGATAGACTTCCGCATATATCCAGTTGACAATGAAAAGCCAGCTATCCGATCAACGACAGTTTTGGAAATGGAGGTCAAAAAGCTTCACAATCGTGAAGATTAACTAGATAAGGTATGGTACAGAGAGGCTCAAGAAGATGCGACTTATAAGACTGAAGACTAGATACGTGCATCATACCCTTTTTCTTAAGGGTATATCCTTTCTCTAGGAGTTTTATGCCTACTTGTTTCTAGCTTTTAAAGTATATCCTCTAGGACGTATCATCGATCCTTAGGTAGAAGCCAATGGATGTAAACATGTATTTGCAACATGTTGTGATTGATGGTTGCAAGTGGCTTCTTGTGGATGCATATACTAGACACTAGGTCAGCTCGGACACTTCCATATTGCATTTACATACATGTATTTGTTTATGAATTGAACTTGATGTGTTATCATATGGACGTGGCATTTGTATGAATGATTGTGCACTCATGTAGAAAATCTCGAGTAAGAAAAATTTGCATACATAATGGACTCATGGCACAGACATAATTCGTATTAAGGAGGTCAACTGAATCAGTAGACCGCCTGATTTTGCATTAGACAAGGACATATACACACACTATGCATATGATCATGAAGCATTATAAGACTTTTAAGAACAATGCTTGCCTGTGTTTGATGGTTGAGTAGATGGACGATTGGATGGTTGGATATATGTTCTCCTAGACTTGAAGATTTCGGGGACGAAATCCTTTAAGGAGGGGAGAATGTAACACCCCGAGTTTTCGGTTAATAGTGATTTGAAAATTTTAGTATACTTAATTCAAAACTAAAGAATTAAGGGAAACGGGTTACGCCATTGCGTTCGTCTTGAAATTCTGCTTGAGATAGAGTCCGAGTTTGCGTAAATCGGACTCCGTATGAAGGAGATATGACCTCCGGAAGTTTCAGAATTTATTTGAAATTCAAACAGCTCGAAAATCGGATTCAAAATTCAAAAATAGGACCAGACCCGGGCTGGGCAGGAAAATTCCTGCCCAGGGCCCAGGTCGACCATAGGGTTGACCTGGGGGTCGACCTGGTGGACCCAGGTCGACCATATAGTCGACCCCCCCATCGACCTGGCCAGGTCTGGCTGGCCTGGTCTGTGTTCTGGTCGAATTTCTGAGCCTTAGTGTGTCACTAGGGCTGACGTGTCGGCATTTGATTGGCTTCTCTTGACGTATATGGCCTAGATTCCTTCTGTCTTCATCTGATGGCTCAAATCAACTTGAAACTCTATAAAAAGGACCTAAGACTCAAACTAATTCACATAAAAAAAATAAAACTAGAGCCGCCAGGCTGCCGAGAGGAATTTGAGAATAGCCGTCAAGAGGAAAAGCTTAAGAGGCAAGCCAATTCAAGAAGAAACAAAAGTCTAATCTAATTTCTACGCATTGTTTTCTACTTCAAGGGAAAGCTTTGCAAATTCAGAATAACAGAAACCAGAAAACAAGTTTCAGAGCCCGTTGTAAGTACGGTGGCTCTTTAGATGAGAATGCGATTAAGACATGATTTGTTATAAATCGTAATTTGGGGTTATATCAGTATTGTTTAGACGATGTTGCTTGTTTATCATAATAATTTGAACGTTTGTGGTAATTGGATCTATTATCTATTATGCGAATTGTATGTATACTGTTAGATCTATATATGTGCTTATGCAAGTTATAGGTTGCAAGTTAGATTTACATTACATGATTCATGTATATTGTATTATGCTAGAATAAAAATTTAGATCAACTTATATGTCTCATAGTCATATGCAAATAGATTCGTTCACATGATTCTTATGCAAGTTAAAGGCTTAGATTTGGATCCATGTTCACATGATTTTATAAGTTTCATGTTGGACCCATATTCATATATATGTGTTACAAGTCCAAATGAGTAGATCTAGCCCATAACAATATGTTAATGTCGACAAACTATACATGCTTTATGGACATAATAAAATGTTGTCACATGCTAGTTTTATGTTTGAGGTTATGCTTAGATCAATACATTTGCATGTCATACTGCGTTGTATTGGATTCATGCGACACCTATTATGCTATACCATGTTATACCATGTTATATCTTTATAATAGTCCAAAATATATGATTCATGTGACACCTATCTAACTAGATCCAATATTCATGTGCAAGTTTGTGACATGTTATGCAATGTTATGATTCATGTTATGCAAGATCACCTTATTTATCTAGTTACACCTTTATGTCACGCGCTAATCAATAACTATGTTTAGGCCAAATTTCATAGTATAGGTTCGTTGAACCTATGCTCCCTTCTTTACTTTGTTTATGGATTAGGCCTATTAGCGGGCCCAATATCTTCATACGATTAATATGAATAATCGAGCGAGGGTAACGTTGGGATTAACAATTAAATTAAAATATGTTAATATGTAGGCGGGCCTAAAAACCATGAAATGGGTTAAGGACATAAAGGGTATAAATTATGTACCATTATTTTGGAATAAAACATGTGACATGAAATATTTACATAAGTAAAAATGTAAATTTAGACAATATGAATATGCTTAATCCGAGGTTGGATTGAGTTGTGATGTAAACCTGCCCGGACCCGCCCGGCTATCCAGTAATCCCAGCAATACCTATCCAATGTGGGAGGTTAAGGCATTGAGTCCGATAAAGACCCGAGGTTAGACTGAGTTGTTGCGTAAGACTGCCCGGAACCGACCGGCATACAGGAAGCCACAACAATACCTGTCTAATGTGAGTGGTTGGTGCTTTAATAAGACAATTAAAGCTAAGTTAGGATTGGTAGGGTTAAGTTAACTAAAACACTTAACCAACTTAACATGTTAACAAGACAAGACTTGTAGGGGTTAAGTAACTAAGAAAACACTTAGCCAATTTTACATGTTAAGTAGACTAGAAGGTGAGGTTAAGTAATTTTAATACACTTAACCAATTTAACATATTAACTAGATTAGAGGGTGAGGTTAAGTAAATTCAGGTTATAACCTGATAATTAGATAAGTGGGTGAGATTAAGTAAATTTAGAATACTTAACCATTATAACATGTTAGCTAGATAAGCGGGTAAGGTTAAGTAAATACACTTAGCCAATTTAATATGTTAGCTGGACTAGAGGGTTGGGTTAAGAAAACTTATAACACTTAACCATCATAGTGTGATAAATTGAACAGGGTTAAGTTGAAACATGAAGGGACAATACCTAACCATTAGAACATGTTAATTAAACAGATGTTAGGGTTAAGTTAACTAAGGGAACACTTAACCGTTATAACATGTTAGTTAAAACAGATGGGCAAGGTTAGGTTAAAAGGGACACTTAACCAATACAAGATGAATGGGTAGGGTTAAGTAATAAGAAATACTTAACCAATATAACTTGGTTTGTGATAGGGTTAAGTCAACATGAACTACTGATAACACTTAGCCAGTTTAATATGACAAAGGAGTGGGTTAAGCTAACTTGAATTGAATAATGACACTTAACCAATCCAACTTGACGAGAAAGAGGGCTAAGTAGTAAAACTTAGCTAAGAAAACGACGATTCAGGAAACTAAGTGATAAACCTTAGTTAGGAAAACTAAGTAGTAATTCTTAGTATAACACGAGGAGGAGCGAACGTCCATCTGATCTTAAAGAAGGCTCCAACGAATTGGGTTACGAAGCCCGAGGCTTCGAGGGGACGTGAGGGTACTCTTGGTATCCCTCTGTGAGGCTGCAGATGATCCTCCTGGGCTCACAGAGGTTAAGGTCTGTGTTAGGAGAACCACGGGTATGCCTTGGTTGCAATATAAGGCAACCTAAAGACTAGGGTGGACCAGCGTGATTCGGCGAGACCAGTAGCCCTGTGATAGCAACTCGTCGTCTACCTACCATCTTGAGTCAATCGAGATACGTGAAGCGGAAAGGCGAATAACTCCAACAGACCATATACTCGCTATCTAGTTATGGTTGCGGATGGCCATAAGTTAGTAAGGCATAGGGGGCATGCGTATAGTTCTCATTTTTCAAGGTGTGCCTTTCATTAGTTGAGGGAGGGGTCAGGTGGGACCATAGCCACTGGAAAAACAGACCTTAGCATCTGCATCGGCAGATATCTGAAAGCTCCCGACCGAGTTCCGTGTTTCTTAAATTAGCCCTGCCACGGGACTCGGGCTGCACATATAGAGGACATGTGCAACTAGATATATAGCACGTTTACGATACAATTGGGATGTCAAGTCTAGGAACACTTATCACTCTGGGTAGTGTGTCCTAGACTAAGGGGCATCGTTCGATAGTTAGCATAATCCCTAGTTGGACCTAGGTGGCATAAACCCTGAATCCGAGAAGCGCTCAATAGGTAACATAAACCATAGTTGGATCTAGGTCGTGTAAACCCTGGTTAAGTCTAGAAAGCGCTTGATAAGAAAACCCATGATTAGATCTTGGTAATAAATAATAGATGTACACCTAAAGGCAACCGCAATTACTGGGATTGGGATCACGTTATCATCTTTATACATATTACTAGTTGGGATACTAGTTAGGTGGTGCAGAGATATAGAATGGGGTGTGATAGTATATTCGGTTTAAACTATCTTGCTTTAGTTTATATTAGTATGTTATTCTGGTACTGTCCCATTTTCCAGTTTACTCAAGTCATGAACTTTATCCTGTTCACATGCTAAAAGCCACTAGACTCACTCAGGCTTTTTGTCTGACTCTGTTTTTCTTTTGTCTTCTTTTCTTCCGTCCCCCCCCCCCCAGGTAGTTAGGGAGGGAATAGCTCTGCTTAGTATGGACTGTTACTCTTTCCAAGCTTGAAGACTCTTGGATATATCGCTTCAGACTCTCTTTTCCGCTGCTATGGCTGGCTTATGCTACATTGGGGAATATAAATGTTATTTTATACTTCTTTATTTTGTAAGACAGATGATACTCTGGTATTGGAAAGTAATTATTGTACAAACTATTTTATCAATAAAGTAAAGATTTATTTTCCGCTGTTTTAATTTTTATTCTGTCTTGTAATTTATCTGTATCTTTTACCTTAAATGCTCCACAGAACTTAGTGCATTCTCTTTTGAGTGACACTAATGGATGTGGGGTGTTACAAGCAGGCTACACTAACGATGCACCATCCCACACTATCGGGGAAGACATACACCGCCCTCATCCGCAACCATCCCCTGTGTTTTAGTCGTCCGGGTCACCAGCATGTTCAGCTATATACTAAATCATTTCATATCCCGTAGTATGGAAAAACCATTTCACCACATAATAATCACAAGTACTTTCAAATCTATATGGAATTCCAATTTCAAAACATTATGAAAACACCGGGTATAGCCCTCGAAATCTTTTCTGTTTTATAAAACATTTTATAAAACGTTCCCTATCCAAAATCGGGAATATTATTTTTTGACTTAAGAAATCTCATTCCAAAATCATTTATTAAATTTTGAAATAAACAACATCGCTGAACACCTTACAGTCAAATCGTGAAGTGTTTCACAAGGTGTTAGCACATAGATATTTTTACCCAACCCAATGCTAAATGTAAAAGCATATTTTGCTCATAAACTGGTCGAGCATAATCCAAACAATCAATCAATCACAATCAATATCAGTACCAAGTGTATTTAGTTCAATCACATTTCATGTTACAATAAAGGAGTATTTTATTGTCTACACATTTTCTACATTTAATATGTACAAATAAAAAGAAATTTTATTTTCCATACAATTTCTACATTTCATATGCATACAATAAAAAGAATATTTTATTGTCTATACATTTTTACATTTCAAATGCATACAATAAAAAGAATATTTTATTGTCTATACATTTTTACAATTCATATGCATACAATAAAAAGAATATTTTATTCTCTATACATTTTTACTTTTTGTATCGTACAATAAAAAGAACATTTTATTGTATATACATTTTTACATTTCATATGCATACAATAAAAAGAAAATTTCATTGTCTATACATTTTTACATTTCATATGCATATGATAAAAAGAATGTTTCATTGTCTATACATTTTTATATTTCATATGCTTACAATAAAAAGAATATTTTATTGTCTTTACATTTTAACATTTCATATGCATACAATAAAAAGAATATTTTAATGTCTCCACATTTTACATTTTATATGCATACAATAAAAAGAATATTTTATTGTCTAAACATTTTTACATTTCATATGCATACAATAAAAAGAATATTTTATTGTCTATACATTTTTTTATTTCATATGCATACAATAAAATGAATATTTTATTGTCTATACATTTTTACATTTCATATGCATACAATAAAAAGAATATTTTATTATCTATTCATTTTTTTCATTTCATATGCATACAATAAAAGTAATATTTTATTGTCTCCACATTTTATATGCATACAATAAGAAGAATATTTTATTGTCTATACATTTTACATTTCATATGCATATAATAAAACGATTATTTTATTGTCTATACATTTTTACATTTCATATGCATACAATAAAAGAATATTTTATTATCTATACATTTTTACATTTCATATGCATACGATAAAAAGAATAATTTATTGTCTATACATTTTTACATTTCACATGCATAAAATAAAAAGAATATTTTATTTCCTATACAGTTCTATATTTTATATGTATAAATGAAAAGAATCTTCTTATTTGTTTAACAACTTCTATATCTAACATGACAGATAAAAACGAATTTCTATTTGTATATAAATTTCAATATCTAACATGACAAATGAAAATAAATATTTTTATTTGTATACAAATTTCAATATTTAACATGACAATTATAAATGAATATTTTTATTTGCATACAATTTCAATATTTAACATGGCAAATAAAAATGAATATTTTTATTTGCATACAATTTCATTTAAACATGACAAATAAAAAGAAATATTTTTATTTGCATACAATTTCAATATTTAACATGGCAAATAAAAATGAATATTTTTATTTGCAAACAATTCTATTTTAAACATGGAAAATAAAATGAAGACAGCCGAAGCTTTGGGAATAAGAGGAAGGATCTGCAAACAGCCGAAGCTTTGGGAATAAGAGGAAGGATCTGCAAACAGCCGAAGCTTTGGGAATAAGAAGAAGGATCTGTAGAATTAGTTTCTTAGAAATAGGAATGATAGTAATATTTATAGGATAACGTAATTGTCTTTTGGTAATTAGTGGGCACTCTTGAATAATTTCAAGGAGGCCACTTAAATTAGCAAAGTGTTGATGGAATAATCATTGATAAGTTTCTACTTGAACCAAATTTGTAGTTAGACTTTGGAAAATGTCTAATTTGATTAGGCAGACTGTGAAGAATAATGAGTTGATATGATATTTTGGGTTTACTTAAAAAAAGTAACGGAGATATGAGATATTGTGAATAGGAACCCGTTGAAGTTTCATGTTTGATAAGATACCTCCACGGTATAGAAAATTTTTGGTAGGTCCTAACCAAGAAACGAAGACAAAGACGTAACCTCGGAAGTCTTGTGCCACCATAAATATTTTGGAGCACGATACTTCGCATTTTTAGATTGGTTTGGTAAGGTAAAGAGAAAATTTGCTAGAAGGCATGAAGATTTTAAAAATTTTGTAGCCTCCCTCAAAAATTCAGGATTTTGGTTGCACTGTGGTTGCTAGATTGTATGTTAGGAGATGGATGCAATACAATTGCACAAGCGCACTCATATAGAGATATTTGCCTGTTAAGGTGTTTTACATACATATTGCATCACTTATTACACATGCACGTTAGGTTTGAGCTCACTTTAGTAAGTCTGCAGTTCATAATCACTGTGAGCTACGGATGCTTGTGACTTATTTAAAAATAACATGGATGTACAACATGGATGTGATAGTGCGAATTGTGTTTTTCGCCCTTTAAACAGATTTCGAGACGAAATCTATTTTAGGAGGGGGGAATGTAACACCCCGTAAAATTCATAAGTGTTAGAAAATAAATTAAATAGTTAAAACAAGCAATTAAATGATATGGCTGGATAATGAAATTTTTGTAGCTTTAGGAATTTGGCTACTAAACTCTTTTTTTTTTTTTTTTTTGGATTCGTATAACAACCTGAATTTTCGGGTAACCGGGAATGCAGATTTACTGCGTTTTGTGATTTTTAAGATTGTAACTAAATAATTGAGGGCATATTGAAAATATATTCGTATATTGATTGGGAATCAATACTTAAAAGGGAAAATATATTTTGAATATTTGAGATTTAATTGTTGATTTAATTATTAATTATTAATTGGGGTTTTAATACAGGATGTATTTTGATAATAATACCAATAGAGGAATTGTGTTTAATTTACATCTGTGAATTTAAGGTGTACATGTGGCTTTTAAAATGTTAATCATTGAATAAATTGGTTAGTTGATTGTATGAGGATATAAATATTAACGTGAATTGATATTTATAGTCTTGGTGCATTTTATTATCATCAATAATAAATTTAATTTGTTGAGATAGTAAAAGGGGAAAATAACCTTGTTGTATTTTGAGAATTTATGTTTTAAATATCAACAATGCATATAAATAAATGTGTGTATTGTAGCGTTGAAATAAGAAAAAGAGTAAAAGTTTTTATGTAGAGAGTATTGAGTTAAAACTATTTTGTTATGGTTTGACAAAATTAATTGCAAATATTTGATTAACAAAGCAATTATTATAATTTTGTTATATAAATTATTATTGTAGAAACCTTAATTGGTGCGAAGAAATAATAATTCTTAGAATATGTGTTTTAACATGTTAATGTTTTTTTTGTTGTTAAAATAGAACATTTTGATATTTGTTTTGTTTTGTTGTGTTGATGAAATTGCACAAGTATAAATAAAGATATTTTGATAAACATATTTATTTGATAAATTACGTTGAATTTGATAAGTAAAGTAGTGTACATGTGTTTTGTGTGTTAATATGTATGTTAAATTGTTAAATTAACATGACTTAATAAGTGTTTGTGTGTGTTAAGTATTTGAGAATGAGATGTTAATGTTTAATTAACATACTAATGTGTGTTTAAGCCTTAAAAGGGTGGATTTGAGCTTAATTAGTATTGATATCTTGGTTTGGGCTTACTTGGGAGGTTAAGCCCACATATCCTCTTTTAGTTGGCTGGGTAGCTGAGAAAAGGTACGTTCCTTTTCTTTCTCATTCAATTTTCTTTCTTTTAGAGAAAACACCGTAAGTGGCAATGGCTTCTCTTGCTCTCAAACTCAAAACCCTAGCTAATCTAAAATTCATCACAAATCAAATAAAATTCTAAAAAAATCTAAAATCTGGATATGTTATTGCTAACACATTCCATCATCTCTCCTCCAATTTTTGTGGCATTTGGTTTAGTTTTGGGGCATCAAACATCTTCCTTCATCAAGCAATTTTTAGATCAGATCTGAGCAGAAAACGAAGGTCGGTATAAAAATCATAAGTAATTCTAGAAAAATCCAAAAATTGTGAAACTAGGATATGTTATTCTCAACTCAATAACACACCTTTTGTAAAAATTCGTAGGAAAATAATTCAGTTTGCTATGGCAAACCCTTGTTGCAACAGACGGTAAAAATGTAGTTTTTGGGGAAATTGACGATGAGTTGAGGCTTGCATGCTAGTTCGCGAGGTTAAGGTGAGTTGTTCGACTCACACAATCTATTCTGAATAATGTGTTGCATGTTATAAATTTTAGCTTTGGTTGATTTGATGATTGCTGTGACGACCCGCCCTACACCAACCGACATTTAACTCCAAAAGTGCGTTGTACATTTGTCCAGCTAGCACGGGACGGTCGTCAGAAGAAAGGAAAGAAGAGAATGAACTAACAAAGAACCTGTAGAATGTCTCACAGCGCATGGAAAAAAATATAATGATAACATACTTGACATAAAACAGGCGAGACAGTACATAAGCTGAAAACTAAACCATCATAGCAGCGGAAATCCAAAGATACAGCCTACGATCCAACAACATTATTACACTTCAAAATATTGTCTCTAAAGCAAAAGAAAGAAAAGATGCGCTACTAATGCCCAAAGTAGCGACCATCAACAACACATGAAGATATATGTATAAATAGTACGTGTAAGCCTCCTGCTCGTCTCCGGCATCTACTCGTGCATATCCACCTGACCTGTCTCTAGTCTGCTCGTGTGAGCACCCAGAGTAATAAGAAGAGACATAAAACTCTGGGTCAGACAAAAGTCTAGTATGAGTGATAAGCAACTAAACAAAACAATAACAGGTATAATCCAATCATACCTGAACCTGAACCTGCAACCAAAGAGTTAGCACTACATACTGTACAATACTCTAAGGTGCCACTAACATATGGTGTAAGAAATACGGGGGTTGGGGTGTGCATGTCATAGTGATGTCAAACAATCAAGCATAACAACCATCCTCACGTCTCTCACTCAGTGCGTAAAGCATACGATATCCACTACCTTGGTTACCTAATCCTTTGGGCCATGACGGAATCCAATCCCGTACAACTATCACTACAAGCCCACTATCCATCTCTCAGTGGTGAACCAAAGTTATGAATACCGATAACCCCTTTGCACACGTCCCGCAGCAAAGCCCAATCATGAAGTGAACTCATTGGTTCTCATCTGGATCCTGAGCTCTAACTTCCATTTGGACTACCTTTGCATCTCGGGTTTTGGTCAGCATCTCCTTCAGATCGGTCTTCCTTTCAATTCACTTTGCTTCAGGCCGTCGTCGGCTCCTCTCGGTTCGGATCGTGTTCCCCTCGGATCGGGTCGCAGTCACCAGCTCGTGGTCAAGCTCCATCTCGAGGTTCAGATCGTGCTCATCTATACGGGTCGGTCGCCTTCTTCGGATCGGGGTCGGTCCTGGTCGGTCGTGCTTCGTTCACCGGATCGGTTCGCTCCAGGCTTTCGTGGTCACCACATCAGGTCGTTTGAACGGATCAGATCGCACCATCGGTTCGTGGCTTCTGAAGTGGATCGGGTCGGTCGGTCAAGAACCTTTCATTCTGGTCAGTTTTCATCATCTCTACCCTGGTCAGTCAGTATTGCCCCCTGGTCGGTCGAACACTTCACCATTCCTGGT
The DNA here is from genome assembly GCA_030737875.1 of Allium sativum. Lineage (NCBI taxonomy): Eukaryota > Viridiplantae > Streptophyta > Magnoliopsida > Asparagales > Amaryllidaceae > Allium > Allium sativum. Next base: position 331,089,856 of record CM060916.1, read on the forward strand.
CGGTCGTACTTCACCATCCCTGGTTGGTCGGTATTTCATCATCGTATGGGGTCGGTCGAACATCGCATAGTGCTCGGTGTTGCCCAACCTGGTCGATCTCCCTAGTCGGTCGAACACTTCATACAGGGTCGGTCGTGAGCTCGGGTCGGTCGGTCAAAACCTTCCCCTGGTCGGTCTAACTCGACCCAAAGAAAACCTGCACCATTCCAGCAAGCTATTTTCGCCTCTCGACGGCGTTTTCAACCATTCTAACTATTCTAAACAATCATAAAGCATACCATACAGTTGTAGCAACATGTATAAACATCCACAAACATCAAAACAACAATATGGTATGTTAAAATGGATCAAACATAGCTAAAAACCCCATATTTTCCCTTAATCCCTCTTAATCACGTTTAAGCAAATCTAATGATAGGATTAACAAAACTTAACCAAATCAGCCAAATTTCTAACAGAGGCCTAAAATAATATTTAGCAATTTATAAATATTTTTCCAGATTTTTAACATGCATAAATTCGCTAATTATCACTAATCACCCCTTAATCCCCTAAATTCCGGGATTTGCAAAATTTGTCGAAATTAACCCAAATTCATATCAGAGGCATAAAATGATGTTTTATAATTTTAGGAATTTTTCTAGATTTTTCTGAGCCATAGTTTCGCTAATCTTCGCTAATTACGTTAATTAGCCGTAATTAGTGAAAAACAATGCAAATCACTCACCTTTGCCACAAAGTAAACTATAGATCCGAAATGATTCTCTGTTTGGGTCGAATACCAATGCTTAGCAGCAGCTCCTATCTTGATTTGATGCTAATCCGCATTGATTTGGTGTAGATCTTGCTAATATGTGATTAGGAAAGCCAAAAAGATGTTTTGGGAGTGATTTAGAAGGTGGAGGCCATTGCTAGAGCTCAAAGGAGGTTTGTGGCGGCTAGAAAATGAATGAAAACCGAAATTTCTAACCCTATCAGCCTTTAAATACCCCTATACCCGAAATACCCCATTGGGTCTAGCTGCTAATCACCCGGTTAAGCCCAATTAGCTGTTTTTAACCCTCTAAACCTTAATTCAGCCATATCTCCCAAACGGTAAGTCCGTTTGGCTAATGTAACCACTCTACGGAAAGAGAAACCATCATTCGAATCCAATGGAAGTGGTCTCAGGTCAAAAATCATTTCCAATCAAAAGTTATAGACGAAACAAGATCAGCTAGGGGCAAAACGGTCATTTAAAAATCGGCAAAAATCATGAACATGGGAAATGACCCCAGTAGTCGTTTCCTAAAGCCACATGACCATACGACTTCGTATAAGAAAGAAATAAATATTCTACAATCCTCCGATGCGTAGAATGCGGGTTGTTACATTCTCCCCCCTCCCCCTTCCCCTTTAAGAAATTTCGCCCCCGAAATTCCCTAACCGAAACATACAAAGAATTCTGCATGCCTATCAATCATTTTCAAACAATAAAACATACAAAACAACACAACAAGCCTATCCTAGCATGCGGTTTACTAACAAGGGAAGAATTATCACTACCAAAACCTTACCAGGCAAAGAGTTCTGGATACTTCTTCCTTATATCCTCTTATGTTCCCAAGTACAGCCTTTTTCATTCTCAACCCACTGGACTTTGACTAGTTTCACCGCCTTCCTTCGAAGCTACTTTTATCATTCCCAACAATACGCAAAGGCTTGCGGTTCCCAACCGCCTCGGGTTCAACTTCGATGTTATCCAACTGATCAGGTGAAATAGCCATACTAGGGTCGTGCACGAATTTCTTTAACTGGGAAACATGAAATACGTTGTGAACTCCCGCCATCTTGTCAGGTAGCTCTACTTCATACGCCAAATTCCCAACTTGCTCGAGGACTGGGAATGGACCAACAAATCTTGGTTCTAACTTACCTCTCCAACCAATCTGAATCACATTCTCAATGGAGAAATCTTGACGAACACCAAGTCGTTAACGAAGAATTCCAAATCTCTTCGTCTCTTATCGAGATAAGTCTTCTGCCTATCTTGGGTAGCCTTCATTCTCTTTCCATCGATACCCATCTCTACCCTAGAGATGGTTTCCAATAGGTTAGGATTGTCCTTCTAACTGGAACCAATCCACTCAATCAAAATCGATCTAATCGTCAAGCTTACTAGCGTTTCTGAATCCAATTCACTCTTAGGTCTGAAATCATATCCTGTGATATACTCTAGTTGCTTCCAACCCAGAAACATAACCTCTAGACTGGCATGCCTCCTACTCAATGCAACTATTACCACACCCAAATCCTTTACTACGATCACTCTGCCCCATGGAGTCATGGCGACTCCACTGCACTGATCCATAGCCACTAGTCCTTTGCTATGTCCACTCTGCCCCATGAAGTCATAACAACTCCACTGCACTGGTTCATAGCCTTACTAATCCTTTACTATGTCCACTTTGCCCCTCGAGTCATGACGACTCTACTGCACTGGCTCATAGTCCTACTACAATCACTTTGTTCCCCATCGCTGGAACCCTACAGGTGATAGTCTACTCAAGGGAAGAAAAATAGGAACAACATAGCAACCATAACATCCATCAAACAAGTCCTACCTATCGCCTGCTAAATTCATAAACACATCGACACCTACATGATTGGTCTAACCAATCCCAATATGTCGATTCTAGTATGTCTGGTCCAACCAACATCAATAACTGATGGAAGCCCAGCCTCCATACATACACCGATGCCTACTTGACTGGTCCAACCAATCCCAGGCCAATGGAAGCCCCGCCTCCCTACGGACTACCGTACGTCCAACGTACGTTTATCCTCCAAGGATAACTAGATCACGTCCAACGGATCCAGGGTAACGGGCGTCCCCAGATACCCCTGCTTTTAGTCCGCCTAAAATACTCGAGTCCAACCCAAGTTTATCCATTATCTTGCTGCCCTTTCGAGTCCAACTCAAGCCGAATCCAATTCCTTGCAGCCTTCTCGAGTCCAACTCAAGTCAATCTATAACTCAGACCCAGTCTTGAGTATCCATTACCGACAAACTCTAGTCCAACGTGAGTCGTCGTCTCCTTATTCGTTGCATCTCCAAGATCAACGAACACCCATTTTCCTTTTACGAGTTCAAGTCCAACTTGAATCGCCCTAATCTTCGTTGTATCTTCCATGATCAACGAACACATACTATTCCTTCAAAATTCTACTATCCAATAGAGAACATCAACATAGGGTCCTAAACAATCCATTACTTTGCATCTTTCTCGAGTCCCACTCGAGCAATCTCATAACCCTATCGAGTCTAACTCTGGGCAGTCTATACCATTGAACAGTCTCATCATGTTCCGTATGCCCATCACTCCTCGAGTAAACCAAGATATCATCCAATGAAAAATCACAACAACTATTTACCCCTCACGCAAACCATCCTAGTCGAAATCGACATTCCCCAAGCACAAGCCCCAAAGGCCTAAACCAATATCAGACAAGCACCCAAGGAACATCTCCTCCGAGTTCGGACAATCCACGTGAGGTGATACTAGAAAAAACAATCTAGCACTGGAGCACTCATTTGCCTCCCAGAGACAACTAGAACTTATTACAACGATAACCTCTTAGCTTCTTAACTCCAGTTTCTATCGCCATCACTAGGTAGGTACCTAATACCACCCTATTCCTTTGGAGTAGATCGACTCCCCAAAATAATGCTAAACCCAGTAAAGCCTAAACAAAGAAAACACAAACATACATCCATGACTCGATAAGTCGACATTTCGGCAAATCATACTAAGGCTAGTCGAACCACCAATCAGGTTCGTCACAACCAATGGTCTATCGACTATCTTGGGTTCCAGTCCCAACCTATCTACCAAGTCACTAGATATGAAGGAACGGGAAGCCCCAGTATCAAACAAAACTCGAACTGGTACATCATAAATAGAAAGCATACCTTGAATAATGACATTCTTTCCTTTCTCCGCCGCAGTTGGGGCATTCGACGAAGAAGGAACAACTTCAATAGCATATGCTTTCACAATCTACTTCTCCTTAAGAGGTTGCGGACACTTATCCTTATGATGTCCCACTTGGCCACAGTTGTAGCACTTCCTTTCCGGTGGCTTGGCCCGACATTCTTTAGCATAATGGCCCTTCTTACCGCAGCTGAAGCACTCAACATCCTTCTTATTTTTCTTATTCTGACCATCCTTGGTCGGGTTCTGCTTCCTCTTGCTCTGAGAATTTTTCTTGCCTTCACCGCCTGCTTGCGGCTTTGGCTCCTCTGTAGATGCAATAGAAACTTCGGTCTTCGACTTAGGGAAAAGGCTCTCTGACCTTAATGCCTTTCCTACAATAGACTCGAACGTCTCATCGATATGGTTTATAAGTCTTTCCCCCAAGTACCCATCCAAGCCGGTTATGAACTTCTCGTTCTTCTTTTCGACTGTATCGATAAGGTACCATCCATATTTCGATAAAGTGTCGAATTATGCGATCTACTCCGAGACTGCCCTACCATTCTGCTTAAGCTCCAAGAACTTCCTGACCAATTCTGATTTATGAGCAGCTGGAATAAACTTATCACAAAAGCGAGTCTTTAACTGATTCCAAGTAACTTGATCCTCTGGAGTAGCTGCCTTAATAGCATTCCACCAATTCATAGCCCGTCCTTGCAGCTGACGGGATGCTAGCTTCCTCTTCATTGCGTCTTCGATTCCCAGATCTTCGACGATGCGCTCACAACTATCTAACCAATCTTGAACTTCTGTAGCTGACTCCGTTCCGTGGAACGGCTTCCCACCAAGGCTAGTATAATCCTTATTCAGCTTGGCGAAATCGGCCCTAGGCGCCTGCACCGCTGCACCACCACCGTTTGCAGCATTAGGAGCTGCCCTCTGAACGTCCCTAAGCATCTCTCTCATGAAGGTAGTAAACATCGTCCTCATATCAGCAACATTCCCATTGTTGGCTCCTCTACCAGTACCCCTCACGTACCGGCTCATCGTTCAATCTGTACAGAGAAAACGATTAACCATCTCCATAGTGGTGTTAGTGCAGTACGACTTCATCCTTAGCTATACTAATACTATATATATATAGCTTTTGAAAACCAAAGTAATCACAAATACGCGCTCTCATATACGTACTATCTCTCCTTAATGTCTTTCCCTAGGTGAACTACGCAACCTAGAGCTCTGATACCAAATGTGACGGCCCGCTCTGCACCAACCGACATTTAACTCCAAAAGTGCGTTGTACACATGTCCAGCTAGCACGGGACGGTCGTCAGAAGAAAGGAAAGAAGAGAATGAACTAATAAAGAACCTGTAGAATGTCTCACAGCGCATGGAACAAAATATAATAATAACATACTTGACATAAAACAGGCGAGACAGTACATAAGCTGAAAACTAAACCATCATAGCAGCGGAAATCCAAAGATACAGCTTACGATCCAACAACATTATTACACTTCAAAATACTGTCTCTAAAGCAAAAGAAAGAAAAGGTGCGCTACTAATGCCCAAAGTAGCGACCATCAACAACACAGGAAGATATATGTATAAATAGTACGTGTAAGCCTCCTGCTCGTCTCCGGCATCTACTCGTGCATATCCACCTGATCTGTCTCTAGTCTGCTCGTGTGAGCACCCAGAGTAATAAGAAGAGACATAAAACTCTGGGTCAGACAAAAGTCTGGTATGAGTGATAAGAAACTAAACAAAACAATAACATGTATAATCTAATCATACCTGAACCTGAACCTGTAACCAAAGAGTTAGCACTACATACTGTACAATACTCTAAGGTGCCACTAACATATGGTGTAAGAAATACGGGGGTGGGGGTGTGCATGTCATAGTGATGTCAAACAATCAAGCATAGCAACCATCCTCACGTCTCTCACTCAGTGCGTAAAGCATACGATATCCACTACCTTGGTTACCTAATCCTTTGGGCCATGACGGAATCCAATCCCGTACAACTATCACTACAAGCCCACTATCCATCTCTCAGCGGTGAACCAAAGTTATGAATACCGACAACCCCTTTGCACACGTCCCGCAGCAAAAGCCCAATCATGAAGTGAACTCATTGGTTCCCATCTGGATCCTGAGCTCTAACTTCCATTTGGACTACCTTTGCATCTCGGGTTTTGGTCAGCATCTCCTTTAGATCGGTCTTCCTTTCAATTCACTTTGCTCAGGCCGTCGTTAGCTCCTCTCGGTTCGGATCACGTTCCCCTCGGATCGGGTCGCTGTCACCAGCTCGCGGTCAAGCTCCAGCTCGAGGTTCGGATCGTGCTCATCTATACGGGTCGGTCGCCTTCTTCGGATCGGGGTCGGTCCTGGTCGGTCGTGCTTCGTTCACCGGATCAGTTCGCTCCAGGCTTTCGTGGTCACCTCATCAGGTCGTTCGAACGGATCAGATCACACCATCGGTTCGTGGCTTCTGAAGTGGATCGGGTCGGTCGGTCAAGAACCTTTCATTCTGGTCGGCTTTCATCATCTCTACCCTGGTCGGTCAGTATAGCGTCCTGGTCGGTCGAACACTTCACCATTCCTGGTCGGTCGTACTTCACCATCCCTAGTTGGTCGGTATTTCATCATCGTATGGGGTCGGTCGAAGATCGCATAGTGCTCGGTCTTGCCCAACCTGGTCGATCTCCCTAGTCAGTCGAACACTTCATACAGGGTCGGTCGTGAGCTCGGGTCGGTCGGTCAAAACCTTCCTCTGGTCGGTCTAACTCGACCCAAAGAAAACCTGCACCATTTCAGCAAGCTATTTTCGCCTCTCGATGGCGTTTTCAACCATTCTAACTATTCTAAACAATCATAAAGCATACCATACAGTCGTAGCAACATGTATAAACATCCACAAACAGCAAAACAACGATATGGTATGTTAAAACGGATCAAACATAGCTAAAAACCCCATATTTTCCCTTAATCCCTCTTAATCACGTTTAAGCAAATCTAATGATATGATTAACAAAACTTAACCAAATCAGTCAAATTTATAGCAGTGGCCTAAAATAATATTTAGCAATTTATAGATATTTTTCCAGATTTTTAACATGCATAAATTCGCTAATTATCACTAATCACCCCGTAATCCCCTAAATTCCGGGATTTGCAAAATTAGTCGAAATTAACCCAAATTCATATCAGAGGCATAAAATGATGTTTTAGAATTTTAGGAATTTTTCTAGATTTTTCTGAGCCATAATTTCGCTAATCTTCGCTAATTACCATAATTAGCCGTAATTAGTGAAAAACAATGCAAATCACTCACCTTTGCCATAAAGTAAACTATAGATCCGAAATGATTCTCTGTTTGGGTCGAATTCCAATGCTTAGCAGCAGCTCCTATCTTGATTTGATGCTAATCCGCCTTGATTTGGTGTAGATCTTGCTAATATGTGATTAGGAAAGCCAAAAAGATGTTTTGGGAGTGATTTAGAAGGTGGAGGCCATTGCTAGAGCTCAAAGGAGGTTTGTGGCGGCTGGAAAATGAATGAAAACCGAAATTTCTAACCCTTTCAGCCTTTAAATACCCCTAAACCCGAAATCCCCCATTGGGCCTAGCTGCTAATCACCCGGTTAAGCCCAATTAGCTGTTTTTAACCCTCTAAACCTTAATTCAGCCATATCTCCCAAACGGTAAGTCCGTTTGGCTAATGTAACCACTCTACGGAAAGAGAAACCATCATTCGAATCCAATGGAAGTGGTTTCAGGTCAAAACTCCTTTCCAATCAAAAGTTATGGACGAAACAAGATCAGCTGGGGGCAAAACGGTCATTTAAAAATCGGCAAAAATCATGAACATGGGAAATGACCCCGGTAGTCGTTTCCCAAAGCCACATGACCATACGACTTAGTATAAGAAAGAAATAAATATTCTACGATCCTCCGATGCGTAGAATGCGGGTTGTTACAATTACTTTGCTTGCAATATGGATTTGGATTTAATTGGTTGTTTGATTTTGTATGGTGAGAATTTTCGTGACAGTATCACTGCTATAAAACAAGGATAACTCAAAGCTAAATTATCCAAATCGACCCAATCTTTTTACAATAGAAAGATCTTTCAATTTGCTACAACTTTTAATTATATTAATTTGTCAAAATTTTGCATTTTATGAGGTCAAAAATTAGTTTTAAACTGAGCATGCAGCTCAGGCCTGTGTTAAAATCAGAATTGGTAGCTGATAGTAAAATGAGCAAAGCTTTTGAGTCACTTATCGGAATCTGATAAAATTTTATATCTGGAAAGCTAAGATTATAAGCTACAACTTTCATTTGTTTTGTTTCTGTTGATTTTGAAGTTTAAATAGAGAAAAACTCATTTGTTTGTCGCTTGGCTATCGTTAGGAAAACAGGGAAATACTTAAAACAGAATTTGTTTTGGCCATAACTTTTGAGCCACTAATCGAAATTTGAAAATTCTTAATCTTATGGAATGCTAAGGGATTAAGCTACAAATTTCATTTGGTGTCTCTTGTGATTTTGGAGTTTAAATGGTGAAAAACCCATTTGTTTGTCGTTGTCTTATCGTTGAGAAATCGTGTTAATACTTAAACATGAGAGATTGTTTTGGTCATAACTTTTGAGTAACTTATCGTAATTTAATAATTTTTGATGTTTTGGAAAGCTAGGAGTTTTTGCTATAATTTTATGGATTAAGTTTTGTTAATTTATATGCTTAAGCAAAACTGAAATTGCAATTTAAAACTAAGAGATTTGTTATGAACCTTTGGAAACAATAATAGTTTTGTGAACAACTATGTAAGTGTTTTAAATAATGGAAGTCAAAAGATATAATATTTTTGAGAATCTTAATTCTATAATCTGGAATGAGCTAATTTTCAACTTAATTTTACCGATTGTTTTATATACTCTTGTGAAACATTTTGTCGAAGATGTTATATTCCAATGAATAGAATGTTGAAGTGGAATTTACTAATTCTTGATCGAATACTAGAACCCAACTGAGCAGTATGGGATGCTCAAGTTAGATTCTTATAATCGATTTTGAGATAGTAATTAACACTTTAGGGTTGTATTCTTTTATGGTATGCGACAAGTGGTCTCTAGATCCATAAGAGAATATAATTCAGGATTTCTGGGTATATCCATTATAAGTGAAATTTACTAATTCTCGGTAAATACTTGTGTTTCACTAGATGGTATGGGACATCTATGTAAAACTATATTGGTTACCGTGAGTGATAGTATTTGACACTTTAGGGTCCACTTTCTTTTGTTGTGCGGCAGAGGCTGCTAGATCCTTAAGAAGGTAACTTCTGGATTTCTTTTCAAACTTGTAAATATAAAAAGATTGAGAAATTCATTATTATAAAAATTGGACTTTTATGTCTACTTTTGTTAGTAAATTTTTTAAATAAAATAATGATTAATATGGAGTAGTAAAGTCGTAGTTACCACTATCTTTCTGATAGTTGAGATTTTGTTTCTTTGAATATTGAGATCTGATACGTGGTTCCTCGATCTCTTAGATCAAGCAAGTGAGATTTCGATCTACACGATCATATGTCTATGTTTCCTCAATCCCTTAGATTGAGCATGTAATTCCTTGATCTGAATAATCATATAAATGGATAGTATTGCTTGTTTTGTTATGTTTCATTGATCCTAGTGATCGTGCATAAGCTCCGGATTGCTTGTTTTATTGTGTTTCCTCGATCAGGTCGATTGAGTATGAGTTCCTCGATCCTAGTGATCGTGCATTAGTTCCCGATTTTTGGTATCAGATCGGTATAAGGGATACCACCAGGCCTCGAGACCATCTTGGATTTTGGAATGTATATTTGTTTGTTTGATATGTTGATTCTTGTTCTTCCTTGGTCATTTAACTGAGAAAGAGTCCCTTGATCAGGTTGGTCATGATTAAGTCGTGTTAACTTGTCGTGCTTGTAATAGTTCCTTGATCAGGTTGGTCATGAATGAGTCGTGTTAACTTGTTGTGCTTATAACGTGAACTTGTGATAGAGAAAAATATCCATGATTGGAAACTAGACATACATCATTGTGAAACAATAAATTATTGTGAGTATCATTTTGTGGTTGAACTAATGTTTATTTATATGTTATATATATATATATATATATATATATATATATGGATCTCACTTTTTTGGATATTTAGAGATAGACTGATCCGGAATTCTGTGTTTCTGGGTCAGACCGGAATTTTCAGGTTTACAGGATGCTCAAACTTTTGGATAGGTGAGCTATCCATGGATAGACATATTGAGATTCTAAGTTTATCTTATGTAGGATATTCACCTGATCTAATATGAGATGTATTTGTTAAGGTAGTGACTTATTTTGAAATGTGTAGAATGAAAAGTTTAGAAGTATATTTGTGGACATACTCTATATATGGTATGATGTATACTTTTCTATTGTGATCTATGATTGTTATGTGTATAGTATATTATTCTGATTATGTGGAATCGATGTGTCTATTACTTTGTATTAATACAGAACACGTCATACTCAGATCAGACATTAAGTGAAAAAGGTATAAGTGATGTATCCGTATTATTATAATGATATATTCACATTCAACCGTGTTTGCGAACAAATTATACAATTGTAAACAACTGTAAAATCCGTTCGGCTTTCCTAAACAACAAGGATTGTTGTAGAGAGTGTCGAACTCTGGGACCAAAAATATTTTAATTAATAAATCCAATCAAGTTATTCCAAGATTTTGATTGATTGAAAACACAAATAAAGAAGAGAGATTTATCTAATAAGAGAAAGCAATTAGGGGATAATGACATAGATTAGATTCACACTCATCAATAGCCAACAAATAAATATAGATCTAATTCATGTTTCTGTCACAAACACGAATCAATAATAAATAGATTCTTAGAAACAAATAAGTAAATAACGACAAGCATAGCCTATGCAGGAGCTGAGCTCTTAAACAACCATAGACTATCAGGACAGATTCACAAATTAATTTCTAAAAACCTAAAATTAGATATAAATCTGATAATTGTTAGATCGAACACGAATATACCCTGTGAAGTAGCATAGCTCTTAAACGACACAGAATATGAAGGTTTAGATCTAACCCTTGATTCAGATCTAGATCTACATATATAAAGTCCTCATCTATTGGCTATGTGATTCATGTTGAATCATATCTATTAGCGTCATCACCCCCTAATCAAAGGGGATTAGCTAGACATAGCTAAAGAAGAAGAAAAACAGAAATTAAATAACATGAACATAAATAAAACTAAAACTAAATAGAACAGAGGAAGAAGAGTTTTATTCCAAGAGAAAGATTACAGAATAAAACTAAGTGTGTTTTACAATGAATGAGATAAAGTGTAATTATAGCTGATATGACAAAGGCTACTTGGCAAATTCCACAATGTGGGACTAAAGAATTAGCCCAAATAACACATAAGCTAGTGTGAACGGGGTTGTAGAGTAAGAGGCCTTGTAAGTGAGCCAGTGTGAACGCGTGCAGTGCATGAATGAGAAGCCTTGCAAAGGAGCTAATGTGAACGCTACATGAGTGAAATGGTCTGCAATTGAGCCAATGTGAACACAATATGAGTCTTTAGTGAGCCAAATCTACCCAACTGAACTCTATTTGCAACCGTTCTTCAAGCTTTAAACTCTTCAAGCTTTAGTAATTTTAACTTCACTCTTTTTCAGCAAATTCTTCATGCTTTATTCATCTAATGCTCTAAACCATGATTCTTGTCAACAATCTGAAAACACAGTTATAAATACACAATATCAATTATTTAAAAGATAAAATAAGATAAATATGCGGATAAAATATACACATTTACGTGTATATCAAATACCCCCACACTTATCTTTTTATTCGTCCTCGAATAAACTAAACTAAGATATGTCACACTTTCGTAGGAAACACGATTGCATTTAGCGTATGCAACAAGCCGTTAAACCTCTGGGTGTCCCCAGTAGGACGAGTGTTGTCTCGTGAGGGTTTTCAGCAGATACTACCCACAAAATCCAAAGCGTCTTATGTACGCAGATTAATCAAACAATATATTTAAAGTCTTTCACATTCCAAGGATTTCACCTAACTTCAATAATAACGTTTTAGTCCCAAATTGTCCATCCCATTGTTGGTGCAAAAATGAATAAAAAATTTCAAGCTGAATCGTAATTCCTTGATAACACTGTAATTGTCTTGAAGGTTAAGAGCGTGGTGTCAACCAAAGTTCTACACATCGACAATGTACACCCAATCATTTATTTGACCCTTTTTTTTGAATAATTTTGCACCAATGTAACTGTAATGTATTGGATGTGAGTTATGCATAGATGAAGGAAAATTTTGTAAGTTCAAAAAATGTTATAGATAAGAGGGCAAGTGTTTTAGTTGAACTTCAAGCTACAAAAGATAAAGTAATACTAAGGCACATATGAACATTTTTATTTCCTTTCATCTCCTCTACTACAATCCTCACTTCCAAGTACGGTATAATGGATGTGGATGGAATGGAACCGAATGCTTTAGAGTCAAGAATGATGAATGACTATTTTATTCTGAGAGACTCTCTCTTTATTTCATTTTTTTCTTTTTTTTTCTTTTCTTTTCCCTTTTTTTTCTTTTTTTTTTCATTTTTTTTCTTTTGCATGATGAATGATGAGTGGAGATGGAATGGAATGATATCGTACATTATTTCATTTGATTCCTCCTCTACTAAACCAACACTTCATGAAAGGAAAGTTTTGTGCCCTAGTTAATCTACTTCTATAACCTTAATTCAACACACAAGTCTGGATTGTTGTTATACAAAAAGCTGAAAGGAATGATAAGCAAAGTTTCGTAAGATAGATAACCCATATAAAATAAGATGTGGTATATGGTTATCCTACCTTAAAACAAGTACGGAGTGGGTGGTGTAATATTGGTATAAAAAGTGACGTTTTTGACCTTTAAACAAAGGTTCTTGAGTATACCAATATAAGATAAACTTGTCGACACATGGATGTAAATCGACTAAAATTTGGGTTTGAATAATGTGGGGGTATCGAAGAAGAACGCTACAATGAGTCATTTCTCCTTAATTGGGCCAAGTGGATTTTAGAACTTACGATTTTGAAAATTTGAGTGGAAAAGAAAATATTATGCATGAAAATGAACTCATAAAATCCAACAAATGTAGGTGCAAAATCCTTTTATTTCATGATTTTTTTTTGATTATTTTTACTTGCACATTCTAACATGTATAACAAAGGTTGACACGCTTACTCCAGAACACGACTAACGTCTGCACAGTTTCAAGCTAGCATCTTAAAAAGACACATTACGATTCAATGAATAAATAATGTTCATTCCCATCACCCAACAATTCAACTTATCAAACAAGAACCAAGGTGTTATTTATGAATTTAAGTTAATCCTTGTTCAATGAATGACCTACTTCATAAAATTTGATTGCTGATGTAATGTAAATTCCCCCCACACTTGAGTGTGATTGTGTCCTCACAGTCTTAATCAGACATATCTTAGTGAAAGGGAAAAACAAATAAGAGAATATTTACATATGTACAAAAGAGGGTTAGTGCGTCTTACCGAATGTAATGTGGCTCATGGAGGACCATGAGCTCTTCCTCTTGGTTGGGTATTAGTTCCAAGTAAGGTTTAAGGCGTTGACCACTGACCTTAAAGGATGATCCAACAGTTGGATTCTCAATTTCTACCGCACCATACGGAAAAACAGTCCGTACAGTGTAAGATCCTGTCCATCTAGATTTTAGCTTACCCGGAAATAGATGCAGTTTTGAGTCATACAACAGAACTTTTTGACCTGGCATGAAAGTTTTACGTAAAATTGATTTATCATGAAAAACTTTTGTTCTGTCCTTGTAAATTCGTTCATTTTCATAGGCATCATTTCGAATTTCATCAAGTTCATTAAGTTGAAGCTTCCTATGTTCACCTGCTTGCTCTAAATCAAGATTCAAAGTTTTTATTGCCCATAACGCCCTATGTTCTAGTTCAACTGGCAAGTGACATGGCTTACCAAAAATCAACCGATAAGGGGACATACCCAAGTTGGTTTTGAAAGCGGTGCGGTAAGCCCAAAGAGCGTCAGTTAACTTTTGGGACCAATCTTTACGATTTCGATTCACAGTTTTCTCAAGAATTTGTTTAATCTACCTATTCGATACTTCAACCTTCCCACAAGTTTGAGGATGGTAAGGAGTGGATAACTTATGGGTTATCGAATACTTTCTCATGAGAGCTTCAAAAGAACGATTACAGAAATGTGTCCCGTTGTCACTGATTATTGTGCGAGGTGTGCCAAACCTAGAAAAGATGTTTTCTTTTAAGAAGCGCACAACAACCTTATTGTCGTTCGTTTTGCATGGAACAGCTTCGACCCATATAGAAACATAGTCAACAGCCAAGAGAATGTAAATGTTCCCAAAAGAATTAGGGAAGGGTCCCATGAAGTCTATACCCCACACATCAAAAATTTCGACCTCTAGAATGGGGTTTAGGGGCATCATATTCCGTTTAGAAATTTTCCCTAAGAATTGACATCGATCACAAGTTTTGCAAAATTCGTACGCGTCTTTGAAAAGGGTGGGCCAGTAGAAACCCGATTGGAGAACCTTTTCGGCTGTCTTTTTGGGACCGAAGTGACCACCGCATGCTTGGTCATGACAGAAAGAGAGGGCACTGTGAATTTCAGTGTCAGGAACACATCTTCGAATGATTTGGTCGGGACAATACTTGAAAAGATTGGGGTCGTCCCAATAAAAATGTTTCACTTGGGAAACGAATTTGTGTTTATCCTGCTTAGACCAAAAAGAAGGGATCTGCTTGGTGACTAAGTAGTTGACAATGTCAGCAAACCAAGGATCAGTGGATAGAGAAAACAGCTGTTCATCAGGGAAATTCTCGTTGATCGGACGAGAAGAAGACGGGGCATTTGGAAGACGAGACAAGTGGTCCGCAATAACATTGTCAGATCCTTTTTTATCCTTAATGGTAAGGTCAAATTCTTGAAGTAGAAGTATCCAACGAATTAGACGAGCCTTAGCATCCTTTTTAGAGAAAAGGTACCTAAGTGCGGAATGATCGGTATGAACAGTGATGTGTGAGCCAACTAGATAAGGTCTGAATTTTTCTAAAGCGAAAACGACTGCCAAGAGTTCCTTTTCAGTGGTCGTATAATTGATTTGAGCGTCGTTCAGAGTCTTACTCGCGTAGTAAATGACATGAAGAATTTTATCGATACGTTGTCCTAAGACAGCGCCAACAGCGAAATTCGAGGCATCACACATGATTTCAAAAGGTAGCTTCCAGTTGGGAGAGAAGATGATCGGAGCAGAGACAAGTTCATTTTTAAGATGCTCAAAAGATGAAATGCAATCAGAATTGAAGTCGAAAGGAACATCCTTACCAAGAAGATTGGTTAAAGGTCGAGTGATTTTGCTGAAATCTTTTATAAAGCGACGGTAAAAACCAGCATGACCTAAAAAGGATCGGATGTCCTTAACGGATTTGGGAATGGGAAGATTCGAGATAACTTCGATTTTAGCTTTGTCTACTTCAATTCCTTTATTAGAGATGACACGTCCTAAAACAATGCCATGTTTGACCATGAAGTGACACTTTTCCTAATTAAGAGTTAAGTGTTTATCTTTGCAATGGTTAAGAACAAGATCAAGATAATGTAAACACTCAGAGTAAGAATCACCAAATATGGAAAAATCATCCATGAACACTTCCAAATATCGCTCGATCATATCAGAAAAAATGCAAATCATGCACCTCTAAAAGGTTGCAGGTGCAGTACAGAGACCAAAAGGCATACGTCGGTACGCAAATGTACCAAACGGACAAGTGAAAGTGGTTTTCTCTTGGTCCTCAGGAGCGATAGGGATTTGATTATAGCCCGAGTACCCATTGTTGGATCTAGATTAACCCTAGAGGTGGGAAGAATAGGGTTTATCACAGTTTTTAAAATGAATTGAAAAACTGACAGGATATTAAAATAATAAACAGATCATAGAATGCAGCGGAAATAAAAGTGCAGAAAATAAATCACACACAGATATACCCAGCTTCGGCAAAACCCTGCCTACTGCTGCATTCCTAAGGTTTCTACTAGATGTTATAAACAGATCCCGCATACAAGACCATGTACACTCGCAGCGCCTGCTCCTGTCCTAACTCTACGCTCAAAACCCTAAACTGACCGATATCCCCTCGATCAGATTTCCCGAATTACAAACCCTGTAACTCGTAACCCTAGAATTTACAGACTCTAGTGGACTGCCAGTCAACACCCTGACTGGAACTCTAGAATTTTACAGACTTCTAGAAAAACTGTTCAGAATTGTTTACAGAAGAAAATAAAAACAATACAAAATAAAGAAAACAAGAAAAAATAAAATAGAAAAACCCTAGAATATAACTAAGGGGTCATCCCCTTTTCATTTGAACACTTGGCCGGCCCTTTTCAAATTAGTTCAGCCCGTTCTCTTTTGCTCTGGAACTCAAAAATGGCGGCCTCGATAGAAAACTAGAGCTTTCTGCTTCGTCCCCAAATCGATCTATGAATTGATGTTGATCTCGATTTCTTTCTGATGCTGGAAACTATGTGGCTTTATCCTTGTCTTCGACTGGGAACTTTGATGGCTTTCGATCGAAACCCTAGAAGCTGTAAGCTCTCTGATTTTTTTTTTAACTTTTTGTTGCTTGAATTTATTTTGTTGGTTTTTTTTTGTGGATTCGATGGATTAAGGCCGATGATGTAAATAGGTGTTAAATAGGATTTTTTAAAATCCTAATTTATCTCTGATTTCAAATATATGGCTTGACCTTGATTGCATGATTGTTGGCTATGAATCTAGACTTGATTTGCGTGGCTCAATTTCCTTTTTTGAATTGCTTTGATCGTGAATTTGTTTGATGAGTCTGGGCGAGATTTGGGTCATATGTTTTGTAACAACCCGTATTTTCAATAACCTGTTATAACTTAAATCGAGGCAGAATTTAATTTATAAATCTGAATCAAGGGAAACGGGCTATGCCATTGCGTTTGTCTCGGAAAAATACGCGAAATAGAGTCCGAGTTTTCGAAAATCGAAGTCCGTATGACCCGATTAAGGCCCAACGAAGTTTTCAGAAAAATTCAAAGTAAAAACAGATTTCAAATTCAAGTTTGAATTTGGAAATTAGATCAGATTGGGCCAGGCGGGAAAATTCCCGCCAGAGTACCCAAGTCGACAGCCCTGTCGACTTGGAAGTCGACTTGGTTGGACCCAAGTCGACAGCCCTATCGACTTGGCTGTCGACTTGGTTCAGCCGGGCAGTTTTGCCTGGTGCACCATCTTGGAGTTGTGTTGAGTTTGGGGGCCAGATTCGGTTTTGAGGGCTGAGATTGGAACTAGGGTTTAATCCTAAGGCTAGAACTAATCCTAATCTCTATAAATAAGACCCTAACCTAAGCCTAAATCAACATTATTCACTCATACAACTAAACTATGGCAAAATCATTCCTCTCATGGCCTCCACTCTCTTCATAAAATTCCTAAGTTATTTCTATGAGAGATTTTCCATGCATACAAGTGTTTTCAAGCTTGTATGAGTATCATTAGCTTGCACTCAAGTCAAGTTTCCATATTTACATCATAAAGCAAGGGTTTTGATCATTTTTGCTCAAGGGTTTTTCTATTAGAGCTTGCATTTTGGGTCTAATTGATTGCATAAGGGCTTTGTCATATTTTTGTGTCTTCATAAGCATTGTAAGCCCTTTTCTACTTTCATATTTAAACTCTAAAGTTAAATGAATGATGCAAGTTTGGTTGATCATTATGATATGCAAGCTTGCCATGATATGCAAGTTTATCATGTCATGTTATGCAAGTTTGATATGTTATGATATGCAAGTTTATCATGTTATGCTATGCAAGTTTGCCATGTTATGATATGCAAGTTTATCATGTTATGCTATGCAAGTTTGCCATGTTGTGATATGCAAGTTTATCATGTTATGCTATGCAAGTTTGCCATGTTATGATATGCAAGTTTATCATGTTATGCTATGCAAGTTTGCCATGTTATGATATGCAAGTTTATCATGTTATGCTATGCAAGTTTACCATGTTATGATATGCAAGTTTATCATGTTATGCTATGCAAGTTTGCCATGTTATGATATGCAAGTTTATCATGTTATGTTATGCAAGTTTGCCATGTTATGATATGCAAGTTTATCATGCTATGTTATGCAAGTTTGATATGCAAGTTTGCCATATGATATGCAAGTTATGTTATGCAAGTTTGGGATGATCATTTTGTTCATGTTATCATGTTATGCAAGCTTATCTTGGGTTTATGAGCCTAAAGCTTCAATCTTTATGCTAAAGGTTGCATTTTGGCAACATGTAAGTTATCATATCCCTTATGATAACTTGCATGTGAGGCTAAATGCGAACTTATGGCAACTTCTACATGTCATTTATCACCATGTATCACTTATATGCTAAGTTTGGTTTTATGCATACTTTTGAGGCCTAAAAATGTAATATGCAAGTATATGAACATATGTACATTTCATATGCCACCATGTTAAACTTGTGGCTTCAACACCTTTATGTCATGATTATGCCAAGTTCCCTCTTTCTATCCTTTATGCGCTATTGCGATATGTAAGCGATGGGATTGCGTTTGGGGTTGGGTAAACTTAAAAGACATAAAAACATAAGATTGGGAATTTACCTATTAAGTTAGGTCTACCCATTGGGAATTTACCTATTAAGTTAGGTCTACCCAAATTCTTGAAAACTTGTAATGTGTTTTGGAAACATGATGGACATGATACTTAGAAAATATAAGTGTGACCAACTCGAGGTTGGGTTGAGATTGTAGCGTAAAACTACCCGGAACCGACCGGCTTAACTAGTTGCTACAAACAATAGGACCCAATGTGAGAAGTTGGTCATGTTGTACCTTGAACCCGAGGTTAGACCAAGTTGGGGTGTAAAGCTACCCGGACCTGCCCGGCTTAACTAGTAACCACAACAAGGTCTAATGTGAGAGGTTAAGGCACATTAAATTAATTAATGCCTCATGATTAGGGTTAAGTCATGGTCCACTTAATACTTAACCAATTTGGGCTTGGTAGATTAATCAGGGTTAAGTCGTGAACTCATCGTTACACTTAACCAAGTTAATCCATGATTAGTAAAAGGGTTAAACCGTACTTAACCCACTAGAAAATCCTAGCAATGGGGGTCCACTCTAGCAGTAATCCCAAGTTCGTATCATTAAGACCCTAGGGTCTAGGCTAGGGTAGGGGGCACAATTACTGGACTTGAGGTAAGAGACCAAAAACGACGGCAGAGTGGTACGCCGGTGTAGTTCCGGGCGGACTATGGTCGTGCACATAGTCCGAAGCCGGGGAAAACATGCACGGGTACCAGTAGATCGAGACTGTGCACTTATGTTTATGGTGTCCAGGGGTTGACACCCTAGGGCTTGATACACCCGACGGGAGACCCTGCACAGTCTGACTACAATTATGTTTGGGCCGCATTAACACCAACACGTGACGAGTTAGGCTTATAGGGAGCCGATCGACTAGACCGTTTGGTTGGACCGCGTATTAGGGTCACTTCATGTTATTGGGCCAAAGCTTGGGCCAAGGGATCAATACTTGTTTATTCAAGTCATGTTAGTTTGCTAGTACC
This sequence comes from Allium sativum, assembly GCA_030737875.1. Lineage (NCBI taxonomy): Eukaryota > Viridiplantae > Streptophyta > Magnoliopsida > Asparagales > Amaryllidaceae > Allium > Allium sativum. Next base: position 331,109,602 of record CM060916.1, read on the forward strand.
CCTGTGGTGCAAAAACCTTAAACCTGATTATGCGATGACACCTTTATCTACCTTGTTAGTTAATCATCATGCTAGTATGTTGTTATCCTTATGTTTATCCCTGCTTCTCATGCCAGTTAACTTTATCAGTTTACATTGATTGTAGTAGGGCTTACTCAGTCTTTTTGACTGACCTGTTTTCCTTTCGCCTCTTTTCTTCCGTTCCCCCCCCCCCCCAGGTTCTCAGGGTGGGAATATTGGAGCTTAGCTTGGATTTCTGATCACTTTCTTGTGGGATTTTAGCTCATGTACGGTCTTGACATGAAGCTAGCTATGGTTATCACTTATTTTGGGGATAGTACTTATGTATTTCAGTTTTTTTTCAGTGATGTTGTTTTTATCTAGACTTGTGTATTTGGAAAATTGACATTATGTTGTACCAGACTTGTTTTGAAATAGTTTGAAATCTTCCGCTGTTTTACTTATCTTATTTACTCTGTTTACATATATACATATGTTCTTGTTCTACCTTGATATATCATTATGCATGTTTACCTGATTCAAACGCCCCTCCAAAGTCAGAGTGCTTGCAAGAGCCACCCTGGCGGAGGTGGGGTGTTACATTTGGTATTAGAGCATATGGTTTACGAGAAGGAACAAAAAGGTTTTAGAAAACTTTTGGAAAACTATTTTCAAAACCAAGTATAAAGTATTTTCCAAAGAAAAGTCTAGTTTATTTTAAAGGCTATTCCCCAAAAAGCCATTAGCAAAATTCCTTCGTTTTTCTCCATTCTGAATCTATCTTTTTCTTCGTTTTCAGTATGGCCAATAACTTTGCCATTCCGGAGGGAGTACACGTACCTGTTTGGTATAGGAGACTTTTGAAGGCTAGGGCGACCGAAGCCGGCCCCACAAATGTTCCTCCTCCTCCGGTAGTTAATGTTCCTCCTCCTCCTCCGGTAGTTAATGTTCCTCCTCCTCCTGTCGCTGAGATTCCTCTTCCTCCTCCCCCTCAGCATCCACAAGAGGATTTCGCGGAGATTTGCAAAGACTTTAAAGCAATGGTTTGCAAGAATTTCATTGGAACCGAGACTTATGTAGAGGCAAGGAATTGGTTGAAAGAAACCGAAGATCTTTTTGCCTTCTTTGATATAGATGACCGTAGGAAGGTTTTATTGGCAGTGTGGTTGCTATAGGAAGAAGCTGCACGTTGGTGGGTGGTCACCACCGCTACTAGGCCAACTGAGACTTGGGATGACTTTCGGGGAAAGTTTGGACTAAGGTTCCTATCACTAAAACAAGGGGACATGACTATTAGGGAATACATAGATAAGTTTAATCAACTGGCTCGGGTCGGTTTAGACTTGATTAACACAGCTCAGAAGAAGGCCCTATACTTTGCTCTAGGATTAAACGAGCCATTACATGGTTTAGCCATGACTCATATACCCTTGGGGGCAACTTTCGAGGGTTTGGTGAATATGGCCCTACTCAATGAAGAGAATAGGAGTGACAAGAAAGAGATCAAGATGAATGATACTCAAGCCAAGAAGACTGATTCCCAGTGGAAAGGAAATCAGGGTAATCCAAGTGGTCAGAGCAGTCAAGGCAATCAGAACAAGAACAAGAACAAGAGTCAAGGCAACAAGGGGAACAACAACAAGGGCAATAACAAAAAGGGGAAGTGCCATTATTGCGGTTCAGTTGGGCATCTTATTAAGGATTGTAAGAAGAGGAAAAGGAAGGGTGGTGAATGTTATCGTTGTGGTGAGTTTGGACATTTCACCAAAGATTGCCCGAAGAAGCAAGGGCAAGGTCAGACTCAGTGTGCAAGACCGTCTGAAGGGCGAGTTCACCCCCTCAACATCGTTCTTCCAGCTCTTGATCGAGGCAGTGTTTCTGTTAAAAGTCTTGTTTACATTTCTGATTTTCCAGTTCGTACCTTGTTTGATTCTGGTGCATCGCATAGCTTTATTTCATCTGATCTAGTTGAAAGTTTGCACCTAAGTACTAGTCTAGTTAATGATCCCGTGTGTGTTTCAAATCCAATTGGGGTTTCCGCCCATTTGTCTATTATCTACGTGGATTTGAAAATCTCTATCTTTAGTGTAGAGTTCTCGTGTGATGCTTATATTCTCAGTTTCATGGGGTATGGGTTGATTTTTGGGCATGGATGGGTTGTCCAGTTTTGGAGCCATCCTTGATTTTTGAGCATAGGGTTGTGAGGCTCATGACTCGCCTCGGTAATACCCTAAAAATTTCTAGTTACCCTATGAGTCCCGTCATGATGTGTTATCTTGAATCCCTCAACTCGTCTATCGATAGTTTGCAATCGGTGAGGGTGGTCCGAGAATATCCTGATATCTTGGGTGAAGTGAAGGGGGGGTTACCCCTAAGCGAGAGATTGATTTCCGCATTTATCTGGTTGATAATGCCAAGATAGTTTCGTGGCCGGTTAGGCACATGGCCCCGCAAGATGAGAGTTAAGAAAGCAAGTCAAGGAGTTGCTTGAGAAGAACTTCATTAGATGAAGTATATCTGAATAGGGAGCGCCTGTAGTATTTACTACCAAGGCAGATGGTTCTCTTCGACTTTGTGTTGATTATCGTAAGTTAAATAAAGAGAATAGGCAACCATTGCCAAGGATCGATGATTTGTTTGATCAGCTTGTAGGAACATCTGTTTTCTCTTGATCTTGCTACTGGATTCCATCAGCTCAGAGTAGCTGAGGATAGTATAGACAAAACTGCGTTCAGAACTCCAGATGGATTCTTAGAATGGCTGGTCATGCCATTCGGTTTGACTAATGCACCCGCCTACTTCGTGGACTTGATGAGTAGGGTGTCTAGGGAGTTCCTGAACGAGTTTGTGGTAGTCTTTGTAGACGATATCCTGACTTTCTTAAAGAACAAGGAAGAACATCCTAGACATCTCAAGGAGGTGATGGATACGCTTAGAGCGCATCAGTTGAAAGCCAAGTCCTCCAAATGTCATTTTGGAGAAAAAGAAGTTAGATTTCTTGGGCACATAGTTTCTAAGCAAGGCTTAGTGGTGGATCCAGCTAAAGTGGTCGCGGTTCAAAACCGAAAAGCTCCGACGAGGACAATTGAAGTAAGAAGTTCTCTCAGTTTAATTAGTTAGTTAGCGTCCCTTGAGCTTAGACCTACCCTTCTGGATCGAGTAGGGACTTCACAGAAAGAAGACCCGCAGTTAGTCGAGATCATGGACCAGTTGATTCGAGGCGAGATGTTAAGTCACCTCGCTATAGATGACGAGGGATGGCTAAGACGCGATGAGAGAAAGAAGGCTCTTGAAGATGCACATCACTCGAGGAGGTGGCCAAGTTTGTCCCAAGGTGCATGTTGTGCCAACAGGTTAAAGGCCGAGTCATAGAAGCCCGGTGGGCTATTATATCCATTGGAGGTCCCCGCAATGGAAGAGGGAAAAGCATCATGAAAGATTTCGTGGATGGACTGCCTAGGTCAAGGAAAGGGAATACGAGCATTTGGGTTATTGTGGATAGACTTACGAAGAGTGCTCATTTCACTCCGGTAAAGAGCGAAAGGACTGCATCATAGCTAGCGACAGTTTACTTTCAAGAAATAAAGCGGTTGCACGAGGTTTCCTAAAGTATAGTTAGTAACCATGACTCAATCTTCACTAGCCAGTTTTGGAATAGTCTACGGGAAGTCATGGGCAAGCGACTGAATCTAAGTACGGCCTATCATTCGCAGGCGGATGGTTCATTTCGTTCAAGCATGAGTTATAGAAAATCACGTTGGTAAGGGCAATTGGCAACGTGGATTGGTATTTCCAAGAAGGGTTCTGCTGCATGGAATACTTTATAGTAAGTAAACGAGATCCATGATTCACTGGTGAATTTTGGAGAGCTTGCATGAAACCATGAGGTCATAGTTATGTTTAAGCCAAGAATGATAGAAGAGTAAGTGAAAGACGAGAGGCGACAATGAAATGGGTTCCAACTCATATTTAGAAATAAGAGTTAAGAAGCTAAGAAATCATGAGGTAAAAGACGGTCAAAGCACAGTGGAGTTAAGCTCAAGGAAATGTGACTTAGAAGATTGAAGGCTAGATGCGCGCATCATATCTCTTTCTAAGAGTATATCCTTGATCCTTGTTTTCCGGTGGAACTTACTCGCATGTTATCTTTTTACGTATATCCTCTCGGTCCCATTCTCGGTCCTATTTCTGTCGGGAGGTATGACTTATTGGCTAGTAATACATGTCAGGGTTAGGAAGGAATTTCTTGTAATCCAAAAGGAGTATATCCTGCTTATCTTCCCGATCTCTTTGTAGCATATCTTTTGCTATCCATGTTTGTCTTGATCATCTAGTTTATCATGTTAATCTTGTCATGAGAACCTTAGGTAGAAACCCTTTGGATGAAACATGTGTTTGAAACATGTTATGCTTGATGGTTGCAAGTGGTTGCAAGTGTTTGCAAGTGGTTACTCGTGGATGCATTATACACGTTAGGCACTAGATCGGCTCACACACTCCTCATATTGCATATGCATGAGTGTTTATGCTTATTCATGGATGAAAATTTTTGTGTTATCACATGGATGTTGCATATGAATGTATGTTATGTGCACACATATAGATGTTATACATTATGTTAGGAATTGCATACATATGGATTCATTTCACTAACATAATTTGCATTGATGATATTTGCATTAGATAAGTACATATACACACACCTTTGCATATGTTCATACAACATTTAGAATCTTGTAAGGACAATGATTGCTCGTGGATGATGTTTTGAGTAGATGGATGTTGGATGGTAGGATACGTTCTTCCTAACTTGAAGATTTCGGGGACGAAATCCTTTAAGGAGGGGAGAATGTAACAACCCGTATTTTCAATAACCTGTTATAATGTAAATCGAGGCAGAATTTAATTTATAAATCTGAATCAAGGGAAACGGGCTATGCCATTGCGTTCGTCTCGGAAAAATACGCGAAATAGAGTCCGTGTTTTCCAAAATCGGAGTCCGTATGATCCGATTAAGGCCCAACGAAGTTTTCAGAAAAATTCAAAGTAAAAACAGATTTCAAATTCAAGTTTGAATTTGGAAATTAGGTCAGATTGGGCCAGGCGGGAAAATTCCCGCCAGAGCACCCAAGTCGACAGCCCTGTCGACTTGGTTGGACCCAAGTCGACAGCCCTGTCAACTTGGCTGTCGACTTGGTTCAACCGGGCAGTTTTGCCTGGTGCACCATCTTGGAGTTGTGTTGAGTTTGGGGGCCAGATTCGGTTTTGAGGGCTGAGATTGGAACTAGGGTTTAATCCTAAGGCTAGAACTAATCCTAATCTCTATAAATAAGACCCTAACCTAAGCCTAAATCAACATTATTCACTCATACAACTAAACTATGGCAAAATCATTCCTCTCATGGCCTCCACTCTCTTCATAAAATTCCTAAGTTATTTCTATGAGAGATTTTCCATGCATACAAGTGTTTTCAAGCTTGTATGAGTATCATTAGCTTGCATTCAAGTCAAGTTTCCATATTTACATCATAAAGCAAGGGTTTTGATCATTTTTGCTCAAGGGTTTTTCTATTAGAGCTTGCATTTTGGGTCTAATTGATTGCATAAGGGCTTTGTCATATTTTTGTGTCTTCATAAGCATTGTAAGCCCTTTTCTACTTTCATATTTAAACTCTAAAGTTAAATGAATGATGCAAGTTTGGTTGATCATTATGATATGCAAGCTTGCCATGATATGCAAGTTTATCATGTCATATTATGCAAGTTTGATATGTTATGATATGCAAGTTTATCATGTTATGCTATGCAAGTTTGCCATGTTATGATATGCAAGTTTATCATGTTATGCTATGCACGTTTGCCATGTTATGATATGCAAGTTTATCATGTTATGCTATGCAAGTTTGCCATGTTATGATATGCAAGTTTATCATGTTATGCTATGCAAGTTTGTCATGTTATGATATGCAAGTTTATCATGTTATGCTATGCAAGTTTGCCATGTTATGATATGCAAGTTTATCATGTTATGCTATGCAAGTTTGCCATGTTATGATATGCAAGTTTATCATGTTATGTTATGCAAGTTTGCCATGTTATGATATGCAAGTTTATCATGCTATGTTATGCAAGTTTGATATGCAAGTTTGCCATATGATATGCAAGTTATGTTATGCAAGTTTGGGATGATCATTTTGTTCATGTTATCATGTTATGCAAGCTTATCTTGGGTTTATGAGCCTAAAGCTTCAAGCTTTATGCTAAAGGTTGCATTTTGGCAACATGTAAGTTATCATATCCCTTATGATAACTTGCATGTGAGGCTAAATGCGAACTTATGGCAACTTCTACATGTCATTTATCACCATGTATCACTTATATGCTAAGTTTAGTTTTATGTATACTTTTGAGGCCTAAAAATGTAATATGAAAGTATATGAACATATGTACATTTCATATGCCACCATGTTAAACTTGTGGCTTCAACACCTTTATGTCATGATTATGCCAAGTTCCCTCTTTCTATCCTTTATGCGCTATTGCAATATGTAAGCGATGGGATTGCGTTTGGGGTTGGGTAAACTTAAAAGACATAAAAACATAAGATTGGGAATTTACCTATTAAGTTAGGTCTACCCATTGGGAATTTACCTATTAAGTTAGGTCTACCCAAATTCTTGAAAACTTGTAATGTGTTTTGGAAACATGATGGACATGACACTTAGAAAATATAAGTGTGACCAACTCGAGGTTGGGTTGAGATTGTAGCGTAAAACTACCCGGAACCGACCGGCTTAACTAGTTGCTACAAACAATAGGACCCAATGTGAGAAGTTGGTCATGTTGTACCTTGAACCCGAGGTTAGACCAAGTTGGGGTGTAAAGCTACCCGGACCTGCCCGACTTAACTAGTAACCACAACAAGGTCTAATGTGAGAGGTTAAGGCACATTAAATTAATTAATGCCTCATGATTAGGGTTAAGTCATGGTCCACTTAATACTTAACCAATTTGGGCTTGGTAGATTAATCAGGGTTAAGTCGTGAACTCATCGTTACACTTAACCAAGTTAATCCATGATTAGTAAAAGGGTTAAACCGTACTTAACCCACTAGAAAATCCTAGCAATGGGGGTCCACTCCAGCAGTAATCCCAAGTTCGTATCATTAAGACCCTAGGGTCTAGGCTAGGGTGGGGGGCACAATTACTGGACTTGAGGTAAGAGACCAAAAACGACGGCAGAGTGGTACGCCGGTGTAGTTCCGGGCGGACTATGGTCGTGCATATAGTCCGAAGCTGGGGAAAACATGCACGGGTACCAGTAGATCGAGACTGTGCACTTATGTTTATGGTGTCCAGGGGTTGACACCCTAGGGCTTGAACACCCGACGGGAGACCCTGCACAGTCTGACTACAATTATGTTTGGGCCGCATTGACACCAACACGTGACGAGTTAGGCTTATAGGGAGCCGATCGACTAGACCGTTTGGTTGGACTGCGTATTAGGGTCACTTCATGTTATTGGGCGAAAGCTTGGGCCAAGGGATCAATACTTGTTTATTCAAGTCATGTTAGTTTGCTAGTACCCCTGTGGTGCAAAAACCTTAAACCTGATTATGCGATGACACCTTTATCTACCTTGTTAGTTAATCATCATGCTAGTATGTTGTTATCCTTATGTTCATCCCTGCTTCTCATGCCAGTTAACTTTATCAGTTTACATTGATTGTAGTAGGGCTTACTCAGTCTTTTTGACTGACCTGTTTTCCTTTCGCCTCTTTTCTTCCGTTCCCCCCCCCCCCCCCCCCCCAAGGTTCTCAGGGTGGGAATATTGGAGCTTAGCTTGGATTTCTGATCACTTGCTTGTGGGATTTTAGCTCATGTACGGTCTTGACATGAAGCTAGCTATGGTTATCACTTATTTTGGGGATAGTACTTATGTATTTCAGTTTTTTTTAGTGATGTTGTTTTTATCTAGACTTGTGTATTTGGAAAATTGACATTATGTTGTACCAGACTTGTTTTGAAATAGTTTGAAATCTTCCGCTGTTTTACTTATCTTATTTACTCTGTTTACATATATACATATGTTCTTGTTCTGCCTTGATATATCATTATGCATTTTTACCTGATTCAAACGCCCCTCCAAAGTCAGAGTGCTTGCAAGAGCCACCCTGGCGGAGGTGGGGTGTTACATGTTTTTACTTGAAAACTGAAAAATTCTTGCCAAATAAATTATTGCCAAAAAAAATGTTGATGTCAAATCTGTATTTCGCTTTGCTAAGAATCTGGAAATATAATTTGTTGCCCCTTTCGAAATGACTTTGAAATGATAAGAAACTTTCCAAAAAATGATTTGAGAATTCTTTGTGATGCTTGAGTAATTTTTTGCGTGATTTCTGGAAAGTAAATTCTTTACCCCATGCGATATATGAATATTTCTGGAAACATTTCTTCCCATTAAAAAGTTGATTGTGTTTTTTCAAAATACTTTCACAAATCTGGAAACACTCTAAATTGATTTTCTGGAAAAGGAACACTGACTTCTCAACGCACTTAAGACCATTCCTTATATGTGTCCACCTGTCTTGAGAACATGCCATGCATTATACTGTCTTCATTCATTTGTATAAAAACTGCTTGATAACAAAACTGGAAATGTCTAATTGCTGTCTCCTCTTTGTTGCCGTGAATTCACTTGAGTGATTTATGCTTTCCAAAATTTGAGTTTCTGAAGATTAAAGGATTTGTGTTTATGGTTCTTCAATACACTGTCCTTATTTTGTTTGCCAACACTCTTGCCATATAAGTGAATTTCTACTCTTCCTGTATTCTTGCATGTGAACATTTGATTCACCATGTTCACTGACTTTTTATAAAAACTTTGTATACACTATTTGCTTCGGCTTAGATGTTATACTGTTTAATTTACCGTTGACATACTTGTAGCTGCACCATCCATGAGTTGAAATGAACACCCATGCACTTGTATTTGTATATACATGTTGAGCTGCCATATTTTCTGTTCTTTTACATCTTTAGGCTAACTCGACCATTTTGTATTGCTTGCCCTTTTCATCTTGAGCTCACTATCTTCATTACTTTGTTGTATATGTTTTGCAAACTAAAATCAATTTGCAGTTTCATTTATGTTGACCGTCAAACTGCCATGCTTGCTGACTCATCCATGCTGCACCATACTCAACACATACATGTTACACTTGTGCTTTTAGGCTTAGCTTGAGTGGATATCACCATCTTGACCATGCATTCTTGCTGTTCTATGTTGGTTTAGCTTGACCATTATTGTTGTTCTCGGCCATTTTGCATTGATGTATTTGCTGTGTGAACTTTGACTTGCTTTGTGCATTATCATACATGAACTATGTACTCTTGCACCATTTTGTATAGCTGTGTAGTTAACACCACTTGCACACCTCCTTGGCTCTTGTGACCTTGCTGTTCACTTTGACTTTTGCTTGGCTACCTTTCTTTTTGTATTGGCACCATGCTGAATCACTCCTTGTATTGCCTTGACCATTTATCACTCATGTACACGCATGTCATGCTGTGTTGTTGAATTCTTGTACTTGCTGAAATGATTTTTTTTTGTTGCACTATCAATTATATTTTTGCTTCTTTGCTGATTTTATATGCATATTTGATTTCCATTTCTCCTTTGACCTGTCTTGTGTTGATTTTGACATTTGTGTTTATATGTATATCAGCAGACTAGTCACACTATGTTGAGGCTGATCAAAAATCAGCAAACTAGTGTGATTATATCGAGGCTGGTCAAATCAGGTCGAGTCAGAAAAATGATGAGAAACACACCGAAATTCTGAGGCAAATAATTTTTCAAAAATAAAAATTGTATTTGCATGAATTCTATTTCATTTCTATTGCAGTGTACTGTGTGTGTTTCTATATATGAGAGGTATGAAGACTGGACTGACTGTGAGGCTTATAGAAGACAGAAGACAATGAAACTGAAGAACAAAGAGACAGTGTATATGAGTGACTGTGTGACTGTAACTGAGTGTGAGAGTTGCAGTGAAGAGCAGTGTATGAATATGTGAATTGTACTGAATATTGTAATAAACCAGTTTGATCGAAATAAAATATTATTTTATTGTGTTCAAATAAACTTGTCTATTAAATTCTATTTATTTACAAGTACAATGTTCTGTGAATGTATATCAGTGATGTATTCAAATAGTGGAGTTATAAAAGATTGTATTGTTTGAAAGTTGAAATAGAATATTCAATTTAAATAAAATACTGTATAAATATATGAATGTGTATACAGTCGTATTCTATTTAAATATAAATATTATAGTACAGTCTGTGTTGTAATGAACAGTACAATAACAAACACATTTATATAAATATATATTTGGTTGTTATCATCAAACAAAAATCATATAATTGTGTATACAACACCGTTATATACAACACCCATCAAGGAAGCAGTAGTACTCATGACCAGCTAGTCGTTCTAACATTTGATCGATAAATGGCAGAGGGAAATGATCCTTACGTGTTGCAGCGTTAAGTTTCCTATAGTCAATGCAAACACGCCAACCGGTCTGGGTGCGGGTTGGGATAAGCTCATTAGCTTCATTTTGGATCACGGTAATCCCTGATTTCTTAGGTACGACATGAATCGGACTAACCCATTGACTATCAGAAATCGGGTAGATGATTCCATTGTCAAGGCATTTAAGGATTTCAGCACGAACTGCTTCTTTCATGATAGGGTTTAGTCGACGTTGGGGATCACGAGTGGGTTTGGCATCATCTATAAGGTGGATTCAATGTTGGACTATCGAAGGACTAATCCCCTTAATATCAGCCATGGACCAACCAATTGCCTCCTTATTTTTCTTAAGAATGGGAAGGAGCAATTGTTCTTGCTCTAAAGTAAGGTCAGAAGCGATGATGACAGGAAAAGTTTCATTGTCTCCTAAGTAAGCGTACTTAAGATGACTGGGAAACACTTTGAGTTCAGATTTTGGGGGCGACTCAAACGAAGAAATTGGTTGAGGGATAGACTCATTTGTGAGAGGCTCGACAGGAATCGAATCAGAGACATTTTCGGGAATATCTTGAAATAAGGTTTCGTAATTCGATTCAATTTCATTATTCAGATGGTCGAGCTCAGATTCATTATCGTGGACAACATGGATTTCAGAAAATTGGTCCACATAAGAGTTAGGAGAGTTTTCAGTTCTGAAGATGTTTAGCTCGACAGTCATGTTACCGAAAGAAAGTTTCATAGACCCATTTCTACAGTTGATAAGCGCATTAGAGGTTGCTAAGAAGGGTCGTCCTAGAATCAAAGGGATCTGGTTTGCAGGATTGCTAACCTGTTGAGTTTCTAAGACAATGAAATCAACTGGAAAGGTGAATTCGCCAATTTTGATCACCACATCCTCGATTTCCCCCACAGGTTTCTTAATTGATCGCTTAGCAAGCTGAAGGGTAACCTTTGTGGGTTTCAATTCTCCTAGCCCTAATTGGCGATAGACGGAATATGGAAGCAAGTTAACACTAGCACCTAAGTCTAGCAGGCATCTATCGATTTTCTTGTCCCCAATAGTACATGATATTGTGGGGCAGCCAGGATCTTTGTATTTCACTGGCATCGATTGGGACAAGACTTCGCTTAGAGTTGCCGCTAGAAACACTTTCTTAGGTACATGTGTATGACGTTTTTGAGTGCACATATCTCTTAGAAATTTTGCGTATTGTGGAACTTGTTGTATAATATCTAAAAGAGGAATGTTCACTTTAACTTGCTTAAATATTTCAAGGATTTTTTCTAGTTGATCCGTCTTTTTCCTAGATCGGAGTCTATGAGGAAATGGAGCAGACAACTCAGTATGTTGGGCTACTTGAGTTTGAGGATGGTCCTTGTCAGAAATTGGCTCAATGTTTTGATCTGAGTTGGTCGAATTTTCGATAGGGTTTGGAAGATCGTCCGGTAAAGCATTTGGGTTGACCACATGGTTGTCAATCTTTTTGCCGGATCTAAGAGTCGTGACCGCATTCAAGTGACTAACGTTTGAATCTTGAATGATGTGAATTTGGTTGAAGTTAGGATTTTGACGGTTGGGGTTTGGAATGGGTTGACTCGGGAAAGTGCCTCTTTACCGTTCGCTTACTGAAGTGGCTAACTGACTCATTTGCATTTCAAGTTTAGCAATCGATTGAATCGTGTTTTGCATGTGCGAAGTCAATAAATTTTTATGATTGGTATTTGATTGGAGATTTTGAGTCGTCGCTTTAGTCAATTCTTCGAGAGTTTTCTCCAGTGATGTCAATCGTTTATCGTTTTGGGGAACAAAAGATTGTTGTGCTTGGTTTTGAAAAGGTGGCGTAGGATGTTGGAATTGAGTTTGTTGAAAGGGAGGTTTCGAAGGATTATTCGAAAATGACTGAAAAGGTGGTCGAACCGCATTCGAATTTGCATTGTTTTGGGTCCAAGAGAAGTTAGGATGGTTTCTCCAACCTGAATTGTATGTTGGGGAGAATGGGTCGTTCCTAGCTTTGTTAAATGCGTTGAGTTGTTCCAATGAATGTGGGCATTGATCGGCTATGTGGTTAGGATCGTTACATTTGTAACATAAGGTCTGAGACGCTTGAGCTTGATTTATTTGCGTTGATGAAAGGACATTATCGAATTTGGATATCATCGCGTCTATTTTTGCTTCTAAGGCTACCGATGATCCTACCGAATGAGCGTTAGATCGGGAATAAATCGATTTCTCGTTAGATCTTTCCCATTGAGCTGATTTTTCGGCCAAATTTTCGAGAAATTGCCAAGCGGCATTGTGATCTTGGGCTAGAAAATTTCCTTGGCACATTGATTCGAGCATGGTTCGAGAGTTA